>CANXME010002420.1:0-567500 GCA_948144175.1 Closterium sp. NIES-65
GGGAAGGGGGGGGGGGGGGGGGGGGGGAGGGAGAGGGTGGAGAAAGGATGGGGGAAGGGAGAGGGGGGAAGGTGGAAGGAGATGAATGGGACGGTGGCAAGAATGAACAGGTACGCTTTTAAGCCAGAATCAAACCCAAAGGATCCAGTGGAAGGGACGGATTCCGTCACGAGGGTGTGAAGCGGGCGAAATTCTTCTTCACGAGGGAGTGAATTGATCGGACGGATTCCGTCATGAGAGTGCGAAATGGACGGATTCCGTCACGAGGGTGTCAAGATGACAGAAAGAATGAAACGAGAGCCTAGATATCATCGTGTCGTGTGGTTACCCGATGCCTTTGGTCGCGCCCGTTACAAGAGCCGTCTGGCCGTCAAGTCTCCATCGAGCCGCCGCCATAATGGATTCAGGCGAGAATTGACGAATTGTAAACGCACGTGAAGATTAGGCACTTCTGTAACGGCTGACGCACTGGGAAGCAGCAGCCGTCACTGCTGCATTCAGGATTGGAACGACCCACTGCTAATTTATCTTCTCTTGCAAGCGAGATTCGTGTCGGTAAGCCCGACTGCTCGTTGTCAAATAACTTCTATGTAGGGAGTTTCAGGAAGGCTCAATTTGGTAGGGTTGTGAACGCTTTCACGTGTTTCAGAACCCTAAGGGGGTTTCCAGCTCGTTCATTTACTGTTCTTAAAGCCCTTCGGTTACCACATATTGCGTTGTAACACTGAGTTTTACAAAAAGCCAGACACGATCAGCTCCCGTTCACGATACGGCACACCCCCTGTACTTACCTCGAATCGTGTGACGCACGTTAAAGGAATCAGCGTGCGCATCGAACAATGGTACAGAACCGCGTCCTGCCCACTACAGTGAGTGCCCATCGTATCGCGCGCTTGATTTCGCATGTGTCGCCTGACACTCGCCAAAACCTATAGTGGAAGTGTTGGCCTGGCGAAAATTCTTACGCTTTGGTTGACGAGGGATCTGGTTACCTTGGTTGCCACACGGCCCCTGCACTGTTGAAGTCTGTTTGGGGGGATGGTGTCCGCGCGCCAGAATGACAGAAAGGGTGGACTCGAGCAAGTCGCGTTCGTTTATAGGTACAGTTTTCAGTTTTGAACCCCGGATCGTGAGGGACACAAGATTTCCCGAAATGAACGAGCTGGACACGCCCTAAACCCGTCCTCTGCAATCCCAGGTTTGAGGGGTGTCCAGCGCGTTCATTTACCGTTCATAAGTCCTATCAGTTACCACATTTGGAGTTGTAGCACTGCATTTTACTGAAAGGGTGGACATGACCAACAATTGTACATGAGACGACACGCCAGCTTCACGTACCTCGAGTTGTGTGACTCACGGTACTGCATACAGCGTGCGCGCGAACTCGGGTACAGTATCGCGTCCAACAAGCTACAGCAAGTGCCCCCCTGTATTGCTCGCAATAATTTGCCAGTGCCGCGCGACTCTCGCCGAAACCACCTGCGCGCTGGCAGCACACATTGCGCATGTGCGAAAAAGCCACCCTACTGTTCACGAGGGAGCCGGCTACCTCGGTTTCCAGGCTGTTTTCGCAGTGTTGATCTTTGTGTGGGTGGAAATGTGTCCGCGCGCTGGAAATTCCAGAAACTGTGGACTCGGCTCAGTTGTCATTCGTTTTGAGGTACAGTGGTCAGTCTTGAGCCCTGAGACGTGTGTGGGCTCTAAAAATCCCGAAATGAACGCGCTGGACACGCCCTGAGGCTCCCTCTCGCTTCAAACGAGGATGCGAGCAAACGCAACCAAGCAGAGCAAAATTCCGTTTTCGTTACCACTTCTCACGGATCTCAAGACCCTATCCAGACGTTCTAATCCACTCGAATAACCTTCTGTAACACTAAGAACCCTATGAACCGCATTCACAGTTGCATTCAAAGCATCTCAAGATGGTTTGGTTCGGTGGAAGGGAGTGCTACCCTCCACCATGGATATGAACTTGCCTTGCTTGCTGCACAGCACACAACTTTCAGTTGCGTTGAGCAGCAGAATGATCAAAGCATGTGCTTCTGCTGCTGCATAGACCAGACCGGAACCGCGTTTTGACGATTTTCAAAGGTCAGTCTAGAGTTTTCAGAAGCGTTTTAAACAGGTCTCTAGCAGCGCGCTTCGCCTCGCTACTACACACTGCATAGCCCCCGAGACCGCGTTTTGACGATACTCGAGGGCCTGTCTGTAGAGGTCTCACACGTGTTTCAACAGGTCTTTCGCAGCGCGCTTCGCCTCGCTCTTACACACGTCCGAACGTCAGTTTTGTGGAAAGTTTTCTCATTGCGTTTGGTTTCACGCCGCGTAATTCTTCCTATCTCCGCTCGAAGATCGAACCGCGATCATCATTATCACAATCTCCAAACGCGCAGCGAAAAAAGGAATAATCTCTGTGGACCTAGGCTCCTCGTCTTCAGTACCTCCCCACCTTACGGCTAGTATAAGTGATAGCGGATTGGCTGTACCTAGTATTATCCCCGTGAAGAAGTCCGTACCGAGCTACTAACGAGCATGGCGTCGGACGGACACCCTCCGGAGACCTAACAGACCTCTTACGCTCCCTGGAGAACTATGATCCTCTGGTGAGTGCATTGATGCGTTGTAAGCGTCTTCTTATGCCTTTTTCCTTGAGGAATCTAGAGAACTTCGACCTGCTGGTTAGTGTGTTTATGCGTTGTAAGTGTCTTCTTATGCCTTATTGCTTTAAGGCGGCTAAAAAGAAAGCTTCATTTTCTGGAGAACCTACCAACGGTTTAAATCGTTCGGGAGAGCTATGATCCGTTCCAGTCGTTTTCCCCTCCTTTTCCCCCGTTCCCATTCCTTCAGATTTCCAACGACCTGACTGACTGCAAACTATTTGCAGAGATTGGCGCCAGAAATCCCAACGTTCACGTGCGCGTTCAGGATAGTAATGACCTGTTCCCGCTTCCTCCTTTTCCCCGTTCCCACTCCTTTCAGATTCCTGACGACCTGACTGCATACTATCTGCAAAATCAGGCGTCAGAAACCCACACCATCCACGTGTAAGTGTATCGAATCACACAAACAACACAAATTCGTTGTTTATCAAAGGCTGTCAAGGAAGTTCAAAATTGTTTTCTATTGATTTTTCTCATGCTTATTCTATCCCTTCTCTCCCATCTCCTCCTACCCCTTCTCTTGCTCTCGTCTCCTCCGTTTCTCTCACCCATATTGGCTCTGTGCATGCATGCGTACCAGCACTCGCCTTGTATCAGCTGCGGTTCATAAGCTCATAGGAGAGATGGCCAGTGACGCTGTTTTAATCTTTTCTCCTCCCTCCCCTCCCCCCTTACCCCTTTCCCCCCTCTGATACAAGTTCAGAGGAGCACAAGCTCATACGAGAGGTGGCCAATAAGCTGTCTCAAACTCCTCCGCTTCCTCCCTCTCTCCCCCTCCTCTCCCCCCCCCTCCGCACCCCCCCCCCCCCCACCCCCCCCCCCCACCCACCCACCTCGTTCTGTGCACGCATGTCACCAGCACTCGCCTTGTGTCAGCTGCGGCTCACAAGTTCATAGGGGAGGTAGCCAGTGACGCTCTACAGTAAGTTTATGATGCGCACAGTAGGCTTATGATGTGCTACATTAAGTTTATGTGTGCTGCAGTAGGTTTACATGATGCATTACAGTAAGTTTATAATGCGCTACAGTATAGCTTATGATGCGCGACAGTAATTTACAATGTTTTAGAGTAAGTTAATGTGCGCTACAGTAAGTTCGTGCGCATGTGCCACTCCCTTTCTCAAGCAAGTTGAATGGCATATCAATGCTGTCACACTCCTCCTCAAACCCCCCCCCCTCCCCTCTTTCTCTCTTTGCTCCGCTCCCATCCCGTCCCTTCCTCCCCCTCCTCTTCCCCCTTTTTCCCCCTTTCTCTCCCCCCCCTCCCCTCGTTCTCCCCCCTTCCTCCCCCTTACCCTTTTCAGGTTCTGCAAGATCCGGCAGGCGGGCAGTGGCAAGGAGATGAAGTCGAGTGTTGGGGCTGATGCTGCCCTCAACCCTGCCCCCACTGCACCCTCCCCATTCCTTCTCCCCCCTCCCCCCCGTTCCCTTTCAGGTTCTGCAAGATCCGGCAGGCGGGCAGTGGAAGGAGATGAAGTCGAGTGTTGGGGCTGATGCTGCCCCTCAACCCTGCCCCACTGCACCCTCCCCATTCCTTCTCCCCCCCTCCCCCCGTTCCCTTTCAGGTTCTGCAAGATCCGGCAGGCGGGCAGCGGCAAGGAGATGAAGGCGAAAGGGCCCAAGGAGAAGAATGCTTGTACTCACTACAGAGGACCTCGCTGCTGCATTGAAAGAGGTGAGTTCATACTTAATGGCAACATATAGCTTCATTGCAAGGTTGGAGTAAGGACCTGTGGTGTAGGTGTTTGGTCCGTCATGTTTACTCCCCCCACTGAAACGTGTGTTTGCTCTGTCCGCTTGCTTTGTGTGTGTGTGTGTGTGTGTGTGTGTGTGTGTGTGTGTGTGTGTGTGTGGTGTGTGTGTGTGTGGTGTGTGGTGTGTGTGTGTGTGTTGTGGTGTGTTCCGTGTCTGTGTCTGTGTCTGTGTCTGTCTTTTATCGTTCTCCATCTGTTGATGTGATATCCGTTGTCATTCTTTACAGTATGGTGTGAATGTGCGGAAACAAGACTATTTTGTGGATGGACCAACTCTAGTTGTAGGGAGAACAGGCAAGCACTGATGGTGTATGTAAACACCTATACCGGGTTGCAGTTTATTAACATACTTTTATTGATCTGGTTTATGATGAGTTTTGTAGTTCGGTATTTCAAATACTGCTTGTATGCATTTGAAGTAGGAACAGTGTCAGAAATCATTGCCTTCCTGTTAATTTCCGTTCACAGCACGTTAAACAGTCGCTTTTTATTGCAAGCTAACTGTATAAAGGCAGCCACACTTACGTTGTTGCGAGTCATCCTGTACTGGAATACCGGTAGCATTTCCTTCTGACAGTAGCAGACAAGAATCTATGAGCCCAGGTTGGCCGGGGGGGACAGAGCAGTTTGATAATTAGGCAGCAGAACCAAGGTATGGTGGGTAACGGAGCCGTGTGTCGTCCTTTTCCTCCAGGCATGCATGTCATTTAGCATAGAATAATCTCGCTCGAGTAGCATATGAGCATGTCAATTCGCATTTGACCATGTGATGTTTGCGTGCTGTTTCGATTTCGAGAATCTCGAACCACGCTGCACGTTCATGAACCACTTATGTCAGTTCGAGCCGTCGTCGTGACTCGTGACTCGTGATTCGTCGCGGCTGACCAGGTGTTCAATACAACCAATCGAGTTCCTGGCGACGCGATCAGCTCTGCTTCTTAGGACCCGAGTTTCGTCGTGCGACGCGTGCGACCCACGCAAGAATCCAGGCGACATAGACACTGCTGCGCGTACGCGCACGCGCACGCCGCTTCTTGGCGCTTCCCAGACCTCTCTGCTAGGTAGTTCTGTCCCCCTTCTCCCCCACTTACCTGTTCCTCTCTCCGCCCGTACCTGCGCACTGCCCCACTCCCGCGGCTTTTCCCAACCATTTCCGCCGAAACTTTCACCCCCTCCCTCCCCTCCCCGAGAAGTCGCTATCAGTAATTGACTTGCTGCTGCTTTCCGGCTATCAAGCGATTATCCCAAGGCTAAGAAAAAGTACAGCACTGTATACAGACGATAATCCCAACGGCAGGAAACAGTATAGTATTGTGCATAGATTTGGATCCAGCGTGGCACAAAGGCGACGAACGGTTGCAATGCGAGTTTGCCCTAGAGGAGTGATGGATCCAGAGTTGGAAGCATCGCCCTAAATCACGTGGCTGACTGACGCGCTGCTGCGATTGTCCGCGTCTCCGGCGTTCCAGCAAGAGCGACTGTAGCGAGCGTCGGGTGTTCGGCATAAGCGAAACAGTTCAAGGGGAATGCCGCTGCCTGTTGATTCCTCGACTGGTCCCTGGGTACGCTGAATTCGCTTTGCCATTTTGCCTCACCATTCTTAGATGTTCCGCCATTCTTAACAGCTCCGCATTCGTAGCTTCAAGATCTGTTTATACTCAAATGCTTAGCTTCAAAATTCGTTGCTTCTCACTTTGCTGTGGACTGGAACCCATGGATCATCCATTGTAAGCCCTGGAATCCATGGTTCATCAATTTTAAGCCTTGGAACCTTGTAAGGGATGCATTTCGAACCTCGAATCTCAATAAACCTTTGCGACTAATTCGTCTTTCTTAGCGTTTGGAGCCGTTATTTTTTCCCTCGGTAGCTGTTGGTAGCTCTTCTATAGCCGGAGCGCCTAGAGCTTGCCATTTCATGGGCTTTCTGCAACATCACACCACAACAGCCGTAAATCTTCTGGTCCGCATCAGAGCCTATGAGTAGGCAGATTTTGCGACAGGCCTTCTTAAGAGACGCCATCTCCCTTCGGATTAGATTCCACCTTGCTGTCTCATTTGTTTCCGCTCTCGGTGTGAATGATCCTTGAATGAATCTCACAATCGGAGCTTCTCTGATTCCATTCACGTTGGTCCGAGTCTCTCTATCTATCTAATCCCCAGATTATAGCCATTTATCTGATTCCAGCCAATCCCTAAATTCTCAACCGAGCCGAACCCCGTCCATGCGGCAATGCCCTGTTCTTGTAGCTGCCATTTCTTGGACCTGTTCGTGTTGTTTGTTACGAGTCATTTTACAACACGTGGTGTTATTAATCGACTCAAAATGCGTATGTTCCTGTTGTTAATTGCCAGGTGGAGATGTGCGAGAGAGGAGTAGCACAGGAGGGTGGTGTGACAGAGGAGAGAAGAGAAGGAGGAGAGGGAGTAGATGCTGAGAAAGGGGGGGAGACAGTGGAGAAGCAACAGCAGGAGGAGAGGGAGAAGGGTGTTGAAAATGAGGCTGATATCGACGAAAATAATGGCAGTAGGGAGGAGTATTACCGTTACAATGATGGTGCTGCTGACGAGGCTGATGTGGATGATCACAATGATGATGAAGAAGATGAGGGGGAGGAGGATGCAGATGCAGACGAGGTGTTGACAGTTGACGATGCCATTGATTCCATAGGTGAGCCTCTGCTAAGAGTCGTAATAAACTCAAATATATGCAAGCAGTCCTTTCTCCTGTTGAGGAGGACGGAGATGCAGACGAGGTGTTGACGGTTGACGATGCCTTTGATTCCATAGGTGAGCTTTTTTTCAGTGCCCTAACTGTATTGAATTTGTGCCAGCTGTTGCTTTAGGGTTCGAAATCTCGCCCCAGGTGATGGGGATGGAGGATACTTTTCGAGGCGCCTCAAACGCCGCCCAAATGTTTTTGAAATACCAAAGATCGCTCCCCAAGTTGAGATTTTGCTCGATGTCATTCCATGCTCCAGTAACCTTTCCGCGCGTTTCCTCTCTGTCTCACCACCTGTCCTCTCCCCTCTCACTCATTCCCTTCCTCTTTCCCTCTTCCCCTCCTCCCCTCCTTAACCCCCACCAGGATTCGGACCCTACCAGCTCTTCCTCGTGTGTTACACTGGCCTTGCATGACTCATAGAGAGTTTATAAGTTACCCCCCCATCCTCTTCCCCTCACCAGGATCCGGACCTTACCAGCTCTTCCTCGTGTGACACTGGCCTCGCCTGGCTAGCTGACGCCATGGATGGAGATACTCTTTCCTTCATTTCACTCTCTCCCCTCTCTCCCTTCACCAGGCTTCGGCCCTTACCAGCTCTTCCTTCCTCGTGTGCTACACTGGCCTCGCATGGCTTGCTGATGCCATGAAGATGCTCCTTCCTACTCTCTCTCTCTCTCTCTCTCTCTCTCTCTCTCTCTCTCTCTCTCTCTCTCTCTCTCTCTCTCTCTCTCTCTCTCTCTCTCTCTCGAACGGACCTTCGTATTAATAGCATCAAGGTACAGTCATTGGTACTAAGCTAGTCTAAGCAATCAACCGGCAATCAAGCAAGTCAACAACCAAACAAACAAGCAAGCAAACAAACAAACAAACAAACAAGCAAACACACCAAGGTACCACTGCTCATCCCTCCCCTACCCCCCTCTCCCCACGGCCCTACTGGCCTGTGGGGTCTTCCAGCAGCTGGTACAGCTGCTCCTCCCCCAAGCTGCCAAACGGGCCTTGCAGGCCAAGCTCATCCGCAGGCAATGGCCTTGTGGGTCTTGTCGCGAAGGGCATTGGCCTGGGCGCGCTGGAGAGTCACACTCCAGCGCTGACGGTACTCCGTGAGGAGCCTGGCCACCTCCCTCGACTTTGGCGCAGCGTTGAACCGCCGCTTGCCCGCGAGCTCGGCGCAGCTGCGGAGGAAGGCGTGCACTCCCGGGGACGGGTAGCCGTACGTTTCCACGCCATGGCGTGGAAGCCTACCCACAGCGTTCCGCCGCGCGTACTTGTCCTCTTTCTAGGCGGCTTGCATCCTTGCAGCCCACCCAGGCGCCTTCCGCGCAAGCTCATCTTGGTGGGAGACCGGGTCCGTCACGGTGATGTCGCACATGTGAACCTCGCCGGTGTCGGGATGGCGGATGCCAAACATCCGCTTTGAGGTTTTCTACCGGAGAGTAAACTGTAGATTCCTTGTACACCGTGTATCCTGCCTCTGCTGCGATCTTCGCACCACTCATCTCGGAGGGCATGGTGAGTGGCAATTCCTCCCCCCCGCCTTTCTCACAGCGCATGAGGTGGTTGGGAAGGCGGTGGTCAGGGAAGGTCGTTGCGGAAAGCGGCAGTCGCAACGCCGTTGGTGCAGTCGGTGCTGGGGCCTTCTCTCTCTCTCTCTCCTCTCTCTCTCTCTCTCTCTCCTCTCTCTCTTCTCTCATCTCTCTCTCTCTCCTCTCTCTCTCCCTCTCTCTCTCCCTCTCTCTCTCTCTCTCTCTCTCTCTCTCTCTCTCCTCTCTCTCTCTCTCTCTCTCTCTCTCTCATCCGAATGGTCCTTGCATTACTATGAGGGGTGGTACAAAGGAAGATGCAGAACACACAAGCACAACAAACATCCAAACCGAGATCCGGAACTACCTCAAGTCTCCTACCTACTCAGCCCCCCCCCCTCTGTCCGAACCCTACTGGTCGAAACGGGGCCTCAATCAACTGGTGCAGCTGTCCCTCACTGAGAGGGATGATGGGTCCTCTAAAGCCGAGCTCGTCCGCCGCCAAGGCCTCGTTGGTCTTCGTGCGGAGGGCATGGTGAGTGGCAATCTCTCTCTCTCTCTCTCTCTCGTCTCTCTCTCTCTCTCTCTCCTCTCTCTCTCTCTCTCTCTCTCTCTCTCACTCTCTCCTCTCCTTGCCCCTTCGCTTCCATCCTATCCTCCTGTTCTCACCAGGTTTCGGCCCTTATCAGCTCTTCCTCGTGTGCTATACTGGCCTTGCATGGCTCGCTGATGCCATGGAGATGATTCTGCTCTCCTTCGTGGGACCAGCGGTGAGTGCAGGTCATGGTCATACATACTAGCTATATATTAATCAATTCGCCTTGCCTTGCCTGGCTCGCTGGCGCCATGCAGATGATTCTGCTCTTCTTTGTGCGGCCACCAGTGAGTGTGGTCTCATGTATTGCATTGCATTGCAGTGCTTGGTAGCTCTTTTTATGGTCAGGGAGGCAAGAACTTGATGCGGTCTGATCTGACTGACACGTGTTGGGTCTTACCTTGCTCGCTGAGCTGAATTATTGTGTCTTACCACTTTATTTACTGGTTACGTACCACCAGAACAGTGCCTTCTGTCCCTTTCACTGCCTCTTGAGGCGCCTCAAATTTCTGGCTCGCTGAACTGATTTAAGGCATCGTACCACTTTATTCACTTACTGGTCCACCTGCCTCCTGTCGTTTCCCCTGCCTTGCTTCTTCCCCTGCCTTGTTTTTTCTCTGCCTTGTCTCAACCAACGCAATCTCCCGTTCTCCCTGCCAGGCGCGGTGTGAGTTTGGACTTTCAGCAGCAGAGGAGAGCCTCATAGCGAGTGTGGTGTTCCTGGGTGTATTTTTGTAAGTGCCCTTTTTGTCGACCCCTTCATTAGCACAATCATCCAAGCAGGGGAGAAGAGCCTAACTGTCATTCCAGCGTGATGTGTTCTGTTGCTTGATTCTCTATGTTATATTTTTCTCCTGTCAGGAAACACATCCTGTGCTCCCTTTAGATCAATTTCCCCTCCCTCCCTCCATCTCCCTTCCATCCTTCATGTGTCTGCCATACCAGGGGATCGCACCATGTGGCAGCGCGTGACAGGTGCATGCAGAAAGAACAAAAAGAGTCTTCTCAACCTGTGCTCCCTTCAGCTCAATCTCCTCTCCCTCCCTCCATCTCACCTCCATCCGTCATGTGACAGGGGCTTGTACGTGTGGGGCCTCGTGGCAGATGCCTAGAGCAGAAGGAGAGGGTTCATCATGACACCGCTGCCCTCTTCAATCCATTCAACCACCTTGTGTGTCCCTTACCATCCATCTCCTTTTATCCATCTTTCACCTGCCAGGGGCTCCTACGTGTGGGGCCTCGTGGCAGATGCCTACAGCAGAAGGAGAGGGTTCACCATGACACCGCTGCCCTCTTCACAATCAGCCACCTCTCGTCTCTCTTGCTCCCATGCTCTCATCTTCTGTCTGTCCATATCAGGGGCTCCTACGTGTGGGGCCTCGTGGCAGATGCGTATGGAAGGAGGAGGGGGTTCATGGCCTCTGCTCTCTTCAACTCAATTGCCTCGTGTTTCTCTGCCTTTCCTTGTCTCTCATCTTCCTTTTCACTCATCTTGCATCCGCAATGCCAGGGGCTCCTACGTGTGGGGCCTCGTGGCAGATGCCTATGGAAGGAGGGGGGTTCATGGCCTCTGCTCTCTCAAGTGAAACACCTCAATCCAACGGCATCTCGTCTCTCTTCCTCCCATGCTCTCATCTTCTGTCTGTCCATATCAGAGGCTCCTATGTCTGGGGCCTCGTGGCAGATGCCTACGGAAGGAGGAGGGGGTTCATGGCCACTGCTCTCTTCACTCTCTTCGCTGGCTTGCTCAGGTAATTTTTCAGGTCGGGTAGTTCCTCAGGTGTTTTTTCCGGGTGATTCTTCAGGTGAAAGGTGGGCCAAATACTGATTCAGTTCATTATCTCTGCGTTTATAACTTTTAGGTCCGAGTCAGGCCCGAAGATTCTCGCATCAGGTCGCATTGGTTGTCTCCCATGCTATATCCTTGATCCATCCCTCTTTGTCCTTGTCCGAGTGCGACAGCCAATGCGACCTGACGTCTCCCATCCTATATCCTTGTGAGAAGGTTGTAACCTTCTCACATCAGGTCACTCACATTGGCTGTCTCCCAGCCCAGCCCACATCCATCCCTCTTTTTCCTCCCTGTAACCCCATCTCCTCCACCCCCTCATCGTTCTTATCCATCTCTTCTCCTCCATAACCTCACTATCCTCCCTCCACACACCCCACACCACACACACAGTGCGTGGTCACCCACCTTCCTCGCCCTCCTCATCTCTCACTGCCTTGTGGGGTTTGGCATCGGAGGGGCTTCTGTGCTACTCTCTCACTCAGTATTCTCCTCTCCTCTTCCCTCTTCCCTCCACCACACAGTGCGTGGTCGCCCACCGTCCTCACTCTCCTCATCTCTCGCTGCCTTGTGGGGTTTGGCATCGGGGGGGGGGGTGGTTGCCGAACATCCCCTCACCATCCCTCCCTTCCTTCCCCCACACCACACCACACAGTGCATGGTCCCCAACCTTCCTCACTCTCCTCGTCTCGCGCTGCCTCGTGGGGTTTGGCATCGGGGGGGCATCCGTGGTCTTTTCCCTCTGCTCCGAATTCCTTCCCTCCCACTGTCGGGGTTTCTGGCTCGTGTTTATCGAGTTCTTCTGGACGGTAAGTGACATGCTTAGTGCTGTTCCGTGGTAAGTGGCATTGGAGGGGCATCAGTGGTCTTTTCCCTCTGCTCCGAATTCCTTCCCTCCCACTGTCGGGGTTTCTGGCTCGTGTTTATCGAGTTCTTCTGGACGGTAAGTGACATGCTTAATGCTGTTCCATGGTAAGTGGCATTGGAGGGGCATCAGTGGTCTTTTCCCTCTGCTCCGAATTCCTTCCCTCCCACTGTCGGGGTTTCTGGCTCGTGTTTATCGAGTTCTTCTGGACGGTAAGTGACATGCTTAGTGCTACTTCAAGCAAAATCCTGGAACTTTTATGAGATTGCCTGAAAACGAATAACATGAAGGTACTCCTTGAGATTATAACGAAGGTAATAAAAATAATGAAATCTCCACGACGCATTACATTATGTCCGCACCTTCTTGTTTCAGGTATTTTTTCAAAAGCAGTCCTACCACCTTCCTGCATCTCACTCACTGTGCATAGTTCTCCTCTGCCCCTTGCTTTACCTCCCCCATGCCTCTTGCCTCTCACCATGCCTCTTGCCTCTCACCATGCCTCTTGCCTCTCACCATACCTCTTGCCTCTCACCATGCCTCTCCCGCACCATGCTTCTTGCCTCTCCCGTGCCTCTCGCCTGTCTTTCCAGATTGGGTCGCTAATAGAGGCGGCGCTTGCTTGGGCAGTCATGCCGAGCCTACACTGAGGTATGGAGATTTACCAAACCTGCTTCATATTTCTGGGAAGTACCGTTTGGCCTGGTTTGAAAGTTACTGGAAAGGTCCCTGTCTAGCCCAACGTAGTGATCTTCTCCTGTTCTACCATGGCTCCTGTTCTACCATGGCTCCTGTTCTACCATGGCTCCTGTTCTACCATGGCTCCTGTTCTACCATGGCTCCTGTTCTACCATGGCTCCTGTTCTACCATGGCTCCTGTTCTACCATGGCTCCTCCTTCTGGCCCCACTCTGCCACTCCCTTCCCTTCCTTTCCCCCTCGCTGCCCCTCCCTGCACCTCTCTCCCCCTCCCTTACCCTCCCGGCCAATCCCTACCCCTCCCTACCCCTCCCTACCCCTCCTCTCCTCTTGCCTCCACCCCAGGGCCCTAGTGCTCCTCTCTGCTGCGCCCTTTGCTCTTCTGCTGCTGCTCTACCTTCCTTCCCCAGTCACAATACACCTTTCTCCTCTTGCTCCTCTCCCTCCCTTCCTCTCCTTTTTTCCCACCCTGTGTCTGTCTCGTCCTGTCTCCCTCCCTCCCTCCCTCTCGTCTTGCCTTCTCTCCCCTTCCCTTACCCTCCCTGCCCATCCCTTCCCCTCCATGCCCCTCCCACCTCTTGCCTCTCTTCCAGCGTTTTAGTGCTCCTCTCTTCAGCACCTTTGCTCTTCTGCTGCTGCTCTACCTTCCTTCCCGAGTCACAATACACATTTCTCCTCTCGCTCCTTCCCCCTTCCTCTCCTCTTTCCCCACACTGCCCCTCTCTCGTTTTTCCCTCCCTCCCTCCCTCCCTCCCTCCCTCCCTCCCTCCCTCCCTCCCTCCCTCCCTCTCCGTTTGCCTCCACCCCAGGATGCTAGTTCTCCTCTCTGCTACGCCCTTTGCGCTCCTGCTGCTGCTCTACCCTTTCCTTCCCGAATCGCCTCGGTTTCTCCTGGTCAGTAAAAGATATTGGTGGTGGGTTCGTGTTATGGGGTGGGTGGGTGGGTGGGTGGGTGGGTGAGTGAGTGAGTGAGTGTGTGGGTGGTGAGTGTGGGTGAGTGGGTCTGCAAGCTACACCGTGTGTCCACCACACCTGTTGCGCTCCTGCCTTTGTTTTACCCCAACTCAACCCCAACCCAACCCAACCCAACCCACCTCAACCCAACCCAACCCAACCCAACCCAACTCAACCCAACCCAACCCAACCCAACCCAACCCGACCCAACCCAACCCAACCCAACCCATCCCAACCCAATCCAACCCAACCCAAACCAACACCATCCTTCCCTTTCTCCTCTCGCCTTCTCTTCTCCTTTTGCCTTTGTTCTGTGCTCCTCTTCTCTTCCCCTATTTGTGTGAATTAAGAATTTTAGAAATGCACATAAATTTTCTTGCTCATTTTCCTCCATTCACTCAAATAGCGTGTCAGCAGCCCACCACTTTTCATATCCTTTCTCTCCCTTTTTTTTTCCTTCTCCTTCCTCCTTTCCACTTTTTTCCCACCCCTTCCTCCCGTTCTCTCCTCCCTTTACTCACATACCCTTGCCTTCTTACTCCTCCCCCATTCTCACCCCCTCATTCCTCCCCTCCCTCGATCTCCCTCCCAACCCTCTCTCTTATCCTTGCTCTTCCCTTCCCAATCAGCTCAAAGGCAACACGTCAGCAGCACATACAGTCCTAGAAAAAGCCGCTCGAACCAACGGGAAGCGCCTGCCGCCTGGGCGGCTGGTTTCAGCCTCATCTGGTCCAAAGCTACTGGCTTCACCACACCCCTCCTCTCCTTCTCCCGCCCATGCCACCTCCTCGACTCCACCACCCTCCACTACTAAACACCGTTCCTCCCGCTCCTCCTCTCACTACCCTGTCTACTCCTCCTCCTCCTCCTCCTCATCCGTATCTCATTCCCGTTGCTCCTCCACCACCCCTCTCTCTCCGAACAACGTTTCCTTCAACTCAAATTTCGATGCCGGCCCTTCCCTGCCCTCTCAACCCTCTCCCTGCCGAATATCTGAAAGGGCAACACTCAAACACACATTTGAGGCGCCTCAAAGGACACCCCAAACGGCAACACTCCAACACACAGCACTTGAAAGCACGGTGCTCCAAAGAAAAGCGCCTCGAAGCACACGCACGTCTAGCCCCCCTTGTTCTTTGTCTTTCCCTTCCTCTTCCTCCTCCTCTTTCCCGCCTCTCCCATCACAACCAGTATCAGCTGAAAATACTGACAGAGAGCAAAGTAGTCAACACGATTCGCATTCCAAGGAGCAGCTGCAGCAGCATCCCCGCTCCCATCCCCATGCTCATCCCCATCCCCACCCACAGCACCATCACCACCACCAACATTTCCACTCACATCCCCACCTACCTCCTCCTCCCCATCCCTCCTCCTCTTCCTCCTCCCCTTCCTCCTCCTCTTTCCACAAGCTCACTAGCCTCCTTTTCCCCTCCCTCCTTCGCTCTACTCTGGTCGTCTGGCTGCTCTTTTTTGCCTCGGCCTTTTCCTACTATGGGCTCGTGTTGCTGACCACTCAGCTGTCCTCTCAGCCCACCATTCCACACTCCTCTCAACCCACCACTCAGCTGTCTTTTCAACCCACCACTCCGCACTCCTCTCAATCAGTAGGGGGAGCAGCATTAGATGCAGAATCAGCGGCAGCAGCAGCGGCGGCAACAGCAACAGTAGCAGGAGGAGGAGCAGTAGAAGCAGCAGCAGCGGGAGAAAATGCATCGTATTCCGCTGGCTCTTCCCCTGTTCCCTCTAGAGGCTTGCTCACTGAACAGTCTATTTCTGAGGAGTCTCAAGAGTCAACGCCTGTCCGTGGCTCTTCCCCTGTTCCCTCCAGAAGCTTGCTCACTAAACAGGACCATCCCATCCCTACAGTAGCGATCGCACTCCCTCCCCCTCCACCTCCTCCTCATCCTGCTCCTCTTCTCGGCCCTAGCACACCCAACCATCAACACTCTCTTCCCTCTCTTCGTCGTTCCTTGACTCTCTCTCAACAACAAGATAACTCCACCTCCACCACAGACGATTCCTCGGCCACTCACTCCCCTACCTCTTCCTCCACCTCGTCATCTTCCTTGTATTCCCATTCTCCCTCTTCCTCCTCTCTTTCCCCCTCTCCCTTACCTGGCTGCACACCTGAAAATCAACCTGAGATCTCCTCTCAGACCTATTCAGACGTTTTTGTTACTTCAGCTGCAGAGCTGCCCGGTCTTCTCATCGCTCTGATCGGGGTCGAGATTTTAGGTCGAAAGACCGTCCTCTGGGTTCTCCTCTGCTTAGCAGGGTTTTTTTTGCTGCCTTTGATTCAGCCCTTGCCGCCCACTGCCACCACGATTTTCCTTTTTGCTGCCCGGGCAGCAATTATGGGGTCATTTGCGGTGCTCTGGGCATATACCCCGGAAATTTACCCGACCGAGATAAGATCTACAGGCCTCGGGGTGGCAAACTCATGGGCAAGGTTGGGCGGCTTTCTTTGTCCGTTTGTGGCGGTCGGGCTGATCGAAGGAAATCACAGGGTAGGTCTGGTTGTATTCTTTTGTTTCTTTTTGTTTCGGTTGCTCTTTGTTTGTTGCGTGTGGTTACCAGCTTTGTCCCTTTTCTAACCGTGCGAGCCTGCACATGCACACACACACACACACACACATGTGTTTATGTGCATGTTTGCATGCACACTCTCTCCGCCCCTCCCCTCTCCCTCTCCCCCCTCCCCCCACCCCCCCCCGCCCCCAGCACTTAGTTCGACAAAAATTGAATCTTGGAACCCATTGCGTGTGGTTTATGTGTGTGTTATTGGCAAAATCTATTGTTTGCTCTCCGTTTGCAACCTCTCCCATCCTTCCTGGTGTCCACTTTATTTCGTTGTCTTTTGAGGCGCCTCAGGACTCAGGAGGCCTCTTATGTGCTCTCTGCTTGTTTTCAATGCCTCCCCCACTACCATGTCTGCCTCTTGATTGGCTCATGTTCTATGCTGATGCTCGTCACCTGCGGGTTTCATGACATTTTTTTACTGTGGCATCTCATATCTATTTGTATTTCCTCCTTTTTTGTTTTCTAATGCAGGAGTTGGCTATCCTCCTTTTTGTATTTGTTCCTGTTTTTGCTGCCCTCGTTACTGCATGCTTTGCATCAGAGACAAAGGTATGTTCATGCTTTCGAAAGAGTACTACCGAACTCACTGCATCAGAATTAATTTTGATGAATGGCCATCTTCCCTTTCATCCAATCATTTTTCATTGAACATGTTCTCTTACCTATTTTCACCTTTGCTGTATGTAGGGGACTGCTCTTGGGGAGAAGGTATCTACCTTTCGACCCACCAGCCAATCACCGAGCAGCATGTCTCTTACCAGCCCCACTTTTTGTCAACCTGATGCAGCTCACAGCTGGTTTCAAGTGTTTGGGGACGACAGCTCGTGCAGTGACTCTGATTAACCCCTTATATTCTATCTCTTGTCATGTAATATATGTGCCAAAATGTATGCTTCCGAAATCACTGCATTTTTCTAAAATATGAAGTAAATTATCCCTCTTCACTAACCTAAAGGGAACTCTAAATGTATTTTTATTATAATGTATCCAGTAGACAGATTATAGTGTCTTTGTCACTACGTCTATTGAGATGAAATAATTCTTGTATCAGGTTTCTTAAAAAAAACACCCACTTGAGTTGCCCGTGCTATGAGGGAAGAAAATATCGCCACACAACGACAGCGTGGGATACGCAAGCAGCGGCACTTGGCTGTTCCAACGATCACCGCGTTGGCCTGGCTTGGGGAGCTTACTGTACAAAAATCCGCGCTGTCGATATACTGTCTTGCATGCAGATTGTGAACTCAACAGTTCCAGGACGGGCTGTCCATGCCTCTTTTGTGTGGCACCTCGTGATTCACAAACATGAACTGGGTGTGGGGTGTTTGTTTCTAACATTGGTTCGATTTACGAAATACAGTTTAGGATGACTTTGTAGTCCTGTTACTCCTTGCTTCTCAGTTTGTTGTGACCATCGTGTTAGACAACAGGATGGTTCCATTTCCTCCCGTAGCATCTCTGCTCCCTAGGAGTTTTATGACTGCAAAAAGGCACTTCAAGTCTGGTGAGGCTGGTGAAATAAGTGTGCGGTTTCTGCGCTGAGTGGTATTCATCTTTTACCCTGATTCGGGCAGGTGGCGCGCAAGATGTCCCGGTACAGACACTGCATTTTGTGACTTAGCTGGGCGTGGGATGTCATGTCAGCAAGAATGCCTTCAGTTGTGCAAGTGCAATGCAGACGATCAGATCCTCAACTGCATGACGTCATTATCACGTGAAACACTGTGATTACTGGTTAAAATTGACCACGCACCTCGGAGCGAATAATCAGCAGCACCAAATCACAAGGGTCTGTATTGCACTGTACATTGTACACTGTGGAGATCGGTGCATCGTGTTAGGATATATCGTTCCTTCCGGCGTTCGTGTGAGTCATGCTGGAACAAGGAGGATGGCAGGCCTCTCAAACCACGCCGGACTTGTGACTGACTGCTGCTGATTGGCTCTTGCCTAGCAGCAGAGGGCAAGCAAGCGGCCATTATCTCCGATACTCAGATTTTGCCTGAGCGCGTTCTCAGGTGTAATCAACCTGGACTTTCTCAACGTTGATTGGTCGTCGCGTTTTAGTAACATTTTTCACGCTGGTCGAACTCATTAGAAAGTAACAAAAACAAAACCGTCCAGTTTACCCTCCCGACCTGGATATATGTACGGAAATTAAGGTGAAGGTAAAGGAGGGGGGGAAGCCCCTCTGGGTGTTACCCACACCTGGCTGTCGGTCGTAACCCGCCTCCCCATTTGTTTACACTCCTCGCTGGGTCAACGAGGTTGTTCTATCCACTCCCAGATGAGTAGCTATGTAGCCCCTTCTAGTGGGGGTTGGCGGAATACGCCGCAGGGGGGATTTGATCCCGATACCTCATATTTCAGAAGTGAACCAGCTACTCGCTGGACCACTTCAGGATGTACGGAAATTAAGGTAGTAAGAGAATGAAGCCCACAGAATTCACTTGGTAGTGCTTAGTAGCGCAACCGACCGCTAAACAACGCTACCGAAAGCACTAGACGACGCTACCGAGACCTATTTGGGCATGGCATAAAAACAAAATGAAACCCCTAGGGAACCTGGATGCATTTTCGAGAGGGGTCAACCCTAAACACGGAAGTGGGAATTGTTTTTAGGGTTGATGCATCCCCGAGTCGCATCCCTTTCCGAGGTGGGTATTATTATTTTTTGTCAAGTGGGTTACAATATGTTTTCCAAAATATTTGGAGGCTTTCGGTGTTCAGGGTTGATCCTTCCCGGAAAACATATAGGCTCGCTACGGGCATTATATTTATTTATTGCAAGTGCTAGACTTCCTCTTTTTGAGTGACTGTATACAAACATGAAACAGAATAGATTCACACTATATCGAGAAACTGGGTTTCTGTTGGTGTTTACACCTTAGAACGCGCTCATGAAAAATCTGAGTATCGGAGATAATGGCCGGGCAAGCAAGTGCACAGTTGTCACGGAGCATCGCGAGCGAAACCTCGTGACACCACGGAATTTCGGGATTTCTGGGTCGGCCGGGTTGTTTCTGGATTATCCAGACTTAATGGGCTGAATTGTGCAATGGAAATGTCAGGCTCTAGTGAACCTCGTACGAGGTGTTGCGTGCTGAGCGACATGGGTGTGGTACGTACTTGGAAACGCTCTATGTTATGAGGATTTGTTTCGTAAAATCGCCAAAATGGGGACAAAATAAATAGAGATGGGACCGCTGTGCACGCTCGACAAGGCAGTGACCAATAAACGCGGATGCATCCGCGAAATATGCATGAAATGATTGCCTGCGTCAGCAGTAGCTTTTGCCCCAAACCAGCATTCACTTCACTGTCCATTATTATCCAAACCCAGCACCTAGTGTGTGTGGATAGCAAAGGTTTTGGAAGTGTGGGTCCTTCATTCCTAAGTGTAGCAGATGTTGTCCACGCGAAGATCATAAGTGGATCCCTCGTACTGTAGTGCCACGGAAATAGGCTGTCACCTCACCATTCAAAGCCACACTCGTTCCAGGCTTGCACGCGCGCCTCACGACACGTCACGTCCCTCCCACACAAACCAAATCACCCTACCATCGCGAACGCTGGGTTTTGATCTGAGCAGTGTTTGATGATACTCGTAGGGACATTTACTCTGAGAAAAAAGAATTGTGGCTTCCGCAAATTCCCGCTTTCGCAAAAAGCAACGTGATCCGCCCGCGGACGGATCACGAACTGATTTATAATTTCACTATTTACCCATAGCAGCAAATCGGACACTCTGGCAGAAAATGGTAGTCAGCCTTTGGAATTTGAGAGTAGCCTAAACTGTACAGTTCCATTCATTCTAAGACTTGCGATTTGTTTTGTTGTACGCCACACTGAATCACTGCTGGGAACGGAAAGACCACCACAGGCAAGCAGCAAATGCAATGCAAGCAGCAGCCCCCAAACGCTACTCTATGTTTCTGAGAGGAGGCCACACAAGTTGCGCCAGTTTTTTCTATTTGTGGCTGTTCCCCAGGGATTCGTGAGTCTCATCCCTCACTAGTGGCAACTGAGGAGCAGAATGGCCAGTTGGACTCAGAGAGCTCTCAAGCTGCATCGCCTGGCCGTATAGACTCTGTTTGCCTGCCAAAATCATTCAGTCAGCGTGCAAATGTCATAGTGGAGCTGATAGCTGTTTTTTCCGCGATCTCTCGTGGCCAGCATCTCCGTGGCGTCGTCAAACCTATAGAAGTCCTTGCTTTCTTTTTCTTCGCCATTCTGTCATAAAAGAAGTGAGCCGAAGACCGAAGAATGTAACTCAGGCTGAAAGGGAATAGAGTCCTCAGAGGAGTCCTCAGAGGAAATAGAGTTTATTAATTGGCATGTGCTTGATCTGGATCCCAAAAAGTTCCGAAGACTCTTCCAGTGCCAAATTTTCACAGCAGTGACATTTGGACTGCGACGCATCATCCCCAACCGTGACGGCGTCACGCAGACGTAACAAGCGCCGCGGGAGCTTTCTGCGTGACAAGATCTATATGAAGAGAGGCGCCGCGCGCGCGTTATCACCAAACGGCGCCGTGCCCTTGCCGTTTGTAAGCCGGCCGCAGGCGGCGTTACCACCACACCATTGGCAATCATGGTGATTCCTTCACCATCATCACCGTCATCATCGCATGATCATTATGTCCGATCCGATGCGCAACCGCTGCCAGCGCCGCTACTAGCGGCGCGTAATCCGGCGGCGCTGCAGCTGCACGACGAGTCACTGCCAGTGCAGCAGCAGCGGAACCAAGCCGCTGGCGCCGGCTCTACCGCCATCGCCGGCGCAATCCCCGTGGTACAGTCGGCGCTCTTCTCTGTGGACCCTTATCTGGACGCTGCCGCCTCCTCCGCCGCCTCTGCGGCCGCCGCCGCCGCCGCCGCAGCCGCGGGCTCCGCGGGCGCCGCCGCGAGCGCAGCTCCCGCCGTCGGGCCAGCCAGGGGGAGCGATTTTTTGCAGAATCCGCCAATTCTCTCCTTCAAATCTCTCTTTGAATCCGCTCCGCGGCCACTGGGAGACCCTCTTGCCTTAACGGATCTCCCTTTACCGGAGCAAACCGGATGGCTTTCCTCCTCCTCCTCCCTCTCCACCATGCACATCGTGACGTCAGCGGCCTCTCTCCTTCCTTCCCCTTTCCTCCTCCCTTCTCCTATCCTGCCTTCCCCTGTCCTCCCCTCCCCAGTCCTCCCTTCCCCAGGGGCTCTTCCTTTCCCTCTCCTCCATTCCCCTGAGTTTATCCCGAAAACGCAAACGACCCAAAAAACAAACCACGATTTCAGCCAGCCTACTCCTCCTCCTCCCCGTCCTCCAACCTTTCCCCCTCCCCCTCCAACTGCTTTCCCTCTCCTTGACACACGTCTGGCCACGTCAGCAGGTGTTGGATCCAGGTGCTGGGTGGCAGAGAGCGAGGTTGCTCCAGGCGGCGAGGCCTCGGCAGGTTCTGGTTCCGGGCGGCATCGTTTGGAGACACTATCATTGCTGCCGCCCAGCCCAGCACGTGGCACTGTTCCCATCTCTCGTGATGGCACTGCTGCGGCTGCTGCAGTTCCCGCCCCGTTACAAGGACGCTCGTTACAGTCACAGACAGTACCTGCAGTGTTGGAAGCATACTCGGGAAGGGATGATGCAGTACCCAGAAACGCTCCTTCTCCTCGCCTGCTGAATCTCTTTGGGACCCAGTCAGACGAAGACTGTATAACCCAAAGGGGAGATGGAATAAGAGTAGGGGAAGGAAGGATACGGGCGGGGGATGTGGAAGGGGAGGGGAGGATAAGGGAAGGGGAAGGAGATGGGGTGAGAAGGGGGGTAGAAGGGAGGGCAAAGGAGAGAAAAGGGAGGAGAAGCGAGGGGGAAGAGAGGACAAGAGAGGGAGAGGGGAGGAAAAGGTTCAGGGGTAGTGGTGTTTCTAAAGATGATGAAGAGAGGACGGATGAGACAGGTTGGGAGGGTGCTGCGAGGAGGGATAACGAGGATAGGAGAGTGGTCATGAGGGGGAGCATGGGGATGGATGAAAAAATGGGTACTGGCATGGGTACAGGCATGGGGACAGGCATTGGCACGGGCATGGGGAGAGACATGGGGAGAGACGTCACAGGGATGGGGGGCAGAGGTGTTACAATGACTGAGGGTGATGCTAAGGCAGCAGCAGAAGCTGCTGCTGTGGCTGCTTCTGCAGGGTTGTCGTACCTGCAGCAGCGAAATCAACTGTTGCTGCTTCGGCAACTGAGGCAGCAACAGCAGGAGCAGCAAGAGCAGCAGCAAGGGCAGCAGCAACAACAACATGAGATGCAGCAGCAACAAGCCTTGCTGCTGAGAGCTCAGGAGCAAGCTGAGAAGCAGCAGCAGCAGCAGCAGCAGCAAGCCCTGATGCAGAGAGCTCAGGAGCAAGCCGAGCAGCAAGCTGAGAAGCAGCAGCAGCAGCAGCAGCAGGAGGAGGAGCAGCAGCAACAGCAGCATAGGCAGCATGAGGTGCTGCAGCAGCAAGCCTTGATGCAGAGAGCTCGGCAGAAAGCTGAGAAGGAGAAGGAACAATCGCAGCAGGAGCAGAGTCAAAGGCTGGAGCATCAGCAGCAGAATCAGTGGCTGGAGCAGCAGCAACAACAACAACAGCAGCAGCAGCAGCAGCAGCAGCAGAAGCAGCACCAAGCCCTGATGCAGAGAGCTCGGCAGGAAGCTGAGCAGGAGAAGGAGGAATTGCAGAAGGAGCAGAGTCAGAGGTTGGGGATTCAGCAGCAGCTGATGAAGCAGCAGCTACTGTTTCTGCAGCAGGGTTTTGAGGAGCGAGAAAAGCAGCGGCAGGAGGTGCAGGCAGCAGGTCTGGAGCAGGCACAGAAACAGGAACAAAAACGGGCAGAGCAACAGGCAGCACAATCACTCTCACAGCAACAGCAACAGCTGCAGCTGCTTCTTTTGAGACAACTGGAGGAGCAGGCAAGACAGAGACACGAGGGGCAGGAAGCAGAACAGCAGGCACAGCAGCAGGCACAGCAACAGACACAACAGCATGCAGCACAATCGCACGCACAGCAACAGCTGCAGCTGCTTCTTCTGAGACAACTGGAGGAGCAGGCGAGGCAGAGGCAACAGGGGCAAGAATCAGAGCAGCAGACACAGCTGCAGGCACAGCAACAGACACAACAACAGGCAGCACAATCACACGCACAGCAACAGCAACAGCTGCAGCTGCTTCTTTTGAGGCAACTGGAGGAGCAGGCGAGGCAGAGGCAACAGGGGCAAGAATCAGAGCAGCAGACACAGCAGCAGGCACAGCAACAGACACAACAACAGGCAGCACAATCACACGCACAGCAACAGCAACAGCTGCAGCTGCTTCTTCTGAGGCAACTGGAGGAGCAGGCGAGGCAGAGGCAGGAGGAGCAAGAAGCAGAACAGCAGGCCCAACAGCAGACACAGCAGCAAGCCCAGAAACAAGCACAGCAGCAACAGCAGGCAGAATTTCCAGTGCAATCGGCTGAGCGACATCAGATTCAATCAGTTGAGCAGCATCAACGCACTCAGGTCCTTCTGAGTGAGCACGCTCAGGCCCTCCTCTCCTCCTGGTTTGGAGTATCAAATTTCGCTCCCTCTGCAGCTGCTGCTGCTGCCGCTGCTGCCACTGTTGCCACTGCTGCCGCTGCTGCCACTGCTGCTGCTGCTGCTGCTGCTGCTGCCAATGCTGCCACTGCTGCTGCTGCCACTGCTGCCACTGCAGCAGAAGTTGATTCAATCCCAGGACTCACAATAAGGTCAAATGCTGCTGCCACTGGTTCAGGTGGTGGTGGTGCTGCTGCTGCTGGTGCTGGTGGTGGTGCTGGTGGTGGGACCGTTTCAGTTTCATCTGGTGCTGGTTTCAATGCCCCGCCTCATGCTGCCGCCCAGCATCCAGCTCAGCTTCCCTTGGACCGTCTTCCTGGTATGCCGGGGCAGCGGCCGGGCGGGTATTCTTGTCCTGTCTGCGGCAACGTTTTCCCCACGTCGCAGGCGCTTGGGGGACACATGACGTGCCACGTGGCACGACGTAAGAGGACGTCTCGAAAGGGGGAGCCTGCTGCAGCAGCAGCATCGGCGGCTAAAGCAGGACTGGCAGGAGGGAAAGGAGGACTGAGAGGAGTAGGTAGAGGTGGGGAGGGAGGAGGAGAAGGGAGGGGAGAGAGAGGGGGAAGGGAAGGGAGAGGGGGAGGGGAAGGCAGAAGGGAAGAGGGAAGGGAAGGAGGAGGGGAAAGATGGGGAGGCAAAGGAGCTCCAGAAAAGCTATTTGAGAAAGCAACAGGGGGTGCTGGTGGTAGTGCCAAAGCCAGTCCTTTCCAATCCCTCCCCACTCTTCCCTCGCAACCCGCTTCATTCTCCCCTTCCAAGCGCAATGCAACCGTGATGCACCTCCCTTCCACTTCTGGTGCCAGCAGTGCCAGCGCTGCTGCTGCTGCTGGTGCTAGTGCTGCTAGTGCTAGTGCCGCTGCTAGTGCAGGTGGTGCTGCTAGTGCTGATGCTAGTGCTGCTGCTAGTGCTGGTGCTAGTATTGGCACTCCTGCTGCTGCCAGTTCTGCTGCTGCTCGCGGGGGTCGATCTCGGTTCACAGAAGCATCACAGCGTGGAGTGTCCACTGCTGTTGCTGCTCCTACTTCTGCTTCTGCTCCTGCTGCTGCTATTTTATCGATTCCGGAGCTACTGGAACGTAATCCAATCCGGGGCGCAAGCCTGGGCCGCAACCCAAGTCTTAACCTCAGTCCGAACCTCGGCCAACGCCCGAGCCTGGCAGACGGAGAACCGAGCCTGTTGCAGTACGTTGGGTCACTGCCTCGTCGTGATGCCCTGCCTTCACTGAAGCCAACCTCGTTAGAATCACCTTCATTTAGAGCACCTTTGTTCGCGCCTCCTTCTCTGATACCTCCTTCATCAATATCTCCTTTATTAGCACCCCCTTCAACTGCTATAGTGAGCACGGAGATGACAATCCCGCCTTCCACATTTCTAGCTACGGCTCTTCATACTGCAGCAATGGGAATTCCGTTACACCTAAGAACAGTCTCCACTGAAAGGGCTTTTAACGAGGACGCTAATAAGGCATACACTGGAATGGCTTCTACCGAAGAAGCTACAGGAAGAGGAGGGAGGGAAGAGACTGGGAGGGGTGCCGAAAGAGGGAATGGAAGTGGGAGTGGGAGAGGGAGAGGGAGCGGGAGCACAAGAGGAGCAATGGATACAGAAGTAGCTCCTGCTTTAGCTACTGTGGATACTCTGACTCAAATCAGTCATGCTGATGCGGCCTTGCAGACTGGGGTGAGACAGGGTGAGGATCTGGAGGGATTGGAGCTGACTCTGCTAATGAGACCTGCGTCACAGAGCTCTGCGAATGCAAATGCCGAGAATGTCAACACTGCGAATGTCATCCCTGGGAATAAACAAGAGGAAGCAGGGATAGGTTCGCTAAACACGAGGCAGAGGCAGAACTCGTAGTATGCTTCTGACTCTCGAGATTAGCCTTATGCAATGTCATGAAATTCAGCAATATATAAAAGGTCAGTAGGAGGTGAAAGAAGGCTTTGCCAATTTAGAGTGTTCTTGTTTCTATGACCTGAGTTGAATGCATAATTAGTGAAAGTCTGTCCTTCAAACTGCAACATCTACATATTCCACAATGCATAGATGTGGTTACGGTGTTCAAGTAAGAAATTTGACACTGCCTAGACTTGGTTGTACATGTACAGCACCGTGCTGAGAATGAAAATCGCTAGTGCGTACAGGTGAGTGCGACATTGTGTGTTTATAAGCGTTTGTTATGGGACCGTTTTAGACGCGTTGCTTCCAGATTAACCGGCTTGTCAATACAGCGAATGTCAGTGATGCGCAAAACAGGGTGTACATACACCCACTGTGTTGCTCGTAGCATGAGGAGCGTTGGATATGCAAGCAGCGGCGCTTGGCTGTTCTAACGATCACCACGCTGGCTTGGCTTGGAGAGATTTATGTAAAGGAATCGCGTTGTCGATTTAAAGCCGTGGCCCAACTATCAGCTTCAACTTCGAAGTGTTATAGCTTGGAGCTTGGTTGTCCCAGGCAATTCTGTGGCGAGAAGTTTGTCTTTAACGAGAGTCCATCTTTTTTTATCCAATAAGGGTCTCGTTACGCACACTCCATGTTTGTCCTGCTACTGTTCCTAAGAAGTTGCACCCCGCCTTTAACGCTGCGATGGGCTGTCGATGCTGTCTTATGAGGTAGAACCTCGTGACACACGCAAATAACGGTGTAGGAAGGTGAGTAGGCAAGGTGCAGGAGGTGGGAGGCAAATGAAAGGGATTTTCGAATTAGCTAAATTTGAAGAACCCGAAACCCGAAACCCCTGCGCATCAGTTTCGGTTCCATTTTCACAAAAGAAAATCAATGCTCTACGAGTCTTGTTTAGAGTGCGCAGTCCAATAAGCTCGGAACTGTGAATCGTATTTTCTGGGTGGAAGCACTTCAGAATGTGCTTGGTGGGTGGTGTTGCGTTGTCTCTGCACACCAGGTGTAGCCTAGAAGCAGAAAGAAACAACAGTTCTACGCGATCTAGCCAAATGGTTTTCCAACACCACCCTACCCCGGGCATGTGATATTTCTGTGAGGACACGCTACAGTACTTAATGTTTTGACAATAGCTGGGTGTGTACAGCTGCATGGTGCACAGATGCATCAGAGAGCACTCCAGGCGATCAGATCACGAACATCGTGACGTCACTACCACGTGACACACTGTTAGTGATAGGCTAATATGAGCTCGCACGTGAACACAAAAATATTATGATAATGTGCTGGGGATTCTGGTTTGCGGGTTCGGATACGTTCGCGTCATTTTGGAACCAGGAGAATGGCAGGCCTCGCAAACCACGCTGGACTCCGTAATATCCACGTGGATTGACTGCTGCTGATAAGAGCGTGTCCGAAATGAAGCGTCGAACGGATGTCGATGGATGTCGGTTAATTTCTACCCTCGGATCGAGAGTTCCAACCGTCAAGATTTACCGACATCGGATGTCGACGGATATCAACTTCACTTCGGACCCGCCCTAAGCTGTTCCGCAGCAGGGGGCATGATATTGTACACTCATTTCTCAACCTGCTCACCTTTCGCAATCGCTGAATACATTACTTGTTTATTGCATGCAGGTGGCATAAAGCGTACCTTGGAACCCACAGGCAAAGCCGCATCGGGTGACGGACTGGCTCTGGGGCATAATATTACCCTTATCGCCGGATACCATTTCCAACCGTTGTTTTCAGCGCTAATGTGCTGCTTGGGTAACGTGCATCACCTCAATTAACCGTTTTTCTACAAATTGTTCTGAAGGTGGTGGCGTTCTGCAACTCGTTTACGTTGTGCAACCATAAGCTCTGCTAGCGCAAATGAGGGTGTACAGTATTCTTGCGAAGCACTGAGACCACGAAACCCCTAGTGCATCTGGGCATTACGAAAAACTGTGCAGAATATGGATCAAGGTTTGCATTGCACAAGGTTGTTTCTGGAAGGTTCATTCGGCTGCCAGCGTCAGCTGGGATGAATTGTGCGAACTGCACCAACTTCCCCTCGATAGAGAATCTCGACTCTGTACAAAATGCCCCTCAGTGTTGCATACACGACGCGAATGTTGTACTCACTCGCAAATTTCATACACTGAGGTACGTGAAGTAAGGGCGTGTTACCTCAAAAATCAAAAAAAATCTTGGTTCGAACAAACAATAGGTACACGCTTCGCGGCTTCTTGTGAGGTCTTCGCCAAGTCTCCGTTAGCTCGGCCAAAAAGTCGCTAAATTGCACAGATCTGTCACGTCCAGCATGAAACATCGTTTGCTGTTCGAATGAGGCCGTTCGGACAGAATGATATAGAGCACCTGCGACGCCTGCGACCAAAAACGAATAACTGATTTTGTAACTGGCGATTCCTAAGTTTCTCTCGTCATGAATCAAAACCATCTAGCGATGGTTGTGGGACGTCGTCTGTTGGGCGACGTCGCGTGTTCGATCACCTCTGTCACCTGACGTGACAGCCTGTCACATTTCACCCGATTTTCACATCTTGTTCGACCATCAGAAGACACACAGATGAGAAAATGAGAACGAGAATGAATGAACTATGAATGAACTGAGTACAAATACTAACCCTAATTGGGTTGTACCCCTTGTGGACTACCCCACTATAGCATACACAATATGCAAAAGCTATATGTTCTGACACACCCCCATAGGCAAAGTGGGGGAGAACAAGGGGTCACAAGACCAGTCAAGCAAAGCAAAGCAAAGCAAAGCAAAGCAAGCTCAAGGTGGATCACAAAGTCACCACACAGTCCGAGCACAAGGTCAAGGCCACAAGGCCAGTTCACATGAAGGGGTAGACAGATGTATATAATGCTAAACAAGCAAGAGCAGGTATATATATATGCAAGAGTACAAGCAAGGTCAAGAGGTGAGCAAGTGAGGCAAGACTGGGACAAGTCCCAGCTGAGTGCAGAAGCGCTGATGATCACAAGGCGGAAGTGCCTAGGTGAAAACATCAGCAGTGTTGGCCTCAGAGGCCACGTACGCAAGTCGCAACTGACCACGCTGCTGCAGCTCACAAGCAAGAAAGTAGCGGAGAGCAATGTGCTTCGTTCTGTGCTCCAGGCGCTGCTCACGACACAAGGCCAGCATGGCCTTCTTGTCTACGTACAGCACTGGAGGAGAACGAGGCGACTCTCCAAGGTCGGTCAGCAGGTAGGTGAGCCAGCGAAGCTCCTGTGCAGCCATGGCCCCGGCGTAGATCTCAGCCTCACATCTGGAGCCGAGAACAGAGGACGAGCGAGTAGCCCGCCACGAAACAGAGCCAGAACCAAGACTGAAGGTGTAACCCTGGGACGACCGCTGAGTAGCCTGGTCGTCAGCCCAAGAAGCGTCCGCGTGCCCAGTGAGGACCACTGGACTCCGCCCTCCAAGCACTAGCCCCATGCCCGAAGTACTGCACAAGTAGCGCAACACCCTCTTCGCTGCAGCCATGTGCTCTGGTCTGTGTCTCCCAGGAGCAACATAGCGTGCAAGAATGCTAAGAGGGTATGGAAGGTCAGGTCGTGTGCAGGTCATCAGGTACATGAGGCAGCCAACAAGCTCTTGGTACGGGCCACTCGACTCTACGGACTCATCCGAAGGCAGAGCTGAGAGCGAGTGGCGAGTAGACAGAGGAGTGGCCTGAGGCGAGGAGTACGTGAAGCCGAAGCGCTGAAGGACCTGCTGCACCATGTGTGACTGAGTCAAGGTAATGGTGCGGCGTGCTCTGTCCCGGATGATCTGCAAGCCAAGGTAGCTGCGCACTTCACCCAGGTCTGTGCACGTGTGTCTCTTCTGCAGCTCGGACTTCACGTAGGCGAGTCCAGCAGTGTCAGCTGTGGCAAAGACCAAGTCGTCGACGTATACGAGGATGTAGAACGGCGGCAGAGAGGTGTCGGTGCGCAGAAACAACGACGGGTCAGCAGTAGAGGGAGCAAACCCAAGAGCCCCAAGCGTAGTCCTCAGTGTGTCGTGCCACTCACGTGGTGCCTGGCGGAGACCGTAGACTGGTCGTCGGAGGCTCCACTGGGTGCCAGGAGGGAAAGTCCCAGTGAAGCCAGGTGGACGGCGCAGCCAGATCTCCTCGTGCAGGCTACCCTGCAAGAAAGCAGTGCTGAAGTCAAGAGAGTGAAGCTCGTAGTCGCGCTGAGCGGCTATGTGTAGCAGCACCCGAAGAGTGGTCATCTTCGGGGTGGGAGAGAAGGTCTGAAAGTAGTCAACTCCCTGCCGCTGACTGAAGCCACGAGCGAGGTACCGCGCCTTGAAGACAGGTGGAGAGCCTGGCGGCCGCTTCACCCTGAAGATCCACATGCCACTGACGATGTTCGCCCCAGGAGGGGGAACCGCGTCAACGTAGGTGCCTGTGGACTTCCAGGAAGCCATCTCTGCATCCATAGCTGCCTGCCACTGAGAGGAGTAGGGACCCTCTACGGCCTCCGCGTAGGAGCGCGGAGTCGGGATGTCTAGTGCATCCGGGTCTCCCTCAGGAGCAAGCAGTACAGACGCGAGATGAGGTGAAGCAGCAGCCAGAGACTGTAACTCCTCCTGCCTGTCCTCTAGGACGTCCGTGCTAAGAGCACACTCACCCCCGACGGACGGAGGACAGACAGACGCAGACTCAGCAACAAGACTAGCAGCGTAGTCTAGACGACAGCGAGTAGCAAAGTCGACGAGCTCAGCGACAAGAGCAGACGCAGCAGTGGACTCAAAAGAGGGGTCGGTGACGACAGTAGCAAGGAGACGCGTGACAGTAGGACTGGCAGCACGAAGGGAGTCTGACTCAGGGTCGGCAAGCACAAGAAGAGAGGACTCAGGAGGAGAAGGCAAAGGGGCACGCAGAGGAGCAGTGGACGGACGCAGAGACATCCGGTGCGTGCCAGGGACAGGAGGAGGACGCTGACGCGAACCGCGACCACTAGCGCGAGCAGCACGAACAGGCGACGCGGGACGAGACGCAGGCTCACGACGCTCAGCAAGACCTCCAGTAGGACCAGTGTAAGGAGAGGGAGCAGGCAGTGGGGAGGCGGGCTCTAAATGTGACTGAGACTGGACAGGCGGTGGACACTCTACAGGAGGAGAAAGACCAAGAACCTGCTGCAGGAGCGGAACGAAGTACGGCCGAGGCCGCGCGCCAACTCCAGACACAGCAGGGACAGCACCAGCACCCTCAGAGGCTGCACCAGCGCCAACAGCACCTCCAGCTGCAGGACCTCCAGCAGCACCACCAGCACCCGGAGCAGGACCACCGCCAGGACGGACAGCAGTAGTCTCAGCACCAACACCCTCAGCAGCTCTAGCTCCAGTCGGACCCGCAGGCTCAGCAGCTCCGGGACCGGCGGCACCAGCACCCTCAGCGGCCGAAGAAGCTCCAGCTCCAGCAGTACGGCTCCACCGGCGAGTAAACCACCCGCGCAGCTCCTGTGGAGAGAGGGGCTCCCGCCGAGACAAAGCACCCGGAGAACCTCCAGACTCAGCATCGCCAGACGCCACAAGGGGAGGTCCAGCGACCGCTGGCTCCGCACCTCCAGGCTCAGCAGCTCCAAACGCAGCACCCCCTGGCTCAGCACTCCCAGGCTCAGCACCCCCAGGCTCAGCACCCCCAGGCCCAGCACCCCCAGTCGCAGTACCCCCAGGCTCAGCACCCCCAGTCGCATCACCCCCAGACTCAGCACCCCCAGGCTCAGCACCCACGCGCGCAGCACCCCCAGAGTCAGCACCCCCAGGCTCAGCACCCGCAGCAGTACCAGAGTCACCAGCAACCTCGACCGGCTCGACTGCGTCTACCTGGGACACACCTGAAGGGGCAGGACCCTGAGGGTGAAGGGGGTCTACCTGGGGGGGACCTGGCACGAGGAAGTGCGGTGGCGGGGGGAGGGAAGGAGTGCGGTAGGGGAAGAGGCGGTAGAAGGGGACTGACTCGTCGAACGTGACGTCCTGGGAGGACAGAACACGACGAGAGGAGGGGTGGTAGAACTGCCACCCTGGTGCGTCAGGGGGGGAAGCCAAGGAAGACATAGGGAGCAGCACGAGGGGACAGCTTGTCCGTAGACAAGTCGCGGACAAACGCCCGAGATCCCCAGACACGGAACGCAGACGCATCGCCGACCTTCCCCGTCCACAGCAGAGCTGGGGAGGTCTCCGGCCGGGAGACCCTGGGCTGAAGGTTGATCTGATGCGCCGCGTACCGAACCGCAAACGGCCACAGAAAATGGGGGGCAGCCGCATGCATCATGGACGTACGAGCGACGTCCATGACCATGCCAATGCGGCGCTCAGCAATCCCATTTTGCTGTGGAGAGTCCGGAAGCGTGAAGGTCTGGCGGATGCCTCGCGCACGACAGAAGGGTCGCAGAAGGCCCGAGGAGAACTCTCTGCCTCGGTCAGAGTACAGACGCAGAACAGGAAAGTCCGAGCCGAAGCTCCTCTTGAGCTGGAGACGAGCTGAGCGGATCCAGTCGATCAACACCGCAGTGACATCACCCTTGCTGCGCAAGGGGAAGACTGTGGTGTAACGCGAGTAGTCGTCAACCACCAGTAGGAAGTAGCGCTCGTGACCCTGTCCACGGACGCGGGCCGGGCCCCACACGTCCAAGTGAAGCGTCTGCAGCGGAGCCTCTGTCGGGGGAAACTGAGAGGAGTGAGGGGCAGCCCGGAGCCGCCCCTCGACACAGGGGACACAGGAAGGACCAGGCCGCGAAGGAAGGGGAGGGAGGGACTGGGGGAGACCAGAGACAAGGACACGGGAGGCCATGCCCCGAAGACGAGGCAGGGAGGGGTGACCAAGGCGGTGGTGCCACAGGAGAGTCTCGTGAGACAGGAGGCGACACGAGCAGGGGGCAGACTCAGGAACAGACCTGGACGCAGCAGCAAGCACCTGACCCGACGCAGCTACCTGGCCAGACGCAGAGACAGGAGGAGACGCAGTGGTCAGGGTGTAGAGACTCGACCCCGGCCTGCGTGAAAACGTGGCCAGGTGTCGGCTTGTGCGGGCATCCAAGCAGTGGGTCACCTGCTGACTCGCAGGAGTGAACTGGTCAACCCCCGCATCCTGCAGGTCAGCACCACTCACCAAGTTCGTCAAGAACGAGGGGAGGTACAGACCAGACAAGGTGCCCGAGGGGGCAGCAGGACACGGGAGGACTGTGGAAAAGTGAGAGAGGACAGGACCCCCAGAGGGGTCAGCCAGGGAGACTGCAACCGGCCGACCAAGCGGCGTGAGTGTGGTGCGGTCTCGAAAGAAGGAGCGAGAAGCCCCCGAGTCAAGCGTGAAGGTGAGGGAGGCCGAAGCCGACGCGGTACCTGAGAGCGCAGCCTCACCAGTACCTGAGGGCGCAGACGCGCTGGCACCCAGAGCAACAGCCTCACAAGCACCTAGCGCAGCAGTACCTATGCCCGGGTCGGGCGAGAAACACCGGTAACAGTCACCCTCATCACTAATAGTCACAGCATACATGGCAGCAAGGATAGCATCAAAGTAAAGATCATAGATAGCTACGCCTGCCCTAGACAGCTCTCCCCAGCGGGGGATCTCACTAGCCTCGGGGAACTGCTGACGCCAAGCGTCCGTCAGGCGGCCAAAGCAGCGCTGGGTGGGGTGGGCACCCCCACACTGCTCACCCGCGCGGTCGCCGGAGCGAAGGACGTAGGTGCACGGACCAAAACCCCCACCACGCTGACGCTGCGTGTACCACTCACGGAGCTGCTGAGGGGGGGGGATGTCCCGAGAACGCTGCTGCTGCTGCTGCTGCTGGCGGTGACCACCACCAGAGCCGCTCCGCTGCGAGGCACCACCCCGACCAGCTCCACCTCCTCCGCCACCGCCGCCTCCACCGCCGCCACCACCGCCACCTCCGCTCCCACCGCTACCGCCGCCGCCGCCTCCGCCTCCACTGCCGCCACCACCACCACCACCTCCGCCACCACTCCCACCGCCACCCCCACTCCCTCCGCCGACTCCACCGCCACCTCCACCACCCCCGCTAGCTCCACCCGCGCCCTTGCCCCCCTTGCCCTTGCCAGAGCGGCGTCTCCCGCTAGGGGCAGACGCCGCACCGACCGACTCAAGACCAAGTAGGTCGGCCGCAGCAGCAGAGGCAACAGAGGGCAACAGGGGGGAAGGGGAACACCCCTCAAAGATGGGGGTGCGAGGGTCACCACGAGAGGCTCCTACAGCGACTATGCTCTTCTCCGCTGCTAGGAGGGCCTTCTCTAGGAGGTCAACAGTGAGAGTGGTGGGACAGACTGAGAGAAAGTGGTCCCTGACTACGCGAAGGGAGTCAGGGAGGCGGGTGACTATGTAATAGAGAGTGATGTACATGGGGGGGGGGGTTCTTGGCGCAGAACTCAGCAGGAAGCGCGGCGCGGTAGCGAGTGTCACTAGTGCGGAGGTGCGTAATGAGGTCAGCAACTGTGGGAAATGCAGCAAGGTCAGGGAAGAGGTACGGTAGCATGAGGCGGCTCAGTGCAGCAGTGGCAGGGGAAGAGTAGCGCGCAACTACAGCGTCGTACAAGGTCTGAGCACTCTTGTACTGAATAAATTGCATGCGCTCAGTGGTAGGCAGGTGGCCACGCACAGCAAGACGTGCAGCAGCATCGCGGGTGGCCCACTGAGAGCGAACAGTGGGGTCAGCATCAGCAGCAGGGGCAGGAGAGGCGCCAGAGGTGAGGTCAAAGAGAGAAAGACCGTCCGCCCTATTGCACTGTAAGAACAGCTGCAGGTTGTCGACCCAGACCTCAAAGTCAATGGCTCGACCCTCAGCGTCAAAAGTGAGGACACTAGGGGTAGCCATGACGACGGTAGACTAGCAGTGCAAGCTGTAGGGGAAGGGCACGAAGTGACAGAGAGGGTGTGCTCACCGGACAGGGCTGCTCGGGCGGCTCAACTGTAGGGCGGCTCGGCGGCTGGGCGGCTCGGCTGCGGGGCGGCTCGACTGCTGGGCGGCTCGGCGGCTCGGCGGCTCGGCGGCTGGGCGGCTCGGCTGCACGGCGGCTCGGCTGGTGGGCGGCCGGGCGGCTCGGCGGCAGGGCGGCTCGGCTCCTCTGGTACAGGGCGGCGCGGCGGTCGGCGGCTCGGGCGCGCTGCTGTAGGAGGGGAGAGCGGCGGGGCCGCAGCAGACGGGCGGCGGGGCCCGTTGACGTAGGGCGGCGGGGCCGGTGAAGTAGGGCGGCGGGGCCCTTGAAGTAGGGCGGCGGGGCCCTTGAAGTAGGGCGGCGGGGCCCTTGAAGTAGGGCGGCGGGGCCGCAGGTGTAGGGCGGCGGGGCCGCAGCAGACGGGCGGCGGGGCCGCAGACGTAGGGCGGCGGGGCCGCTGAAGTAGGGCGGCAGGGCCCGTTGAAGTAGGGCGGCGGGGCCGCGAAGTGGGGCGGCGGGGCCGCGAAGTGGGGCGGCGGGGCCGCAGCAGACGGGCGGCGGGGCAGCTGAAGAAGGGCGGCGGGGCCGCGAAGTGGGGCGGCGGGGCCGCAGCAGACGGGCGGCGGGGCCGCTGAAGCAGGGCGGCGGGGCCGCGAAGTGGGGCGGCGGGGCCGCGAAGTGGGGCGGCGGGGCTGCTGAACAGGGCGGCGGGGCCCGTGAAGTAGCAGGAGTAGGGCGGCAAGGCCGTAGAGTAGGGCGGCAGGGCCGCGACGTAGGGCGGCGGGGCCACGAAGTAGGGCGGCGGGGCCGCAGGAGTAGGGCGGCGAGGCCGCAGTTAGGGCGGCGGGGTCGCGACGTAGGGCGGCGGGGCCGCGAATGCGGGTGGCGGGGCCACGCTAGTAGGTGGCGGGGCCGCACGAACGGGCGACGGGGCCGCTAAGGTAGGGAGGGCCGCTAGGGTGTAGGGGCCGCTAGGGCGGCTCGACGAGGTGAGAGCGCGACTCGGGCGGAGCGCGCTTCGGGCAGGAAAAAAAATTCGAAATTTGGTGGGCCCTAGGCACAGTTCCCACAGGGGAACCTGCTCGATACCATGAGAAAATAGAACGAGAATGAATGAACTATGAATGAACTGAGTACAAATACTAACCCTAATTGGGTTGTACCCCTTGTGGACTACCCCACTATAGCCTACACAATATGCAAAAGCTATATGTTCTGACAACAGAAGTATACAGAAGTACTACACCTTACTGCGTACAAAGACAAGCCAGTGACAAATGAAAAATTTAGCTTGCGAATGGATTGCCAGCATCAGCAGCAGCCCCCAACAACACATCTGTCAGAACTTATATTATGTAACTGCCTGTAGCTGTAGTTAGTGTAGTTATTTAAATCTGTAGGTGGTGCACCTCTTCCTTGTGTTTCCTTTGCTATATGTTCCTTGAACCTATAATGAAACCACCTTTTCACCTTTCCAACTTTTCTCGACTCTCCCCTCCCTAGGCAAAACCCACTCGATACCTAAGTTGGGCCTAGGCTTCTAAGCCTAGGCCCTAGTTACTACTCAGCTCATTCTCGCTTATTTTAACATGGTTATCAGAGCAGTTTCGTCCTGGCCTATGGGCCCGCCCAATTCTTCCGCTGCTGGATTTCTGGTCACGTGCCTCGGGCGCGTGACGTTTTACTTTTCTACCCGTCGCGGACCCGCCCCCTTTGGCGCCTGCGGCGGTGCACTTGGCGCCCGCGGACCCGCCTCTGGCGCCCGCGGCGGTGCCCTTTGCCGTCGCGGACCCCCCTTTGGCGCCCGCGGCGGTGCACTTGGCGCCCGCGGACCCGCCTCTGGCGCCCGCGGCGGTGCCCTTTGCCGTCGCGGACCCGCCTTTGGCGCCCGCGGCGGTGCCCTTGGCGCCCGCGGACCCGCCTCTGGCACCCGCGGCGGTGCCCTGCGCCATCGCAGACCCGCCCCTGGCGCCCGCGGCGGTGCCCTTGAGCCGCCGCGGACCCGCCCTTGGCGCCTGCGACGGTGCTTTCCGCACTTGCATTCCCTGCAGCTGCCCCTGACCTACCTGCATCGACCCTATCTAGCCGCTCTGCGGCTTTCTTCCCGCCCACCCCCTCCTCCTTCATCTCCCTGCAGCCGTGGGGGGGAGGGTATGGGGGTGGCGGGTGTTGGAGTCGTGGGTCGTACCCTTCCCTTCCCCTCCTCCTCCTTTTGTTCCCACTGCTGCAGCTGCCGCTGGGGGGGAGGGTGTGAGGGTGTGGGGGAGCAGGGGGAGAGGCGCCGGGGTGGCGGGTGTGAGGCAACCAGCAGCCGTCCCTCCACCTCTCCTCTCTCCCCCCCCTCTCTGCTGCTCCTGCAGCAGTGTGGGGGAGGGGAAGGAGGAGGGTGAGAAGATGGAGGGGGTGACCTACTTGTGTCAGCCCGCCTGCAGTTCCTGCTGTTGCTTGTTCTTTATTATTTTGCATGTGTACACCTGCAGGTTGTATTCTACACAAACTCCTGCTGCAGGCAGTTATGGGGGAGTGTCAGAACTTATATTATGTAACTGCCTGTAGCTGTAGTTAGTGTAGTTATTTAAATCTGTAGGTGGTGCACCTCTTCCTTGTGTTTCCTATGCTATATGTTCCTTGAACCTATAATGAAACCACCTTTTCACCTTTCCAACTTTTCTCGACTCTCCCCTCCCTAGGCAAAACCCACTCGATACCTAAGTTGGGCCTAGGCTTCTAAGCCTAGGCCCTAGTTACTACTCAGCTCATTCTCGTTCTTTCTTTCACAACATCCAGTGTGTGGATCAGGCATGTCGATTCAAGGGCATATGCCCTTAATGCCCTGAACATTCCGGGCAACTTTCGCTCCAGCTCGACTGCCAAAAGTGTTAGAATCGCACTGCACCTGTGCCACTAAGTGCCGCGCTCGACCCGCCCCAGATGTGTTAAGGGCCCTAACCAGGCCTTCCCCTGTCTCGAAGTTTTGATTTCTGGTTGTAGGACCCATCACCCCCCCAAATCCTGCTTGACCCCACCCACTTTCTCCTTAGGTTGCACGAGAGGAGTGGATTTTTCCCTTAGCGTTTTCTAGCCAATCCTGTGTTTGTAAAGCGTCTAAGTCAGCTTGGAGCACCCGAATTGTCCCTTATTGTCTAAGTGTCCCCCCCCCCCCCCCCCCCTTTCCTCCTTGGGTTGCACGAGAGGAGTGGATTTTCCCTTAGCGTTTTCTAAGCCAGCTTGGAGCACCCGAATTTCCCCTTAGCATCTGAGTGTCCCCCCCCACCCCCCCCCTTTCTCCTTAGGTTGCACGAGAGGAGTGGATTTTTCCCTTAACATTTTCTAGCCATCCTGCGTTAGTGAAGTGTCTAAGTAAGCTTGGAGCACCCGAATTTTCCCTTAGCGTCTTTAAGTGCCCCCCCCCCCCCCCCCCCCCCCCCCCCTCCTTTCTCCTGAGGTTGCACGAGAGGAGTGGATTTTTCCCTTAGCGTTTTCTAGCCATCCCGTGTTTGAAAGTCAGCTTTAGAGCACCCAAAATGTCCCTTCGCGTCTAAGTGCAAACTCTTCACAGGCCCGGATTTTAAGTTTTCACTTTGGGGTGCGCCCGTGACCGTTAAGGGCGCCCAAACGCTCAGCTACATCAAAAATAGGGTCAGATGGGGAGGAGCTGGGGAGCGCAAGTATGGGTCCCAGGAACTTCGACAGGCCTGGTGTGGATAACATAGTTCCTGGCTGGAATTTAAAGTTGTGGGCCCTTCTCAAACTGCGGCAAATGTAGTGTACGCGAGAATCTTTCTTAATGAATCCTAATTTGCTCCCTCGACGTGCCACGGAGGTAGCTGTCATCTCACCATTCAAAGCCACAATCTTTTCAGACTTGCACGCGCATCTCACGTGACCGTGTCACGTCCCCCCCACATAAACCAATTCACCCTCCGTCGTGAATGCAAGTAATATCTCCTCTAAACAAAATGACAGATGACTTTCCTCGTAAGAACGCGATCCTTAGTAGCCCGCGGCGGGGATCACGCACTCTTATATTATTTCAGCAGTTCCAGCAGCAGATTGACACGCTTGCGGAATATTAGAGAAGCTGCGGCAACTCTACTGCAAGACTTGCGACTTCTGTTGTTGTAAGCCACTCGCTCGCACCTGGCGGGAGCGGAATATTACCACCACATGCAAAGCAGCAAAGGCAAGCAGCGAACGATGATATTTTCTGAGAGGAGGCACCACAAATTCATCGAAGAACAGTTTGTGGCTGTCCTTGGGATTCGTGAGTCTCGAAGGGGCCCTTACCAGGCACTGTGAGCTAATGGCCAGTCTGAGGTAGGCCGGTTTAGCGTCTCTGTTAGCATTGAAGTCAGCAGGCTGAGGGGACCTTTCGTCTTGAAATGAGCTTATCCGAGCATTTCCCTGCGCAGCAAAGACTCTATTTTTTTCTTTCGAGTGATGCTTTGAGCAATGGTGGATTGATCTGGCTTTTCAAATTCCGGCTTGTACTAGACTCTTTTTGTTTGCGCCGCAACATTCCTCACCGTGACAACGTCGCGCGGCGAACGTAGTTGAACTCTCTGCATTTCGCCACCATCAGCACTCTCCACCGGAGAGTGGAGCCTTTTGCTGGCAGCACTCTGCTGGCAGCAGCCTGCTGGGAGCCGCGGGAGCTTTTCTGCTTGACAAGAACTTACTACTGCGTACTACTGAATACTAGTAGTATTCAGAGGCGCCGAGCCTTTTGAACCTTACAACTAGTAGTTGTAAGCCCGCAGGGGCTAGTACTAGTACTAGAAATGGTGATCCCTTCGCCATCATCACCATCATCTTCACATCAGCACGTCCAATCCAACGCGCAAACGCCGCCAGCGCCGGCGCCGGCGGCGCGCAATCCAGCAGCGCTGCTGCTTCACGATGAGTCGCTGCCGGTACACGATGAGTCGCTGCCGCTGCACGATGAGTCGCTGCCACAGCACAATGAGTCGCTGCCGCTGCACAATGAGCCACTGCCGCAGCAGTCGGCGCGCTTCTCTGTGAACCCCTCCCTGGGCGCTTCCGCCTCCTCCGCCACCTGTGCCGCCGCCACCGCCTCCACAGCTCCCGCCGCTGGGCCAGCCCGGGGGAGTAGTATTTTGCAGAATTTGTCAGAATATTATCTTATGTTCTAGCCTGTAGTGGGGTGCTCTATAGCGAGTACAACCTTTCTAGGGTTTGCTATTTGTATCCCCATTTCTGCTAGTTCAACCCTCTTTCTTTCTTCTAATTTTGTCATGGTATCAGAGCGGTCTCGGGTTCGAATCCCGGTGTATGCACATGTTGGCCGTTGCCACTGTGCTCAGTCCTGGGCCTCCCAGTGTGGGGGGGTGTCAGTAGAGCTACACTGTGAGATCCCGATCGATCCTAGGGGGGGTTACAGGCGCGGTTGCCTGGGGGGTTATGGGCGCACTGACCCGCTACTGAAACAAGCCCTTTTATCCCAATGGTCTAGTGGTTGGGATTCTGACATGGTATCAGAGCTGCATGGGGAAGCTGCATGGAGGTTGCCGTACTGATGTCCGCAGCACCTGTAGTCCGGGGCGCTGTCCCGGTAGCCCAGTGAGCTAGACTTCTACGCCAGCCGCCCGTGGGTCCGTTGCCCGTCTGCCGCTACTTGAGCCGCGGGGCCTGTTACTCCTGTAGTCCGGGCGCTGTCCGGTAGCCGCTGTGCCAGTCTGCCTCCTGTTGCCCGTGTGTCTGCAGCTTCAGCCGTCGCCTCCTATCTCCTCTCCCCTCACTCTCTCTCCTCCTCCTCACTTGCCCGTTGTGACTACCACTAGCTTTGCTCATAATTGTGAACTCTAAACTATTTCTTCTTGAACTTGTGCTCAGATTGTGTGGTGACATTGTGATCCACCCTGAGCTTGTACTGCTTTGCCTGCTCTGCTGATTACACCCCACTTTGGCTATGGGGGTGTGTCAGAATATTATCTTATGTTCTAGCCTGTAGTGGGGTGCTCTATAGCGAGTACAACCCTTCTAGGGTTTGCTATTTGTATCCCCATTTCTGCTAGTTCAACCCTCTTTCTTTCTTCTAATTTTGTCAGAATTTGCCGATTCTCCCCTACCAAGTGCTCCTTGAATACGATCCGCCACTGGGAGACCCTCTTGCCCTATTGGATCTGCCTATACCGGAGCAAACCGGATGACTTTCATCCTCCTCCTCCCTCTCCACCATTCACACGTCCGCAGTCTCTCTCCATCCTTCCCCATTCCTCCTCCCTTCTCCAATCCTGCCTTCTCCTATCCTCCCCTCTCCAGTTCTCCCTTCCCCAGGGGCGCTTCCTGTCCCTCTCCTCCATTCTGTCAGAACATATATATAGCTTATACTATTGTGTAGGCTGTAGTGGGGTATCCCATAGGGGGTACAACCCAGTTAGGGTTTCCTATTTGTACTCACTTCATTCATAGTTCATTCATTCTCATTCTATTCTCAACATGGTATCGAGCAGGTTCCCCCGCGGGAACTGTGCTTAGGGCCCACCACCTTCAAAACTTTTTTTTCTGCCCGGAGCGCGCTCCGGGCCCTTTGCTCTCTCCTTTTTGGCCTGCCCTGCGGCCCCCCTAGACGCCCGCGCGAGCCGCCTTTTGCCGCCCGCGCACCGCCCGTCTCGGCACCTAGCCGCCCGCGCCCGCCCGTTCAGGCACCTAGCCGCCCGCGCGCCGCCCGTCCCGGCCCTTAGCCGCCCACGCGCCGCCCGTCAGGGCTCCTAGCCGCCAGCGCGCCCGCCCGTTTCGGCCCCTAGCCGCCAGCGCGCCGCCCGTTCAGGCCTCTAGCCGCCAGCGCGCTCGCCCGTTCAGGCCCCTAGCCGCCAGCGCGCCGCCCGTTCAGGCCCCTAGCCGCCCGCGCGCCGCCCGTCAGGGCTCCTAGACGCGCACGCGCCGCCCGTTCAGGCCCACGGCCGCCCGCGCGCCGCTCGTCACGGCCCCTCGCCACCTGCGCGCCGCCCGTCCCGGCCTCTAGCCACCCACGCGCGCCCGTCCCGGCCCCTAGCCGCCCACGCGAGCCCGTCCCGGCCCTTAGCCGCCCTCGAGCGCCCGTCCCGGCCCCTAGCCACCCACGCGCGCCCGTCCCGGCCCCTAGCCGCCCACGCGAGCCCGTCCCGGCCCTTCGCCGCCCTCGAGCGCCCGTCCCGGCCCCTAGCCACCCACGCGCGCCCGTTCCGGCCCCTCACCGCCCGCGCGCCGCCCGACCCGGTCCCGAGCCGCCCTGTGCCGCCCGTCCCGGCCGCGCTCTCCCGTCCCTGCTGCACGACGCTGTCCCGCCCCCCCGCGCCGCCCGCCAGCCGCCGTGCGACCTGAGCCGCCCGAGCCGTCTCCGCAGCTGAGGAGCCGAGCCGCCCGAGCCGCCTGTGTCGCTGTCTGCTCGAGCCGCCCGAGCCGCCCGCGCCGCCCGAGCCGCCCGAGCCGCCCGAGCCGCCTGCACCGCCTGAGGAACCGAGCCGCTGGTCCTGCGAGGCTGCTGTTGCTGCTGAGCCGGTTGAGCTGCTGTGTTGCTGTGCTGCTGTGCTACTGCGCTGCCCGACCCGTCCTGTCTGGTGAGACCGTCTACTGCTGTCATGGCTACCCCTAGTGTCCTCGCTTTTGACGCTGAGGGTCGCGCCATTGACTTTGAGGTCTGGGTCGACGACTTGCAGCTGTTCTTGCAGTGCGATAGAGCAGACGGCCTTTCTCTCTTTGACCTCACTTCTGGCGCCTCTCCTGCCCCTGCTGCTGATGCTGATGCCACTGTGCGCTCTCAGTGGGCTACCCGCGATGCTGCTGCACGTCTTGCTGTGCGTCGCCACCTCCCTACCTCTGAGCGCGCGCACTTTAGTCAGTACAAGAGTGCTCAGACCTTGTACGACGCTGTAGTTGCGCGGTACTCTTCCCCTGCCACTGCTGCACTGAGCCGTCTCATTCTTCCCTACCTCTTTCCTGACCTCTCTGCCTTTCCCACTGTCGCTTACCTCATTACGCACCTCCGCACTAGTGACACTCCCTACCGCGCCGCCCTTCCTGCTGAGTTCTGCGCTAAGAACCCCCCCCCCATGTACATCACTCTCTACTACGTAGTCGCGCGCCTCCCTGACTCTCTTCGCGTAGTCAGGGACCACTTTCTCGCAGTCTGTCCCACCACCCTCACTATTGACCTCCTCGAGAAGGCCCTCCTCGCGGCGGAGAAGAGCATCGTCGCTGTAGGAGCTTCTCGGGGTGACCCTCGCACCCCCATCTTTGAGGGGTGCTCTCCTTCCCCCCTACTGCCCTCTGTTGCCTCTGCTGCTGCTGCCGACCTGCTTGGTCTTGAGTCGGTCGGCGCGGCGTCTGCCCCTAGTGGGCGACGCCGCTCTGGCAAGGGCAAGGGAGGCAAGGGCGCGGGTGGAGCTGGAGGGGGCGGTGGAGGTGGCGGTGGAGGCGGCGGAGGGAGTGGGGGTGGCGGCGGGAGTGGTGGAGGGGGTGGTGGTGGTAGTGGTGGCAGCGGCGGCGGAGGCGGCGGAGGTGGCGGCAGCGGTGGTGGTTGCGGCAGCGGTGGCGGTGGAGGCGGTGGAGGGGGCGGAGGAGGAGGCGGTGGTGGCGGAGGGGGTGGAGCTGGTCGGGGTGGTACCCAGCAGCGGAGCGGCGGTGGTGGTGGTCAGCGCCCGCAGCAGCAGCAGCAGCAGCGTTCGCGGGACATCCCTCCGCCCCAGCAGCTCCGTGAGTGGTACGCTCGGCGTCAGAGGGGTGCGGGTGCTGGTCCGTGTGCCTACGTCCTTCGTTCCGGCGACCGCGCGGGTGAGCAGTGTGGGGGTGCCCACCCCACCCAGCGCTGCTTTGGCCGCCTGACGGACACTTGGCGTCAGCAGTTCCCCGAGGCTAGTGAGATCCCCCGCTGGGATGAGCTTCTTAGGGCTGGTGTAGCGATCTTTGATCTTGACTTTGATGCTATCCTTGCTGCTATGTATGCTGTGACTATTAGTGAGGAGGGTGACTGTTACCGGTGTTTCCCGCCCGACCCGGGCATTGGTACTGCTGCGCTAGGTGCTTGTGAGGCTGCTGCTCTAGGTGCCAGTGCGTCTGCGCTCTCAGGTATTGGTGAGACTGCGCTCTCACGTACTGCGTCGCCTTCGTCCTCCCTCACTTTCACACTTGACTCCGGGGCTTCTCGCTCCTTCTTTCGAGATCGCACCACCCTCACACCGCTTAGTCGGCCGGTTGCAGTCTCCCTGGCTGACCCCTCTGGGGGTCCTGTCCTCTCTCACTTTTCCACTGTCCTCCCGTGTCCGGCTGCCCCCTCGGGCACCCTGTCTGGTCTGTACCTTCCCTCGTTCTCGACGAACTTGGTGAGTGGTGCGGACCTACAGGATGTGGGGGTTCACCAGTTCACTCCTGCGAGACAGCGGGTGACCCACTGCACGGACGCACGCACAGGCCGGCACCTGGCCACGTTCTCGCGTCGGCCGGGGTCGAGCCTCTACACCCTGACCACTACGTCTCCTCCTGTCCCTGCGTCTGGTCAGGTAGCTGCGTCAGGTCAGGTGTTTGCTGCTGCGTCCCGGTCTGGCCCTGAGTCTGCCCCCTGTTCGTGTCGCCTCCTGTCTCACGAGACCCTCCTGTGGCACCACCGTCTGGGCCACCCCTCCTTGCCCCGTCTTCGGAGCATGGCTTCCCGTGTCCTTGTCTCTGGTCTTCCCCAGTCTCTCCCTCCCCTTCCTTCGGGGCCAGGACCTTCCTGTGTCCCCTGTGTTGAGGGGCGCCTCCGGGCTGCTCCTCACTCCTCCCAGTTCCCCCCGACAGAGGCTCCTCTGCAGACACTTCACATGGACGTGTGGGGCCCAGCCCCTGTCCGTGGGCAGGGTCACGAGCGCTACTTCCTGTTGGTGGTTGACGACTACTCGCGTTACACCACAGTCCTCCCCCTGCGCAGCAAGGGTGCTGTCACTGAGGTGCTGATCGACTGGATCCGCGAGGCTCGTCTCCAGCTCAGGAGGAGCTTCGGCTCGGACTTTCCTGTTCTGCGTCTGCACTCGGACAGAGGCGGGGAGTTCTCCACTCGCCTTCTGCGAGACTACTGTCGTGCACGGGGGATCCGCCAGACCTTCACGCTTCCGGACTCTCCACAGCAAAATTGGATTGCTGAGCGCCGCATTGGCATGGTCATGGATGTCGCTCGTACGTCCATGATGCATGCGGCTGCCCCCCATTTTCTGTGGCCGTTTGCGGTTCGGTACGCGGCGCATCAGCTCAACCTTCACCCCAGGGTCTCTCGGCCTGCGATGTCCCCGAGTCTTACTGTGGACGGGGAAGGTTGGCGATGCGTCTGCGTTCCGTGTCTGGGGATCTCGGGCGTTTGTCCGCGACTTGTCTGCGGACAAGCTGTCCCCTCGCGCTGCTCCATGTGTCTTCCTTGGCTTCCCCCCTGACGCTCCAGGGTGGCAGTTCTACCACCCCTCCTCTCGTCGTGTTTAGTCCTCCCAGGACGTCACGTTCGACGAGTCAGTCCCCTTCTACCGCCTCTTCCCCTACCGCACTCCTTCCCTTCCCCCGCCACCGGACTTCCTTGTGCCGGTTCCCCCCCCGGTAGACCCCCTCCCCCCTCAGGTTCCTGCCCCCTCAGGTGTGTCCCAGGTAGACGCAGTTGACCCGGTCGAGGTTACTGATGACTCTGGTGCTGCTGCGGGTGCTGAGCCTGGGGGTGCTGACTCTGGGGGTGCTGTGCGCGCGGGTGCCGAGCCTGGGGGTGCTACTGCGGAGGGTGCTGGGCCTGGGGGTGCTGAGCCGGGGGGTGCTGTGCCTGGAGCTGCTAAGCTAGGGGGTGCTGAGTCTGGGGGTGCTGAGTCTGGAGCTGCTGAGCCTGGGGGTGCTGGGTCTGGAGCTGCTGAGCCTGGGGGTGCTACGTCTGGAGCTGCTGAGCCTGGGGGTGCTGCGTCTGGGGCTGCTGAGCCTGGGGTTTCTCCTGGTGCTACGTCTCGGCGGGAGCCTCTCTCTCCACAGGAGCTGCGCGAGTGGTTTGCTCGCCGCTGGAGGCGTACTGCCGGAGCTGGAGCTTCTTCGACCGTCGAGGGTGCTGGTGCCGCCGGTCCCGGAGCTGCTGGACCTGCGGGTCCTACTGGAGCTGGAGCTGCTGGAGGTGTTGGTGCTGAGACTCCAGCTGTCTGTCCTGGAGGTGGTTCTGCTGCTGGTGCTGCTGGAGGTCCTGCCGCTGAGGGTGCTGGTGCTGTCCCTGCTGAGCCTGGAGCTGCCGCGCGGCCTCGGCCGTACTTCGTTCCGCTCCTGCAGCAGGTTTTTGGTCTTTCTCCTCCGGTAGAGTGTCCACAGCCATTCCAGTCGCAGTCACTGTTGGAGCCTTCCTCCCCACTGCCTGCTCCCTCTCCTTACACTGGTCCTACTGGAGGTCTTGCTGAGCGTCGTGAGCCTGCGTCTCGTCCCGCGTCGCCTGTTCGTGCTGCTCGCGCTAGTGGTCGCGGTTCGCGTCAGCGTCCTCCTCCTGTCCCTGGCACGCACCGGATGTCTCTGCGTCCGTCCACTGCTCCTCTGCGTGCCCCTTTGCCTTCTCCTCCTGAGTCCTCTCTTCTTGTGCTTGCCGACCCTGAGTCAGACTCCCTTCGTGCTGCCAGTCCTACTGTCACGCGTCTCCTTGCTACTGTCGTCACTGACCCCTCTTTTGAGTCCACTGCTGCGTCTGCTCTTGTCGCTGAGCTCGTCGACTTTGCTGCTCGCTGTCGTCTAGACTACGCTGCTAGTCTTGTTGCTGAGTCTGCGTCTGTCTGTCCTCCGTCCGTCGGGGGTGAGTGTGCTCTTGGCACGGACGTCCTAGAGGACAGGCAGGAGGAGTTACAGTCTCTGGCTGCTGCTTCACCTCATCTCGCGTCTGTACTGCTTGCTCCTGAGGGAGACCCGGATGCACTAGACATCCCGACTCCGCGCTCCTACGCGGAGGCCGTAGAGGGTCCCTACTCCTCTCAGTGGCAGGCAGCTATGGATGCAGAGATGGCTTCCTGGAAGTCCACAGGCACCTACGTTGACGCGGTTCCCCCTCCTGGGGCGAACATCGTCAGTGGCATGTGGATCTTCAGGGTGAAGCGGCCGCCAGGCTCTCCACCTGTCTTCAAGGCGCGGTACCTCGCTCGTGGCTTCAGTCAGCGGCAGGGAGTTGACTACTTTCAGACCTTCTCTCCCACCCCGAAGATGACCACTCTTCGGGTGCTGCTACACATAGCCGCTCAGCGCGACTACGAGCTTCACTCTCTCGACTTCAGCACTGCGTTCCTGCAGGGTAGCCTGCACGAGGAGATCTGGCTGCGCCGTCCACCTGGCTTCACTGGGACTTTCCCTCCTGGCACCCAGTGGAGCCTCCGACGGCCAGTCTACGGTCTCCGCCAGGCACCGCGTGAGTGGCACAACACACTGAGGACTACGCTTGCGGCTCTTGGGTTTGCTCCTTCTACTGCTGACCCGTCGCTGTTTCCGCGCACCGACACTTCACTGCCGCCGTTCTACATCCTCGTGTACGTCGACGACTTGGTCTTTGCCACAGCGGACACTGCTGGACTCGCCTACGTGAAGTCCGAGCTGCTGAAGAGACACACGTGCACAGACCTGGGTGAACTGCGCAGCTACCTTGGCTTGCAGATCACTCGGGACAGAGCACGCCGCACCATTACCTTGACTCAGTCACACATGGTGCAGCAGGTCCTTCAGCGCTTCGGCTTCACGTACTCCTCGCCTCAGGCCACTCCTCTGTCTACCCGCCACTCGCTCTCAGCTCTGCCTTCGGATGAGTCCGTAGAGTCGAGTGGCCCGTACCCAGAGCTTGTTGGCTGCCTCATGTACCTGATGACCTGCACACGACCTGACCTTGCATACCCTCTGAGCATTCTTGCACGCTATGTTGCTCCTGGGAGACACCGACCAGAGCACATGGCTGCAGCGAAGAGGGTATTGCGCTACCTGTGCAGTACGTCGGGCATGGGGCTAGTGCTTGGAGGGCGGAGTCCAGTGGTCCTTACAGGTCACGCGGACGCTTCTTGGGCTGACGACCAGGCTACGCAGCGGTCGTCACAGGGTTACACCTTCAGCTTTGGTTCCGGCTCTGTCTCGTGGCGGGCTACTCGTTCGTCTTCGGTTCTCAGCTCCAGTTGTGAGGCTGAGATCTACGCAGGGGCCATGGCTGCACAGGAGCTTCGCTGGCTCACCTACCTGCTGACTGACCTTGGAGAGCCGCCTCGTTCTCCTCCAGTGCTGTACGTAGACAACAAGGCCATGCTGGCCTTGTGTCGAGAGCAGCGTCTGGAGCACAGAACGAAGCACATTGCTCTTCGCTACTTCCTTGCTCGTGAGCTACAGCAGCGTGGACAGTTGCGGCTTGCGTACGTGGCCTTTGAGGCCAACACTGCTGATGTGTTCACCAAGGCACTTGTGCCTTGTGACCATCAGCGCTTCTGCACCCAGCTGGGTCTTGTGCCTGTCTTGCCTCACTTGCTCTCCTCTTGACTTTACTTGTACTGTGACATATATATACCTGCTCTTGCCTGTCTAGCTTTATATATATGTCTGTACTCTTGCATGTGAACTGGCCTTTGGCCTTGCTCTTGTGCTCGGACTGTGTGGTGACTTTGTGATCCACCCTGAGCTTTGCTTTGTCTTGCTTGACTGGTCTTGTGACCCCTTGTTCTCCCCCACTTTGCCTATGGGGGTGTGTCAGAACATATATATAGCTTATACTATTGTGTAGGCTTTAGTGGGGTATCCCATAGGGGGTACAACCCAGTTAGGGTTTCCTATTTGTACTCACTTCATTCATAGTTCATTCATTCTCGTTCTATTCTCAACACATTCCCCTGAGTTGTTTCTAATAACGCAAACGAGCCAAAAATCAAACCACGATCTCACCCAGCCTCCTCAATCTCCTCCTCCTCCTCCTCCTCCTCCTCCTCCTCCTCCTCCTCCTCCTCCTCCTCCTCCTCCTCCTCCTCCTCCTCCTCCTCCTCCTCCCCCCTCCTCCTCCTCCCCCCCCCCCCCGTCCTCCACCCTTTCCCCCTCCCCCTCTTCCAACTGCTTTCCCTCTCCTTGACACTCGCCAGGCCGCGTCATCACCTGTCGTTGCCACGTCAGCAGGCGTTGGCTCCAGGTTCTGGGCGGCAAAGACTGAGGTTCCTCCAGGCAACGAGGCCTCGGCAGGTTCTGGTTCCGGGCAGCAACGTTTGGAGACACTGTCATTGCTGCCGCCCAGTCCTGGACGTGGTTCTATTCCCACCCCTCGATATGTCGCTTCTCCCGCTACAGTTAACCCCCCGGTACAAGGTCGCTCATTACAGTCACAGACAGTACCAGCAGTGCTAGAATCATACTCGGTAGGGATGATGCAATACCCAGAAACGCACCTTCTCCTCGCCTGCTGAATTTGTTAGGATTCCAGTCAGACAAAGACTGTATAACCCAAAGGGGAGATGGGCTAAGCGCTGGAGAGGGAAGGATATGGGTAGGGGATGGGGAAGAGGGGGGGAGAATAAGGGAAGGGGAAGGAGAGGGGAGGAGATGGGTGGGAGAAGGGAGGATAAGGGAGAGGGAAGGCAGCATAAAAGAGGGGGAAGGGAGGAAAAGGGAAGGGGAAGAGAGGAAAAGGGAGGGGGGAGGGAGGAAAAAAAATAGGGGAGCGGAAATCAGGCCAGAGCATATAGAGGGTAGTGGTACCATCAGAGAGGATAAAGAGAGAAGGGATGAGACAGGCATGGGAAGAAGCATGGGAACACTTCTGAGGCGCCTCAAAATTGGCGCTTCGAGAGAGGATGGAGAGAGAAGGGATGAGACAAGCATGGGAAGAAGCATGGGAACACTTTTGAGGCGCCTCAAAATTGGTGCTTCGAGAGAGGATGAAGAGAGAAGGGATGAGACAAGATGGGATGGAGAAGAGAGGAGGGATGACGAGGAAAGAAGAGTGGCCATGAGGGGCAGTATGGGGATGGATGAAGAGATGGGAATAGGCATGGGAAGAAGCATGGGAACATGTTTTAGGCGCCTCGAAGGTGGTGCAATCAGAGAGGATGAAGAGGGAACGGATGAGACAAGCTGGGATGGAGCAGAGAGGAGGGATGACGAGGAAAGAAGAGTGGACATGAGGGGGGGTATGGGGATGGATAAAGAGATGGGAGTGGGCATGGAAAGAAGCATGGGAACAGGCACGGGTACAGTCATGGGTACAGGCATGGGTACAAGCATGGGGACAGGCATGGGGACAGGCATGGGGACAGGCATGGGGACAGGCATGGGAAGAGATATCACGGGGTTTGAGAGCAGAGGCGCTACAATGACAGAGACTGACACTAAGGCAGCAGCAGAAGCGGCAGCTGATGCTGCTAGATTGTCTTTTCTGCAGGAGCGGCATCAGCTGATTCTGCTGCGGCAACTTATGCTGCAGCAGCAGCTGCAGCAGCTGCAGCAGCAGGAGCAGCAGCAGCATCATCAACAACAACAGCAGGCATTGCTACAGCAGGTCCGTCAGCAAACCCAGCAGCAACAGCAGCAGTTAGAGCAGCAGAGTTACTGTACAGATCTTCTGCAGCAGCAGCAATACCAGTTTCAGCTACAGGATCTGCAGCAGCAGAGGCGGTATGAGATGCAGCAGCAGGAGCAGCAAGGCTGGTTGCAGCAGCAGCAGCAGCAGCAGCCAAGCTGGTTGCAGCAGCAAGCTTTGTTGCAGCAGCAGCAGCAGCAGCGGCAAGGCTGGTTGCAGCAGCAGCAACAAGGCTGGTTGCAGCAGCAGCAGCACCAGCAACAAGGTTGGTTGCAGCAGCAGCAGCAGCAGCCAAGCTGGTTGCAGCAGCAAGCTTTGTTGCAGCAGCAGCGGCAAGGCTGGTTGCAGCAGCAGCAGCAACAAGGCTGGTTGCAGCAGCAGCAGCAGCAGCCAAGCTGGTTGCAGCAGCAAGCTTTGTTGCAGCAGCAGCAGCAGCAGCAAGGCTGGTTGCAGCAGCTGCAGCAAGGCTGGTTGCAGCAGCAGCAGCAAGATGAGCAGGAGAAGAGTCAGAGGCTGGACATTCATAAGCAGCAGCTGCAGCAGCAGCTGGGTTTGGAGCAGCGAGTAAAACAGTTGCATGAGGAGCGAGAAGAAGAACAGCAACAGGTACGACAAGAGGCGGCACAATCACCCTCACAGCAGGTGCTGCTTCTGCAACAGGCAAGGCAGCGGTAGGAGGAGCAAGAAGCAGCTCAGCAGCAAGCTCATCAGCATGCACAACAAGAGACACAGCAACAGATGCAGCTTCTGCTTCTGAGGCAACTGGAACTGCAGGCAAGACAGAAGCAGGAAGAGCGAGAAGCAGAACAGCAGGCGCGTCAACAGCTACAGCAACAAGCACAGCACCAGCAGGCAGGATCACAGGCAGGAATCCTGGCGTTTGAGACTTCTCATGTGCAATATCCAGTCCAACCGGCCGAGCAACATCAGGATCTATCAATCGAGCAACATCAATATTTATTAGCCGAACATCATCCTCATACTCGGGTTGTTTTGAGCGAGAGAGCACATGCCCTCCTGTCCTCCTGGCTTGGAGTGGCAAGTCCCACTCCCTCTGCTGCTGTTGCTGCTGCCGCTGCTGCTGCTGCTGCCACTGCTGCTACTGGTGCTGCAAGTTCAACTGCTTCTGGTGGCTATGGTGGTAGTGGTGGGACCGTTTCAGTTTCATCTGGTGCTGGTTTCAACGCCCCTCCTCATGCTGCCGCCCAGCCTCATGCCGCCACCCAGCCTCCAGCTCAGCTTTCTTCGGACCATCTCCCAGGCATGCTGGGGCAGAGGCCGGGCGGGTATTCTTGTCCTCTCTGCGGCAGCACCTTCCCCACATCACAGGCGCTTGGAGGACACATGACGTGCCACAGGGCACGAGGTAAGAGGACATCCCGAAAAGGGGAGGCTGCGGCAGCAGCTTCAGAGGCAGCAGCTGTAGCAGGACCATCAAGAGCAGGGAGAGGAGGCTTGAGAGGAGCAGGTAGAGGAGGGGAGGGAGGAGGAGAAGGAGATGGAGGGGGAGGGGAAGAGGAAGGGGAGTGGGAAGGGGAAGGGAGAAGGGAAGGGGATTGAGAATGGGGAAGGGAATATCGAGGGGCGAGATGGGAAGGTGAAGGATGTCTGGAGAAGCTATTTGAGAAAGCAATAGGGATTGCTGCTGGTAGTGCAAAAGAAAGCCCTTTTGAATCCCGCCCCACTCTCCCATCCCAACCCACTCTTTCTTTCCCATCCAAGCGCAAGGCGAGCATTATGTATCCCCCTTCTATATCTGGTTCCAGAAGCGGCAGTGCTGCTGCTGCTGCTGCTGCTGCTGCTAGTGCTGCTGCTGCCACTGCTATTGCTGGTACTAGTGCTGATGCTGCTGCTAATGCTAGTGTTGCTGCTAGTGCTGATGCCAGTGCTGCTAGTGCTGATGCCAGTGCTGCTGCTAGTGCTGGTGCTAGTATTGGCAATCCTGCTGCTGCCAGTGCTGCTGCTGCTCGTGGGGGTCGATCCTGGTTCAAGGAGGCATCACAGCATGGAATCTCCACTGCTGCTCCTCCTCCTCCTGCTATTCCTGCTGCTGCCTCTGATGCTGCTGCTTCTCTCATTGCCGCTGCTGCCACTGCCAGTGCCATTGCCACTGCCTCTCCTGCTGCTCTTTTATCAATTCATCAGATACTGGAAGCAGAGAATATTGCAGGCTTGGACCGCAACCCAAGCCTGGGCGCAAGCCTGGGCCCAAACCCAAGCCTTAGCCTGGGCCCAAACCTTGGCCAAGGCCCGAGCCGGACAAACGGGCAGCCGAGCCTGCTGCAGTACGTTGGGTCACTGCCTCGTCGACACGTTCTGTCTTCACTGAAACCAACTTCCTTGGAATCACCGTTATCTAGAGCACTCTCTTCCACACCTCCTCCTGTGATACCTCCCTCATAAAAAACCCCTCTACTAGCACCCCCTTCAACTGCTATAGTGAGCATGGAGATGGTAGTGCTCTTGCTACATTTCTAGCTACGGCTCTTTATACTGCAGCAATGGGAATCCCGCTACACCTAAGAACGGTCTCCACTGGAAGGGCTTCTAACGAGGAAGCTAATAAGGCGTACACTGGTATGGCTTCTACCGAGGACGCTACTGGAGCGTACACAAGTGTACCTACAGGCAGAGGAAGGGGGGAAGAGACTGGAAAAGGGACTGGGGGAGGGAATGGAAGAGGGAGCGTTAGAGGGTGCGAGAGCGGGAGAGTAATTTTGGAAACAGAAGTGGCTCCTGCAATACATGCTGTGAGTACTCTGACTCAATCCAGTCATGCTGATGCTCACCTGCAGGCTGGGGTGAGTCAGTATGAGGGAGAGGATCTGGAGGGACTCGAGCTGAATCCGCTCATGCGACCTGGATCAAGGACTTCTGCGAATGTGAACACTACAAGTGTTACCCCTGCAAGTGCCCACTCTGCGAATAATTACGCTTCAAGTGGCAAGGTGCAGGAGGAAAGAGGCAGCGGCAGAACTCGTAGAATGCTTTTGCTGCATCACGGACTTGAAATTTCATGAAATTCAGCCTTGAGAATAAATATGAATGGCTGTTGGAAAGACGGCGGGCAGAAAAATTCAAGTGCCGATCTAGGGTGTGCTTGTTTGCATGACTTGAGAGTTGTACGTATATTTACTGAAATCCCTTCCTTCACACTGTTGCATCTAGTACCAATTCAAAACAGACGTGGTTATGTGTACAGCACGAGATTACAATCATTTTCAGTAATTTAGGGTGCTCGCAGCTGAATAACGTGCAGAGGTACGGTAAAGATGAACGAGGTAAATATTGTTACGATAAGGAAAATACGAAAGCATTCATGTACATCACAAGGTGAAGGCATAACCGGGTATGAATACGAATGGCCAAGATGACGCGAAGAGTCGCGTACAGTTGGAGCATCTTGACCGTTAGCGCCGAAGCATCGGGCAGTTGCATCGCCAAGGAAAATGGCAGGAACCTGTTAGAAACACGTTCCGCGTCGCATGGTTTTTATCTCGCCAAGGAATGCACCCCTTAGAGTATATGGCTGGTCTAGGTCGATTCATATTCAATGTTTTATATATCTAATTCAGATCCACTCTGACTAGGAGTCATTCAATTCCACTGCAAATATCTCTATGCGAACAAACTGAGGCTGATCTTGGCATGGTCCCGTGTGGGATCGTAATATGGTATGAGAGCGACTCAGGGTTTCTTCGCACTGCCACTTCCGAAAGTTCTTGCGAACTAATGGTGGCTTCCAGCACACGCTCGCTTGTCAAGAGACGATGATGATGGCCAAGATTGGAATTTACCAGTCTCGCTGCTTGAAAGCCCTCCGCACATGTATGACCCCAGGCCGACGCCCATCAACTGGATTGTGCGCAAACGCTTTCCGGAGTACGATACCCCGCATGTCGTCACGCAGCGACTTGCGGTTCTTGCGCGCGACGACGATCAACAGCACAACACCTGGTATCTCGACAGCTTTTGTGGGCAGCAGCTGGTGGGCTCGAGGCGCTTCCTTTCGAACGCCGTCGCCACCCCCGCGATCACTTATATCACTGTGGCAAACAACGAAAGGCCGTGCGCAAGCGCACAGGGAATCATGGTCCTAAAAGCGTGCGATAGCAACACACATATCACGCTGAATGACGCACTTATTGTGCAAAATCTGCGCTTTAATATGCTCTCGGCGTTGCAGTTGACGGATTGCGACGTGGAGCTCCGCACCGACCCAGAATCACGCGACATTCTCCTTCACTTCGCGTCGCCCGACAAGCCGGGCAAATACCTTGGACGCGCATGCGCAGAAAATGGCATGTATGTCCTTGACTTAAACATCCTCGACTGGAGTGGCGATACGGACGAGTTAATCGACCTCGTTCCGCTTTGCTTTGACTACATCCAGCAAACCGAGTGGAAGCACCCAGACAGGAGACCCTGGGTGCCGCATCATCAGCATGCGCGCGAGACAGCACTGCACGATCTCGATACCGACAAAATCTGTAGGGATTGCCACACTCCTACCTCCTCAACCACTGCTAACATCGCTGAAAGAGGACTTGCCGCGATATCCGAAGCTGAGCGATACGCGCCGCCTCACAAAGGCATGTCAATGGTAGAACTTGAGTGCGCCATGCGCACCAGCACGCCAGGCGCACACCTCCCCGGGCTCGCTCACGAAAACCTCCAATGGATCTTGCGAGGAAGAAGACGCGGATCCTACGACGCAAATGGAGAATAGCGCCCCTACACCAAAGAAACATTTCTCTGGCTTTACCCCCAGCGCGACCCGACCAAGAAGCTAAGTGTATAAGAATAGGAGGAGCTGGCGCGCCTCAAAACTGGCGAACTTTGCCACAAAAGCATATTAGAAGCACGCGGTACCTTCGTCTGCAGCACTTGGGGGGGAAGTCCGCTGAGAAGGTGCCTCCAACAATGGGGGAGAAAGGAAGGATGGGGATCTAGCAGTGGCGGAACTTGGGGTAACATGGAAGGCACCTGGGGCACCGCCACTGGTGGATGGGGCTGTCAAGATACTAGCAATGGGTAGGCTTAGGAGCCATGGTTGAGTTCGAGTAAGTTTAGGAGAGTCGAGAAATTGGAAGAGAAGAAGTGGTTTCACTATAGAGCGAGCAGTACATATAGGCAAAATGAAAGGTGCACCACCAAAACAGAACATTGTATAACTACAGTAATCTACACTACAGGCAGTTACAAAACAATATATAAAACTATATATTATTCTGACAGGGGCAGCACTACGGGCAAATGGGGAGGCTCAGGTGAAGGCTGGGGCATATCACGCAGCCGAGAAGAACAAAGGGGGGGAACCGAGGAAGAAACCCCATCGTTTGTTGTTCCCCTTGGTCGTCCTCCGCGCCTATTCATACCACCGCCACCCTTCGCGGATATTCCGCCACCACGCGACCCATGGGACACAATCGAATGGGGTAACGAGTCGTCGACCCCGCGCCCTGATCCCGAGCCGCGCGAGCCGGAGCTCGTCCCAGGCACAATCCATAGAACCAACATCCCACTATCTGTCATCCCCGACAGAAAATTCCTCGCGCTAATGCTGACGATGGCGAACGAAGAAGCGGAGGAAGAAGAGGCACCAGCGGAACCTACACTCGTACCTAAAGAAGACCCAGATGAGGCGCGCGCCTAATATCTCCGCACCTTGGGACTTCGCGCACCAGACGACCTGTGGCATCAGCGCCTTGGTGACCCCTCGCGCCAAACGCTCAACAATTGCATCACGGCTGAGGTTTTTGCGCCTAGCGTAATCCTAAGCCCCAACGGCAACGAAAAAAGGGGCACCTCGCAGCCAAAAACCTACACCCTCTGCCCCGAATCCGCGCTGACTCACCAGCCATTCCCCCTGCTGTACCCAGGCACTAATCGCTACCCAAATCTGCACAAGGTGTATAGTGATTTCCTTGTCATCAACCACTGTGGGCTCAATGACGAAGGCTACATACTCACCTTCGTGGACGCAGGTACCCGCTACGTCTGGAACACCAACGTTCAGTTCCGCCCCTGTCTCGCTCACGCGCAACGGCAGTCAAGAAAGAAACTACAGATCTGGCAGACGGACGGTGCGGTGGTATTTCAAAGTAAGGAGTTACAGGATTACCTCAGGCAGAAGAGAATCCTTTACCACATGTCGCTCCCTTATGAGCACCCGCGGCAAGGAGTTGCAGAACGAATGAAGCACACACTCATGACGAAAGTGCGCGCGCTGCTGAAGCAGTCAAAACTCCCCGCCACCTACTGGCCGTATGCGATGCACCACGCCGTGCGCCTGCACAACCTGCTCTCTACCACGCCGATCACTGGCAAATCGTTACCACACGTGAAATAGACGGGCAAGAAGGGCGACACCTATATTCTGCGCGTATGAGGGTGTGTGGTGCAGTATAGCCCCCCTACCTCAACTGTCGGGAAGTTCACATGCCGCGCGCGATAGGGGATTCACCTCGGCATCAGCTACGAATATAAGGCGTGGATCATCCTCGTCCTTCTGAGCAACAAGATCACACACGTGCGCGATGTGATCTTCTGCAAAAGGTTCACCCTCGCACAATTACGCGCAGATCAGCAAGCGGAATCTGGTGTACGTGAACAACGGACCAAGCTATACCACCCCCAAGGACAAAGCTGCCATGGCAATTCTTGATCAGGATACATCCACCGAATACCATGACATTGACCCGCGCCGCAACGATGACGACGATGATAAAGATGACGACGAATCGCCGCCAGACCCTCGCGAGACAATTGCAGGAATCCTATGACACCAGCCCCACCTGAGCTAGAGAGCAATCACAACGATGTGCAATAAATGTTCCTGAACACCACCACAACACCACAATCTTTGGGCTACAGCTGCTGGGGCTTCACACCGCAGCCTCTTTCACTTCGCGTGTCATCGAGCCGAAAAATCCGCATAGATAAGGGCACTTGAATCGCGCGACACTTGGGTGCCGTCGACCGAGCAGCAATCAAGAAAAGGTACGTCCTCTCTGGAAATTGAGCGAACATGTGTTCCGCGTGAAAATTTTGGCGAGCGGTACCATTGAGCGCTCCAAGGTGCGTTGGGTCGTGCGCGGTTGCGATCAACGCCATGGCATTGATTTCGATAAGACGTTTGCCCCTGTGAGCCGACCCACCTCCGTACGCATTCTGCTCGCCACCGCTGCAACAATACATCTGCCACTCCGCCAAATCGACGTGATAAATGCAATTCCGTATGCATTGGTGGACACCGTGATATTTGTGGAACAGCCACACACTTACGGCAAAGGGAACCCACGGGTCTGCCAACTCAAGAATTTACTCTACAGGATCAAACAAGCACCCAGGCTGTGGCAGCATCATCTACACAAAATCTTGCTCGAAATCGGATCCACATGTTACTCGTCATGGCTTTCCTCTTCCTTGGTCTCCCTGAGTTTTCCACTATCACTGAACCCATTACCCACCTGCTTTCGTTTGACCCTAGCTTTGGCGCTGCTTGCACTGCTGACGTCCTTGCTCAGCACGCCCCCCCTCCATGTATCTCACCCTACACCTCCTTACGACCCGCCTACCTGACTAGCTCGCGCCTGCCAGCGACGCCTCCTCGCCATGCATTGCATGCGCCTCACTACCCATCTCTTTCATATTGTTTTTTTCTTTTTCTTTTTCTTTTTCCATAAATCACCCTTGACGTTTTTTGGCTTTACGGGTCAGAAACCGAGAAACTAGAGGCTATTTGTGGTATTGCATTGTATACTAGAAACTCTCACCCAATGACCGCAACACATTTACTGGAGCTTCCGCTGCGACCATGTTATGTGAATTCCCGCTGACTCGTGTGCATATTCTCGAACATTACCCTCCTTAAATTTGAAACTGTCCGAAACAACCTTCAGTTTTGGGTAAACCAGGAACGATTACGCAAGGGTGTGAAATTGGAGGGTGAAAAATTAGCGCGGACCATGTGATCAATAACACCCACTTGGGCTGCATGCGCTACAAGGTACACCCCGTTTCTTACCATAATGGATTCCGGTTTAGTAGATTCCATAGTGGAAAAACTGTCAGAACATATAGCTTGTGCTTATTGTGTAGGCTATAGTGGGATAGCCCATAAGGGGTACAACCCAATAAGGGTTAGTACTTGTACTCAGTTCATTCATAGTTCATTCATTCTCGTTCTCATTTTCTCATGGTATCGAGCAGGTTCCCTCGTGGGAACTGTTCCTAGGGCCCACCGATCCTCCCTTTTTTTTCCTGCCCGGGGCGCGTCCTGCACCTGCCCGAAGCGCGCCTAGGGTCGCGCCCTTCTTGGCGACCCGTCGCGTCGCCCTTAGCGGCCCGTCGCGTCGCCCTTAGCGGCCCGTCGCGCCGCCCTTACGGCCGCGTTGCGCAGCCCTAACGGCCGCGTCGCGCCGCCCTTTCACAAGCGGCCCGTCGCCACCCTTCTCCTGCGGCCCGCCGCCCTCAACTGCAGCCCCGCCGCCCTCATCTGCGATGCCGCCGCCCTCAACTGCTGCGGCCCCGCCGCCCTCAACTGCTGCGGCCCCGCCGCCCTCAACTGCGGCCCCGCCGCCCTTCTCTGCGGCCCCGCCGCCCTCTGCTGCGGCCCCGCCGCTCTCACCTGCGGCCCCGCCGCCCTCAACTACTGCGGCCCCGCCGCCCTCAACTGCTGCGGCCCCGCTGCCCTCAACTGCGGCCCCGCCGCCCTCAACTACTGCGGCCCCGCCGCCCTCACCTGCGGCCCCGCCGCCCTAAACTGCTGCGGCCCCACCGCCCTCAGCTGCTGCGGCCCCGCCGCCCTCAACTGCGGCCCCGCCGCCCTTCTCTGCGTCCCCGCCGCCCTCTGCTGCGGCCCCGCCGCCCTCACCTGCGGCCCCGCCGCTTTCACCTTCGGCCCCGCCCCTCTCGTTGGCGGCCCCGCCGCCCTCACCTGCGGCCCCGTTACCTGCTGCAGCGCCGCCCACCGCCCGGGTTTCCCGACCCGTCCCACCCAGCCGAGCAGCCGACCGACGCGCCGCCCTGCAGCAGCACCGTCAAGCCGCCCGGGCAACCGAGCAGCCGAACAACCGGCCGCCGAGCCGCCCAACAGCCGAGCAGCCGAGCCGCCCTGCAGCCGAGCCGCCCAGCAGCCGAGCCGCCCTGCAGCTGAGCCGCCCAGCCGCCGAGACGCCCAGTAGCCGAGCCGCCGATCTCTCGAGCCGCCACACTGCCGAGCCGCCCAAGCTGCCCTGTTCGGTGAGCACAGTGCCTCCTTTTTGCTACACTGCCCTCACCCTACTGTTGCACTGCTAGTCTACTGTGGTCATGGCTACCCCTAGTGTCCTCGCTTTTGACGCTGAGGGTCGAGCCATTGACTTGGACGTCTGGGTAGATGACCTGCAGCTGTTCTTACAGTGCGATAGGGCAGACGGTCTCTCTCTCTCTTTGACCTCACCTCAGGCGCCTCTCCTGCCCCTGCTGCTGATGCTGACGCCATTGTTCGCTCCCAGTGGGCCACGCGCGACGCTGCTGCACGTCTTGCTGTGCGTCGCCACCTCCCTACCTCCGAGCGCGCGCACTTTAGTCAGTACAAGAGTGCTCAGACCTTGTACGACGCTGTAGTTGCGCGCTACTCCTCCCCTGCCACTGCTGCACTGAGCCGTCTCATGCTACCGTACCTCTTCCCTGACCTTGCTGCCTTAACCACAGTCGCTGACCTCATTACGCACCTCCGCACTAGTGACACTCGCTACCGCGCTGCGCTTCCTGCTGACTTCTGCGCCAAGAACCCCCCCCCCATGTACATCACTCTCTACTACATAGTCACTCGCCTCCCTGACTCCCTTCGCGTAGTCAGGGACCACTTCCTCTCAGTCTGTCCCACCACTCTCACTGTTGACCTCCTCGAGAAGTCCCTCCTAGCGGCCGAGAAGAGCATAGTCGCTGTAGGGGCCTCTCGTGGTGACCCGCGCACCCCCATCTTTGAGGGGTGTTCCCCCTCCCCCCTTCTGCCCTCTGTTGCCTCTTCTGCTGCGGCCGACCTCCTTGGTCTTGAGTCGGTCGGTGCGGCGTCTGCCCCTAGCCGGAGACGTCGCTCTGGCAAGGGCAAGGGGGGCAGGGGCACTGGAGGGGCGAGCGGGGGCGGTGGAGGTGGAGGTGGAGGCGGCGGGGGGAGTAGGAGTGGCGGTGGGAGTGGTGGTGGGGGTGGAGGTGTCGGTGGCGGCAATGGAGGCGGAGGCGGCGGCGGCGGTGGCGGTGGGAGCGGAGGTGGCGAAGGTGGCGGCGGTGGAGGAGGCGGCGGAGGCGGCGGTAGTAGCAGCGGCGGCGGAGGTGGCGGAGGCGGCGGGGGTGGCGGTGGAGCTGGTCGCGGATCTATGCAGAGGAGTGGCTCCGGTGGTGGTCTGCGCCAGCAGCAGCAGCGCGGTCGTGAGACCCTGTCCCCTCAGCAGCTCCGTGAGTGGTACACTACACGCCAGCGGGGTGGGGGTTTTGGTCCGTGCACCTACGTCCTGCGCACCGGCGACCGTGCGGGTGAGCAGTGTGGGGGTGCGCACCCCACCCAGCGCTGCTTTGGCCGCCTGATGGACGCGTGGCGTCACCAATTCCCGGAGGCCACAGAGATCCCTCGCTGGGGCGAGCTGTCTAGGGCGGGTGTTGCCATCTATGATCTTGATTTTGATGCTATTCTTTCTGCCATGTATGCTGTGTCTATTAGTGATGAGGGTGGCTATTACTAGTGTTTCCCGCCCGATCCGGGCATTGAGACTGCTGCTCTAGGTACTGGTGAGGCGGCTGCCCTAGGTGCTTGCAACGCTGCTGCTCTAGGTGCTAGTGCGTCTGCGTCCTCAGGTACCGGTGAGTCTGCGCTCTCAGGTACTACGTCGGCTTCGGCCTCCCTCACCTTCACCCTTGACTCTGGGGCTTCTCGCTCCTTCTTTCGAGACCGCACCACACTTACGCCGCTTAGTCGGCCGGTTGCGGTGTCTCTCGGTGACCCCTCTGGGGGTCCTGTCCTGACTCACTTCTCCACAGTCCTCCCGTGTGCGGCGGCTCCCTCTGGCACCCTGTCTGGTCTCTACCTCCCCTTGTTCTCTACGAACCCGGTGAGTGGTGCTGACCTAGTACACTAGTTCACTCCTGCGCGTCACCGGGTGACGCACTGCACAGAGGCCAGCACAGGCCGACACCTGGCTACGTTTACCCGTCAGCCGGGGTCGAGCCTGTACACACTGACCACTTCTTCTCCTCCAGGTGTTGAGTCTGGTAGGGTCGCTGCGTCGGGTCAGGCGTTTGCTGCAGCGTCCAGGTCTGGTCCTGAGTCTGCCCCCTGTTCGTGTCGTCTCCTGTCTCACGAGACTCTCCTTTGGCACCACCGCCTTGGTCACCCCTCTCTGCTTCGGCTCAGAGGCATTGGCCTCCCGTCTTCTTGTTTCTGGTCTCCCTCGCTCCCTCCCTCCCCTTCCTCAGGGCCCTGGCCCTACCTGTGTCCCCTGTGTCGAGGGGCGCCAGCGGGCTGCCCCTCACTCCTCCCAGTTTCCTCCGACAGAGGCCCCGTTGCAGACGCTTCACATGGACGTGTGGGGCCCAGCCCGCGTCCATGGACAGGGTCATGAGCGCTACTTCCTGCTCGTTGTTGACGACTACTCGCGTTACACTGCAGTCTTCCCCTTGCGCAGCAAGGGTGATGTCACTGAGGTGCTGATCGACTGGATCCGCGCAGCTCGTCTCCAGCTCAGGCAGAGCTTTGGCTCGGACTTTCCTGTTCTGCGTCTGCACTCTGACAGAGGCGGAGAGTTCTCCTCTGGCCTTCTGCGAGCCTACTGTCACGCACGAGGAATCCGTCAGACCTTCACGCTTCCGGACTCCCCGCAGCAAAATGGGATTGCTGAGCGCCGCATTGGCATGGTCATGGACGTCGCTCGTACGTCTATGATGCATGCGGCTGCTCCCCATTTTCTGTGGCCGTTTGCGGTTCGGTACGCGGCGCATCAGATCAACCTACACCCCAGGGTCTCCAGGCCGGAGACCTCCCCAGCCTTGCTGTGGACGGGGAAGGTTGGCGATGCGTCGGCGTTCCGGGTCTGGGGATCTCGGGCGTTTGTCCGCGACTTGTCTGCGCACAAGCTGTCCCCTCGTGCTGCTCCTTGCGTCTTCCTGGGGTTCCCCCCTGACGCGCCTGGGTGGCAGTTCTACCACCCCACCTCTCGCCGTGTTCTATCCTCCCAGGACGTCACCTTTGACGAGTCGGTCCCCTACTACCGCCTCTTCCCCTACCGCACTCCGTCCCTCCCCCCGTCGCCGCTCTTCCTTGTACCAGGTCCCCCTCCGGTAGACCCCCTCCCCCCTCAGGGTCCGTCCCCTTCAGGTGTGTCCCAGGTAGACGCAGTCGAGCGTGTCGAGGTCACTGGTGACTCTGGTGCTGCTGAGGGTGCTGAGTCTGGGGGTGCTGAGACTGGGGGTGCTGAGCCTGGGGGTGCTGAGCCTGGGGGTACTGCGACTGGGGGTGCTGAGCCTGGGGGTGCTGAGCCTAGGGGTGCTGCGCCTGGGGGTGCTGAGCCTGGGGGTGCTGAGCCTGGGTGTGCTGAGACTAGGGGTGCTGAGCCTGGGGGTGCTGAGTCTGGGGGTGCTGCACCTGGGGGTGCTGAGCCTGGGGGTGCTGAGCCTGGGGGTGCTAAGCCTAGGTGTGCTGAGCCTGGGGGTGCTGAGCTTGGAGGTGCTCCGCCTGGAGGTTCTTCGGGTGCTTCGTCTCTGCGGGAGCCACTCTCTCCACGGGAGCTGCGCGAGTGGTTTGCCCGGCGCTAGAGGCGTGCTGCTGGTGCTGGAGTTTCTTCGGCTACTAAGGGTGCTACTATCGCGGGTCCCGGAGGTGCTCGTACTGGGAGTACTGGAGCTGCTGGGCCTGCGGGTTCGACTGGAGTTGGTGCTGCTGAGGGTGTTCGAGCTGAGACTACTGCTGGCGGTCCTGCTGTGGGTACTCCTGGTACTGCTGGAGGTTCTGGCGCTGCTGGAGGTGTAGCTGGAGCGGGTGCTCCTACTGGGGGTTCTGGTGCTGTACCTGCTGTGTCTGGCGTCGCCGCGCGGCCTCGATTGAACTTCGTTCCACTCCTGTAGCAGGTTCTTGGTCTTCCGCCTTCTACTGGTCCTCCTCCTTCTTTAGGGTGTCCACAGCCAGTCCCGTCACAGTTACAGTTACAGCCGGCCTCCCCACTGCCTGCTCCGTCTCCCTACACTGGTCCTACTGGAGGTCTTACTGAGCGTCGTGAGCCTGCGTCTCGCCCTGCGTCCCCTGTCCGTGCTGCTCGCGCTAGTGGTCGTGGTTCGCGTCAGCGTCCTCCTCCAGTCCCTGGGACGCACAGGATGTCTCTGCGTCCGTCCACTGCTCCTCGTGCTACCAGTCCTACTGTCACGCGTCTCCTGGCTACTGTCGTCACTGACCCTTCTTTCGAGTCCACTGCTGTGTCTGCCCTAGTTGCTGAGCTCGTCGACTTTGCTGCTCGCTGTCGCCTAGACTACGCTGCTAGTCTTGTCGCTGAGTTTGAGTCTGTCTGTCCTCCGTCCGTCGGGGGTGAGTGTGCCCTTGACACGGACGTCCTTGAGGACAGGCAGGAGGAGTTCCAGTGCTTGGCCACTGCTTAACCTCATCTCGTGTCCGTACTGCTTACCCCTGAGGGAGACCCGGATGCACTTGATATCCCGACTCCGCGCTCTTACGCGGAGGCGATAGAGGGTCCCTAATCTTCTCAGTGGCAAGCAGCTATGGATGCAGAGATGGCTTCCTAGAAGTCCACAGGCACCTACGTTGACGCCGTTCCCCCTCCTGGGGCGAACATCGTCAGTGGCATGTGGATCTTCAGGGTGAAACGGCCGCCGGGCTCTCCGCTTGTCTTCAAGGCGCGTTACGTGGCTCGTGGCTTCAGTCAGCGGCAGGGAGTTGACTACTTTCAGACCTTCTCTCCCACCCCGAAGATGACCACTCTTCGGGTACTGCTGCACGTTGCTGCTCACCGTGACTACGAGCTGCACTCTCTCGACTTCAGCACAACTTTCTTGCAGGGCAGCCTGCACGAGGAGATCTGGCTGCGCCGCCCACCTGGCTTCACTGGGTCTTTCCCTCCTGGTACCCAGTGGAGTCTCCAGCGTCCAGTCTACGGTCTCCGCCAGGCGCCACGTGAGTGGCACGACACACTGAGGACTATGCTTGCGGCTCTTGGGTTTGCTCCTTCTACTGCCGACCCGTCGCTGTTTCTGCGCACCGACACTTCTCTGCCGCCGTTCTACATCCTCGTGTACGTCGACGACTTGGTCTTTGCCACAGCTGACACTGCTGGACTCGCCTACGTGAAGTCTGAACTGCAGAAGAGACACACGTGCACTGACCTGGGTGAACTGCGCAGCTACCTTGGCTTGCAGATCACTCGGGACAGAGCATGCCGCACCATTACCCTGACTCAGTCACACATGGTGCAGCAGGTCCTTCAGCGCTTCGGCTTCACGTACTCCTCGCCTCAGGCCACTCCTCTGCCTACTCGCCACTCGCTCTCAGCTCTGCCTTCGGATGAGTCCGTAGAGTCGAGTGGCCCGTATCCAGAGCTTGTTGGCTGCCTCATGTACCTGATGACCTGCACACGACCTGACCTTGCATACCCTCTTAGCATTCTCGCACGCTATGTTGCTCCTGGGAGACACCGACCAGAGCACATGGCTGCAGCGAAGAGGGTGTTGCGCTACTTGTGCAGTACGTCGGGCATGGGGCTAGTGCTTGGAGGGCGGAGTCCAGTAGTCCTCACTGGGCACGCGGACGCTTCTTGGGGTGACGACCAGGCTACGCAGCGGTCGTCACAGGGTTACACCTTCAGCCTTGGTTCCGGCTCTGTTTCTTGGCGGGCTACTCGCTCGTCTTCTGTTCTCGGCTCCACTTGTGAGGCTGAGATCTACGGCGGGGCCATGGCTGCACAGGAGCTTCGCTGGCTCACCTACCTGCTGACTGACCTTGGAGAGTCGCCTCGTTCTCCTCCAGTCCTGTACGTAGACAACAAGGCCATGCTGGCCTTGTGTCGAGAGCAGAGACTGGAGCACAGAACAAAGCACATTGCTCTTCGCTACTTCCTTGCTCGTGAGCTACAGCAGCGTGGTCAGTTGCGGCTTGCGTACGTGGCCTCTGAGGCCAACACTGCTCATGTCTTCACCAAGGCACTTGCGCCTTGTGATCATCAGCGCTTCTGCACGCAGCTGGGTCTTGTGCCTGTCTTGCCTCACTTGCTCACCTCTTGACCTTGCTTGTACTGTTGCATATATATACACCTGCTCTTGCTTGTCTAGTCCTTTATATATATATGTACTCCTGCATGTGAACTGGCCTTGTGGCCTTGAACTTGTGCTCAGAATGTGTGGTGACTTTGTGATCCACCCTGAGCTTGCTTTGCTTTGCTTTGCTTGACTGGTCTTGTGACCCCTTGTTCTCCCCCACTTTGCCTATGGGGGTGTGTCAGAACATATAGCTTGTGCTTATTGTGTAGGCTATAGTGGGGTAGCCCATAAGGGGTACAACCCAATTAGGGTTAGTACTTGTACTCAGTTCATTCATATATCATTCATTCTCGTTCTCATTTTCTCAAAAACATGGTGAAATGTGGTTAGATTATGTTTCGGTATGGTTCAATTAGGCAATTCGAATAAAATAAGGTCAGCAAGCCCGTACCGTACACTTCATTATACACCATCTTTTTCGACCTTCTCACTGGTGCGAGCACATGCTACGGCCTTTGGATTTAGCGGAATGGTGACCTAAACCGAACCTTGACAGTTGCAAGCAAAGCCGCTCAAGGGGAGTGTCAGAATATTATGTTTCTCTAGTCTGCAGTGGGGTACTCTATAGTGAGTACAACCCTTTTAGGGTTTGCTATATGTATCCCATTGTTTGCTAGTGAACCCCTCTCTTCTTCATTTTCCTCAATCCTCACATGCTATCAGAGCATCTACGCTCCTGGCCTGTGGGCCCACCCAACTACTTCCGCTGCTACTCTGTGTGCTTCACGCCCCGTGGCGTGCCCCTCGCGCTACTCTTAGCGGCCCCGTTGCCGCCCTTCCAGGCCCCTCGCGGCCCCTTCGCAGCCCCGTCGCCGCCCCTTTCACGGCCCGTCGCCGCCCCTAGCGGTCCCGTTGCCGCCGCCAGCGGCCCCGTCACCGACCTCTCAGGCCCCTCGCGGCCCATTCGCGGCCCCGTCGCCGCCCCTATCGGCCCCGTCGCCGCCGCCAGCGGCCCCGTCGCCGACCATAGCGGCCCCGTCGCCGACCATAGCGGCCCCGTCGCCGCCCCTATTGGCCCCGTCGCCGCCGCCAGCGGCCCCGTCGCCGCCACCAACGGCCCCGTCGCCGCCGCCAGCGGCCCCGTCGCCGGCCCTAGCTGCCCCGTCGCCGCCAGCGGCCCCGTCGCCGACCCTAGCGGCCCCGTCGCCGCCCCTATCAGCCCCGTCGCCGCCTCCAGCAGCCCCGTCGCCGCCACTTGCGGCCCCGTCGCCGCCCCTTACGGCCCTTCCTCGACCCTGCCCCGGCGCTGCCCCGGCCATGCTTCGTCGCCAGTCGCGGCGCACCGGGGGCACGTGCACCGCCCCCCCCCCTTTTCCCGTCGCCCGTCGCGGCTCCCTCGGGGGCCACCTGGGGGAGGGGGGCGAGCGCCGCCCCTTCTGCCGCCTGTTTTGGCGCCCTGGGAGGCCGCACGTCGCCCCCCCCCCCCCCCCCCCCCCCGTAACCTCCCTACCCGCCGTCCCGCCCTGCCCTGTGTTAGGGTCTGTGGGTGGCGAGTAGGGGGTGGCGGGTGTGTGGTCTCCCCTGCTCCTCCTCCTCCTCCTCTGTCTCCCACTGCTGCAGCTGCCGCTGAGGGGGGTGGGTGTGTGGGAGTCGACGGAGTGGTGCTAGGGGGTGGGGTGTGAGTGAACCTAGGGGTGCAGTAGGGGGTGTGAAATGGGGTGGGATAGTTTGGGGAGGTTGAAGGGGGTGGCCGCCGTGAAGCCCGCAGCTCCAGTCGCCCGTGAGACCGTTGCGCCAGTCGCCCGTGAGCCCGTTGCGCCAGTCGCCCGTGAGCCTGTTGCTCCAGTCGCCCGTGAGTCCGTTGCTCCTGCCGCTCAGAGTTAGCCGCGGAGCCAGTTACTCCAGTAGCCCGTGTGCCCGTTGCTCCTGTTGCCAGTGTGCCAGTTGCTCCAGTTGCCCGTGTGCCAGTTGCTCCAGTTGCGCCATGTGCCAGCAGCTTCAGCTGCCGCCCACTACCTCCTCTCCTCTCATAGTCCCTCCTCCTCCACACTTGCCCTCTGCGATAGCCTCTAGCATGGCTTACATTTGTGAACTTTAAACTGTTACTTCTTGTACTTGTGCTCAGAATGTGTGGTGACATTGTGATCCACCCTGAGCTTGTTCTGCTTTGCTTGTTGTGCTGATTACACCCCACTTTGACTATGGGGGTGTGTCATAATATTATGTTTCTCTAGTCTGCTGTGGGGTACTCTATAGTGAGTACAACCCTTTTAGGGTTTGCTATATGTATCCCAATGTTTGCTAGTGAACCCCTCTCTTCTTCATTTTCCTCAATTCTCACAGGGAGAAACATTAAAATGTATAAATATATACACACATCTATATATTATATATATATATATATACATATATGAGATCGAAAATTCCTACCCCCATGTTTCTTGTAAGTTACCCCGCTGTGGGTAATCGAAAGGGCTCAGTATAGGACACCCTGCGGTAACCTCGACCCAAAATCACCTTCGTTGTGGCCTCGAGGTTACCCTCAATCAACCGTTAAGTCACCGCATTGAAACTGCCCAGTTGTCGCAGCGAATCGCTCCCAGCCATTGGGAACCAATCATACGAGCGAAATTTATGTCTGCGCTGTGAAACGACTCGCAAGCATTACAAACCAACAGCAGTACAAATTTATTCGCGCTGTTATGATGTTTCTCACTGATAAATAATATTAAATAGAAAATAGAGCAAGCGGGATTTTTATATGTCAAACTATTATGTTGTATGTGTTATGTAGGCTGTACTGGGGTAGCCCATATGGGGTACAGCCCAATAAGGATTAGTACTTGTACCACATTTCTGTTCAATGCTTTCATTCTCGCTTAGTATTCTGACATGGTTTTAGAGCAGGTCCTGTCCCAGGACCGGTTTTTTTTTTTGCCCACCGTATGATTTGCTGCCCGTAGCGCGTTACCCTGCCCGTAGCACCCTACCCTGCCTATCGCGCTACCCCACCCATTGCGCAGCCCTGCTAGCCTCGCGCTGCCCTACCCTTACCGCGCGCCACTCTGCTGGCTGTGCGCTGCTCTGCCCTACCCGTCGCGCCGCCCTGTTGTCAAACACTATATATGTGTCATTGCTGTGTAGACTATAGTGGGTTAGCCTATAGGGGGTACACAACTTTTAGGGTTTCATACTTGTACTGCAATGTTGTCTAGTCCATTCACTTCTCTCATTCTGACATGGTATTACGAGCCTAGGTTAGGAACCTAGGACCGTTCCTAAGGGCCCACCGTTTCCGCTCGAAGCGCCCTCGTGCGCCGTCCTTCCTAGCGCCCTCGTGCGCCTCGCTCCTAGTGCGCCCTCGTGCGCCCTCGTTTTCTCTTCAGTTGCCCGTGTGCAGCCGCTAGAAGCCCGCGCGCGCGGCCCGTTTTTAGGTTGCGTCGCCCGCTAGCCGCTCGCGCGCGGCCTGTTTCTTAGGTGCGCGGCCCGCTAGCTGCTCGCGCCACCTCTATGGCCTCGCGCGGCCCTTAGCGCGGCCCGTCAGCCGCTCGTCGACCGCCCCGTGCAGCCGCCGCGTCCCCTTAGGCCGCCGCCCGTGCTAGCCCGCCGCCCGCACGATCGCCGCCGCCCGCACGAACGCAGCAGCGGCCCCCCGCGCAGCTGCATCCTAGGCGCAGCCGCGCACTGTCACTAGGCCCGCCGTCGCGCCGCCCTCCCTGCCCGAGCCGCGCCGCCCGAGCCGCGACGCCCTGACCGAGCCGCGCCGCCCGAGCCGCGCCGCCCCACCTGCAGCACCTACTGTTGCCACTGCTACTGCTACTACTCTTACTGTTCCTACTACTGATTCTACTACTGCTACTCCTACTCCTGCCACTATGGCCAGTCCCACTGTTCTCACCTTTGACGCCGAGGGCCGCCCGATTAAGTTCGATGTCTGGCTTGATGACCTCCACCTGTTCCTCCAGATCACTGCCAAGGACGATGTCTCCCTGTACGACCACACGTCAGGCACTGCTCCCGCACCTCCCGCTACTGCTGACAGTACTGCTCGCTCCCAGTGGCAGACTCGTGATGCTCACGCCCACCTGCCGTTCGCGAGCACTTTGGCCAGCATAAGACCGCTAAGGAGCTGTACGACGCAGTAGTCGCGCGCTACTCCTCCCCTGCCACTGCTGCTATAGGCCGTCTCTCACTGTCCTACCTCTTCCCCGACATGTCCGCCTTTACCACTGTAGCTGACCTCATCACCCACCTCCGTACCAGTGACCTCCGCTACCGTGCCGCACTCCCCCCAAACTTCCTCGCCAAGAACCCCCCCCCAATGTACCTCACACTGTACCACCTTGTCACGCGCCTCCCCGACTCCCTTCGCACAATCAAGGACCACTTTCTAGCTCTCTCCCCCGCTGACCTCACTGTCGACCTCCTCGAGAAGGAACTCCTAGCAGCTGAGAAGAGCATTGTAGCTGTAGGTGCCTCTCGTGGCGACCCTCGCGCCCCCTTCTTTGAGGGGTGCTCTCCCGTCCCCCTCCTCCCCTCCATTGCCTCTGCTGCTGCTGTCGACTTCCTCGGAGCTGAGGGGGTCAGGGCTGCGTCTGCTCCTAGTGGGAGGCGCAAGGGCGGTAGGGGCAAGGGGGGCAGGGGTGGTGGAGGTGGACGCGGGGGCGGCGGCGGTGGAGGGGGTGGAGGGGGCGGGGGTGGTGGAGGAGGTGGGAGTGGCGCGGGTGGTGGGGGGGTCGGTGGCGGCACAGGGGGTGGTGGAGGCGGCGATGGTGGAGGTGGTGGGGGTGGTGGTGGCAGTAGTGGCGGCGGTGGAACGGGTGGCGGGCGCGGTGGAGCGGTACAGCGGGGGGGGTTCGGCGGTGGCCAGAGGCAGCAGTAGCAGCGTCCCGGTGAGACTCCCTTGCCCCAGCAGCTCCGTGAGTGGTACTCTCAGCGTGGGGGGTCTGGGGGTGGGGGTACTTGCCCGTACGTCATCCGCACAGGTGACCGCACTGGCCAGACGTGTGGGAGGTTTCACACGGCACAGCGCTGCTTCTTTCGCCTCGACGACGCCTGGCGCGAGCAGTTCCCTGACGCCTCTGAGCTGCCCCGCTGGGCTGATCTGCTTAAGAAGGGAATTGATATCTTTGCTCTTGATTATGATGCTATCCTTGCTGCTATGTATGCATTGACTATTAGTGTTGAGGGTGACTGTTACCTGAGTGTACCGCCCGACCCAGGTATTGAGACCGGTGAGGCTGCAGCTCTAGGTGCTAGTGCGTCTGCTGCTCCAGGTCCTGGTGAGGCTGCTGCCCTAGGTGCTAGTGCGTCTGCGTCTGCTGGTACCGCACCTACTGAGGCACTTCACACCTTCACACTGGACTCAGGTGCTTCCCGCTGTTTCTTTCGCGACCGCACTGCCCTAGAGCAGCTCCCTAGACCGGTTGCTGTCTCCCTGGCTGACCCCTCAGGGGGTCCGGTCCTTGCGACCTCCACCACTGCCCTCCCTTGTCCTGCTGTCCCGTCTGGCACGCTGTCGGGCCTCTACCTCCCCTCGTTCTCTATGAACTTGGTGGCGGGTTCCGCGCTCTAGGACGCGGGTGTTCACCAGTTCACCCCGGCCTACGAGCGTGTGACGCACTGCACGTGTGCCCGGACGGGTCGTCACCTGGCTACCTTAACTCGGCAGCCGAGGTCAGACTTGTACACCCTGACCACTGAGTCCCCTCAGGTAGCTGCGTCCGCGTCTGCGTCAGGTCAGCTGTCGGCCCCCTGCTCGTGTCGCTCCCTGTCGCACTGGACTGTCCTCTGGCACCACCGCCTTGGTCACCCGTGCGTGCAGCGCCTTCGCGGCATGCACTCTAGGTTCCTTGTCTCTGGTCTTCCCAGAGTTCTCCCTCCCCTATCATCCTCGCCTGCTCCTCCCTGTCTTCCCTGTGTCGAGGGGCGGCAATGTGCCGCTCCTCACTCCTCCTCGTTCCCTCCCACAGAGACTCCCCTGCAGACTCTTCACCTGGACGTGTGGGGCCCCGCCCGCGTCCGGGGACAGGGCCACGAGCGGTACTTTCTGCTGGTCGTCGACGACTACACGCGCTACACCACGGTCTTCCCCTTGCGTACCAAGAGTGAGGTCCCTGATGTCTTGATCCCCTAGATCCGCGCTGCTCGTCTCCAGCTCCGCCAGCGGTTCCAGTCGGACTTTCTTGTCCTACGTCTGCACTCTGACAGAGGTGGCGAGTTTTCCTCTGACCTCTTGGCAGCCTACTGTGCGGAGCACGGCATCCGCCAGACGTTCACTCTCGCGGCCTCTCCGTAGAAGAATGGGGTTGCTGAGCGCCGCATTGGTCCTGTCATGGAGGTCACTCGTACCTCCATGATCCATGCGGCTGCCCCCCATTTCCTGTGGCCGTTTGCAGTGTAGTACGCCGCGCATCAGCTCAACCTCTGGCCCCGTGTCTCCGTTCCGGAGACCTCGCCTACCCTGCGTTGGACGGGGGAGGTTGGCGACGCGTCGGTGTTCCGAGTCTGGGGATGTCGAGCCTTTGTCCGCGACACGTCCGCAGACAAACTCTCCTCCCGTGCGGTTCCCTGTGTCAGCCTGGGCTTTGTCCCTGACGCGCCTGGCTGGCGGTTTTACCACCCCACCTCGCGCCGTGTCTTCGCCTCTCAGGACGTCACCTTCGACGAGTCGGTACCCTTTTACCGTCTCTTCCCCTACCGCACTGCCCCGCTCCCCCCCACCCCCCGCTCTTCCTCACCCCAGGTGTCCCGTCGGTAGACCCCCTCCCTCCCCAGGGTGCTGCTCCCTCAGGTGTTTCCCAGGTAGACCCGGTCGAGCCTGTCGAGGTAGCGGTTGACTCTGGTCCTGCGCGAGGTACTGAGTGTGCTGAGCTTGGTGGTGCTGGGTCTGGGGGCACTGAGACTGGGGGTGCTGAGCCTGGGGGTGCGGAGTCTGGGGGTGCTGGGCCTGGGGGTGCTGAGACTTTGGGTGCTGAGCCTGGAGGTGCTGAGACTGGGGGTGCTGAGACTGGGGGTGCTGAGACTAGGGGTGCTGAGCCTGGTGGCGCTCTCTCTTTACAGCAGTTGCGTGAGTGGTACTCTCAGCGCTACAGCCTCCGTCGTGGCGCTGCTGGAGCTGGGGAGTCTACTGGAGTCGGGGCTGGTGGCCTCGCAGGTGCAGTGCCGCAGCCAGAGCCTCCCTCCCCTCAGCGGCTACGTGAGTGGTACGCTCGGCGCTGCAGCCTCAGGAGTGGAGCTCCTAGCGTTGAGGTACCGCCGGCTGGAGGCCCTGCTGTTGGAGGTGCTGCCGGTGCTACTGGAGGTCTTGGAGGTACTGCTGGTACTGCTGGAGGTCCTGGAGCGGCTGGAGGTGCTGCTGGAGGTTCTGGAGCTGCTGGAGGTACTGCCGGTGCTGGTGGAGGCTCTGGAGCTGTTGGAGGTGCTGCTGGTGCTGGTTCGACTGGAGGTTCTGGTGCTGTCTCTACTGTTTCTGGAGGCGCTTCACGGCCGCGGCCGTACTTCGTTCCGCTCCTTCAGCAGGTTCTTGGTCTGCCGCCTCCTCCTAGTCCTCCTCCCTCCTTAGAGTGTCCTCCGCCTGTCCAGTCGCAGTCCCAGCTCCCACCTGCCTCGCCACTTCCTGGTCCTTCTCCCTACACTGGTCCGACCGGCGGTCTTACAGAGCATTGTGAGCCTGAGTCTCGTCCTGTGTCGCCTGTGTCGCGTCCTGTGTCACCTGCTCGTGCTACTCGCACTTGTCGCCATGGTCAGCGTGAGCGTCCCCCTCCTGTGCCTGGCACACACTTTATGACTCTGCGTCCTTCCATTGCTCCACAGCGTGTCCCTCTGCGGTCACCTCCTGAGTCCTCTCTTCCTGTCCTTGCTGACCCTGAGTCTGACTCTCTTTGTGCTGCCAGTCCTACTGTCACGCGTCTCCTGGCCACTGTTGTCACTGACCCTTCCTTTGAGTCTGCTGCTGCGTCTGCCCTAGTTGCTGAGCTTATCGACTTTGCTGCTCACAGTCATCTAGACTACGCTGCCAGTCTTGTTACTGAGTTTGAGTCTGCCTGTCCTCCGTCCGTCGGGGGTGAGTGTGCTCTAGGCACGGACGTCCTTGAGGACAGACAGGAGGACCTTGAGTGTCTTGCAGTCGCTGCTCCTCATCTCATGTCCATGCTGATTGCCCCTCAGGGAGACCCGGATGCTCCAGACATCCCGACCCCGCGCTCTTACGCTGAGGCGATCGCGGCTGAGTACTCCTCTCAGTGTCAGTCAGCTATGGATGCAGAGATGGCATCCTGGAAGTCCACTGGCACTTACGTTGACGAGGTTCCCCCTCCTAGGGCGAACATCGTCAGTGGCATGTGGATTTTCAGAGTGAAGCGGCCGCCGGGTTCTCCGCCTGTCTTCAAGGCTCGTTACGTTGCTCGAGGCTTCAGTCAGCGAGAGGGAGTAGACTTCTTTCAGACCTTCTCCCCCACCCCGAAGATGACCACTCTTCGGGGGCTACTGCACGTTGCTGCTCAGCGTGACTATGAGCTTCACTTTCTTGACTTCAGCACAGCTTTCTTGCAGGGCAGCCTGCACGAGGAGATCTGGCTGCGCCGCCCTCCTGGCTTCACTGGGTCGTTTCCTCCTGGTACCCAGTGGAGCCTCCGGCGGCCAGTCTACAGTCTCCGCCAGGCGCCACGTGAGTGGCACGACACACTGAGGACTACTCTTGTGGACTCGATCGTCTTCGCAATCTCAGTCACGTCCAGCTGTGTCAGAGCAGGGGTAGACAAGAGGGAGAAGGATGAGCAACAGTGCAGTTACGAACCTCACGTAGCAACATCATACAAACATGCGACCTCACCTCTCGTCTCTGGAAGCAACGGTTGAGGTCGTTCATGTCCGCCAAGATGTCGGCCAAGAAAAACAAGCACAACTGAAACTTGTAGCAGGTGACAATCTCGTACGCCTTGTGATTGTGCTCCCAAAGCAGCACGATGCAAGCGCCGAGGACCTTGCACAGCCTGGCCACCGCATCTCTGAGAAGAAACGAGAATGAATGAACTATGAATGAATTGGGCACAAGTACTAACCCTAATTGGGTTGTACCCCTTATGGGCTACCCCACTATAGCCTACACAATATGCATGAGCTATAATGTTCTGACACACCCCCATAGGCAAAGTGGGGGAGAACAAGGGGTCACAAGACCAGTCAAGCAAAGCAAAGCAAAGCAAGCTCAGGGTGGATCACAAAGTCACCACACATTCCGAGCACAAGTTCAAGGCCACAAGGCCAATTCACATGCAGGAGTACATATATATAAAGAAGACTAGACAAGCAAGAGCATGTATATATAAATGTAACAGAACAAGCAAGGTCAAGAGGTGAGCAAGTGAGGCAAGGTAGGCACAAGGCCCAGCTGAGTACAGAACCGCCGATGGTCACAAGGCGCAAGCGCCTTGGTGAAGATATCAGCAGTGTTGGCCTCAGAGGCCACGTACGCAAGACGCAGCTGACCACGCTGCTGCAGCTTTCGAGCAAGAAAGTAGCGGAGAGCAATGTGCTTCGTTCTGTGCTCTAGTTGCTGCTCCCGACACAAGGCCAGCATGGCCTTGTTGTCTACGTACAGCACTGGAGGAGAACGAGGCGGCTCTCCGAGTTCAGTCAGCAGGTAGGTGAGCCAGCGAAGCTCCTGTGCAGCCATGGCCCCTGCGTAGATCTCAGCCTCACAAGTGGAGCCGAGAACAGAAGACGAGCGAGTAGCCCGCCAAGAAACAGAGCCGGAACCAAGGCTGAAGGTGTAACCCTTTGACGACCGCTGCGTAGCCTGGTCGTCAGCCCAAGAAGCGTCTGCGTGCCCAGTAAGGACCACTGGACTCTGCCCTCCAAGCACAAGCCCCATGCCCGGCGTACTGCACAAGTAGCGCAACACCCTCTTCGCTGCAGCCATGTGCTCCGGTCTGTGTCTCCCAGGAGCAACATAGCGTGCGAGAATGCTAAGAGGGTATGCAAGGTCAGGTCGTGTGCAGGTCATCAAGAACATGAGGCAGCCAATAAGCTCTGGGTACGGGCCACTCAACTCTACGGACTCATCTGAAGGCAGAGCTGAGAGCGAGTGGCGAGTAGGCAGAGGAGTGGCCTGAGGCGAGGAGTACGTGAAGCCGAAGCGCTGAAGGACCTGCTGCACCATGTGTGACTGAGTCAGGGTAATGGTGCGGCATGCTCTATCCCGAGTGATCTGCAAGCCAAGGTAGCTGCGCAGTTCATCCAGGTCAGTGCACGTGTGTCTCTTCTGCAGCTCGGACTTCACGTGGGCGAGTCCAGCAGTGTCAGCTGTGGCAAAGACCAAGTCGTCGACGTACACGAGGATGTAGAACGGCGGCAAAGAAGTGTCGGTGCGCAGAAACAGCGACGGGTCGGCAGTAGAGGGAGCAAACCCAAGAGCCGCAAGTGTAGTCCTCAGTGTGTCTTGCCACTCACGCGGTGCCTGGCGGAGACCGTAGACTGGCCAACGGAGGCTCCACTGGGTGCCAGGAGGAAAAGACCCAGTGAAACCAGGTGGGCGACGCAGCCAGATCTCCTCGTGCAGGCTGCCCTGCAAGAAAGCAGTGCTGAAGTCAAGAGAGTGTAGCTCGTAGTCACGGTGAGCAGCTATGTGCAGCAGTACCCGAAGAGTGGTCATCTTCGGGGTGGGAGAGAAGGTCTGAAAGTAGTCAACTCCCTGCCACTGACTGAAGCCACAAGCCACGCAACGCGCCTTGAAGACAGGCGGAGAACCCGGCGGTCGCTTCACCCTGAAAATCCACATGCCACTGACGATGTTCGCCCCAGGAGGGGGAACAGCGTCAACGTAGGTGCCTGTGGACTTCCAGGAAGCCATCTCTGCGTCCATAGCTGCCTGCCACTGAGAAGAGTAGGGACCCTCTATCGCCTCCGCGTAAGAGCGCGGAGTCGGGATGTCAAGTGCATCCGGGTCTCCCTCAGGGGTAAGCAGTACGGACACGAGATGAGGTGAAGCAGCGGCCAAGCACTGGAACTCCTGCCTGTCCTCAAGGACGTCCGTGCCAAGGGCACACTCACCCCCGACGGACGGAGGACAGACAAACTCAGACTCAGCAACAAGACTGGCGGCGTAGTCTAGGCGACAGCGAGCAGCAAAGTCGACGAGCTCAGCAACTAGGGCAGACGCAGCAGTGGACTCAAAGGAAGGGTCAGTGACAACAGTAGCAAGGAGACGCGTGACAGTAGGACTGGCAGCATGAAGAGAGTCCGACTCCGGGTCGGCAAGAGCAGGAAGAGAAGACTCAGGAGGAGAAGGCAAAGGGGCATGCAGAGGAGCAGTGGACGGACGCAGAGACATCCGGTGCGTGCCAGGGACAGGAGGAGGACGCTGACGCGAACCGCGACCACTAGTGCGAGCAGCACGGACAGGCGACGCAGGGCGAGACGCAGGCTCACGACGCTCAGCAAGACCTCCAGTAGGACCAGTGTAGGGAGACGGAGCAGGCAGTGGGGAGGTCGGGTGTAACTGTCACGGCGACAGGACAGGCTGTGGACACTCTAAGGGAGGAGGAGGACCAGTAGAAGACGGGAGACCAAGAACCTGCTGAAGGAGCGGAACGAAGTACGGCCGAGGCCGCGCGGCGACTCCAGACATAGCACGGACAACATCAGTACCCCTAGTGGCAGCACCAGCACAAGTAGCAGCTCCAGCTCCAGTACCCCCAGCAGCACCAGTAGTACCCCCAGCAGGACCGCCTCCAGGACCGACAGCAGTAGCCTCCGCGCCAACACCCGCAGCAGCTCCAGCTCCAGAAGTACCCGCAGGTCCAGCAGCTCCAGCTCGAGAAGTACCCGCAGGTCCAGCAGCTCCAGTACTCCCAGTACGAGAACCTCCGGGACCCGTGGCACCAGCTCCCTCAACAGCAACAGAACCTCCAGTACCCGCAGCACCTCCAGCTCCAGCAGCTCGCCTCCAGCGCCGGGCAAACCACTCACGCAGCTCCTGTGGAGAGAGTGGCTCCCGACAAGAAGAAGCACCCGGAGAACCGCCACGCACAGCACCAGCAGGCCCAGCTATCTCAGGCTCCGTACCCCCAGGCTCAGCACCTCCAGGCGTAGCACCCCCAGGCTCAGCACCCCCAGGCTCAGCACCCCCAGGTGTAGCACCTCCAAGCTCAGCACCCCCAGACTCAGCACCCCCAGGCTCAGCACCCCCAGTCGTAATACCCTCATGCTCAGCACCCCCAGACGTAGCACCCACACGCTCAGCACCCCCAGGCTCAGCACCCTCAGCAACACCAGAGTCACCAGCGACCTCGACAGGCTCAACAACGTCTACCTGGGACACACTTGAAGGGGCAGGACCCTGAGGGGGGAGGGGGTCTACCGGGGGGGGACCTGGCACAAGGAAGAGCGGTGGCGGGGGGAGGGACGGAGTGCGGTAGGGGAAGAGACGGTAGTAGGGGACCGACTCGTCGAACGTGACGTCCTGGGAGGATAGAACACGGCGAGAGGTGGGGTGGTAGAACTGCCACCCTGGCGCGTCAGGGGGGAAACCCAGGAAGACGCAAGGAGCAGCACGAGGGGACTGCTTGTCCGCAGACAAGTCGCGGACAAACGCCCGAGATCCCCAGACACGGAACGCAGACGCATCGCCAACCTTCCCCGTCCACAGCAAAGCTGGGGAGGTCTCCGGCATGGAGACCCTGGGCTGAAGGTTGATCTGATGCGCCGCGTACCGAACCGCAAACGACCACAGAAAATGGGGGGCAGCCGCATGCATCATGGACGTACGGGCGACGTCCATGACCATGCCAATGCGGCGCTCAGCAATCCCATTTTGCTGTGGAGAGTCCGGAAGCGTGAAGGTCTGGCGGATGCCTCGTGCACGACAGTAGGCTCGCAGAAGGCCAGAGGAGAACTCTCCGCCTCTGTCAGAGTGCAGACGCAGAACAGGAAAGTCCGAGCCGAAGCTCTGCCTGAGCTGGAGACGAGCTGCGCGGATCCAATCGATCAACACCTCAGTGACATCACCCTTGCTGCGCAAGGGGAAGACTGTGGTGTGAGAAAAGTTGAACGAGAATGAATGAACTATGAATGAAGCGAGTACAAATATGAAACCCTAGTTGTGTTGTACCCCCTATGGGATACCCCACTATAGCCTACATAATAGCATAAGCTATAATGTTCTGACATGGTGTAACGCGAGTAGTCGTCAACCACCAGCAGGAAGTAGCGCTCGTGACCCTGTCCACGGACGCGGGCTGGGCCCCACATGTCCATGTGAAGCGTCTGCAACGGGGCCTCTATCGGAGGAAACTAGGAGGAGTGAGGGGCAGCACGCTGCCGCCCCTCGACACAGGGGACGCAGGTAGGGCCAGGCCCCGGAGGAAGGGGAGGGAGGGACCGGGGAAGACCAGAGACAAGGACACGGGAGGCCATGCTTCGGAGACGAAGCAGGGAGGGGTGACCAAGGCGGTGGTGCCTGAGGAGAGTCTCGTGAGACAAGAGGCGACACGAGCAGGGGGCAGACTCAGGACCAGACCTAGACACTGCAGCTAACACCTGACCCGACGCAGCTACCTGACCAGACGCAGGGACTGGAGGAGACGCAGTGGTCAGTGTGTACAGGCTCGACCCCGGCCGACGTGTAAACGTGGCCAGGTGTCGGCCTGTTCGAGCGTCCGTGCAGTGGGTCACCCGCTGACTCGCAGGAGTGAACTGGTGAACCCCCGCATCCTGTAGGTTAGCACCATTCACCAAGTTCGTAGAGAACGAGGGGAGGTAAAGACCAGACAGGGTGCCAGAGGGGGCCGCCGGACACGGGAGGACAGTGGAGAAGTGAGCAAGGACAGGACCCCCAGAGGGGTCTGCCAGGGAGACTGCAACTGGCCGACCAAGCGGCGTGAGTGTGGTGCGGTCTCGAAAGAAGGAGCAAGAAGCCCCCGAGTCAAGTGTGAAGGTGTGGGAGGCCGAAGCCGACGCAGTACCTGAGAGCGCAGACTCACCAGTACTGGAGGAAGCAGACGCACTAGCACCTAGAGCAGCAGCCTCGCTAGCACCAAGAGCAGCAGCCTCACCAGCACCTAGAGCAGCAGTCGCAATGCCCGGGTCGGGCGGGAAACACCGGTAACAGTCACCCTCCTCACTAATAGACACAGTATACATAGCAGCAAGAGTAGCATCAAAGTCAAGGTCAAAGATAGCTACCCCTGCCCTAAACAGCTCGCCCCAGCGAGGGATCTCAGTGGCCTCAGGGAACTGGTGACGCCAAGCGTCCGTCAGGCGGCCAAAGCAGCGCTGGGTGGGGTGCGCACCCCCACACTGCTCACCCGCACGGTCGCAGGTGCGCAGGACGTAGGTGCACGGACCAGTACCCCCACCCCGCTGGCGTGCAGCGTACCACTCACGGAGCTGCTGAGGGGACAGGGTCTCCCGACTGCGCTGCTGCTGCTGGCGCTGACCACCACCGGAGCCACTCCTCTGCGAAGAGCCACGACCTCCTCCTCCTCCTCCGCCACCGCCTCCTCCACCTCCGCCACCTCCATCACCTCCGCTCCCACTGCCACCGCCGCCGCCGCCTCCGCCTCCACTGCCGCCGCCGAAACCTCCACCCCCGCCACCACTCCCACCACCACCCCCACCCCCTCCACTGCCTGCACTGCGGCCTCCACCGCCCCCGCTAGCTCCTCCAGCGCCCCTGCCCCCCTTGCCCTTGCCAGAGCTACGCTTCCCACTAGGGGTAGACGCCGCACCGACCGACTCCAGACCAACGAGGTCGGCCGCAGCAGCAGAGGCAACAGAGTGCAAAAGAGGGGAGGGGGAACACCCCTCAAAGATGGGGGTGCGCGGGTCACCACGAGAGGCCCCTACAGCTACTATGCTCTTCTCCGCTGCTAGGAGGGCCTTCTCGAGGAGGTCAACGGTGAGAGTGGTGGGACAGACTGAGAGAAAGTGGTCCTTGACTACACGAAGGGAGTCAGGGAGGCGGGTGACTATGTAGTAGAGAGTGATGTACATGGGGGGGGGGGTTCTTGGCGCAGAACTCAGCAGGAAGCGCAGCGCGGTAGCGAGTGTCACTAGTGCGGAGGTGCGTAATGAGGTCAGCGACTGTGGGAAAGGCAGCAAGGTCAGGGAAGAGGTACGGTAGCATGAGACGGCTCAGTGCAGCAGTGGCAGGGGAGGAGTAGCGTGCAACTACAGCGTCGTACAAGGTCTGAGCACTCTTGTACTGGCTAAAGTGCGCACGCTCAGAGGTAGGCAAGTGGCGACGCACAGCAAGACGTGCAGCAGCATCGCGCGTGGCCCACTGTGAGCGGACAGTGGCGTCAGAATCAGCAGCAGGGGCAGGAGAGGCACCAGAGGTGAGGTCAAAGAGAGAGAGACCGTCCGCCGTATCGCACTGTAAGAAAAGCTGCAGGTCATCTATCCAGACGTCAAAGTCAATGGCCCGACCCTCAGCGTCAAAAGCGAGGACACTAGGGGTAGCCATGACAGCAGTAAACTAGCAGCGCGATCAGTAGGGTGAGGGCAGTGCAGTGACAGAGGCGCTGCTCTTACCAGACAGGGCGGCTCGGGCGGCTCGGCTGCAGGGCGACTCGGCAGCTGGGCGTCTCGGCGGCTCGGTTGCTGGGCGGCTCGGCGGCTCGGCTGCAGGTCGGCTCGGCGGCTCGGTTGCTGGGCGGCTCGGCGGCTCGGCTGCTGGGCGGCTCGGCGCCTGGGCGGCTCGGCGGCTCGGCTGCTGGGCGGCGCAGCGGCTCGGCTGCTGGGCGGCTCAGCAGCTGGGCGGCTTGGCGGCTCGTCTGCTGAGCGGCGCAGCGGCTCGGCTGCTGGGCGGCTCGGTGGCTAGGCGGCTCGGCGGCTCGGCTGCTGGGTGGCTCGGCGGCTCTGCTGCTGGGCGGCTCTGCGGGGCCGCAAAGGAGGCAGCGGAAGGGCCGCTGAGAGGGCGGCGTCCGGGGCCGCTGAGAGGAGGCGGCTGGGCCGCCGAGAGGAGGCGGCGGGGCCGCTTAAAGGAGGCGGCGACGAGGCCGCTGCAGGGGTAGTGGCGGGGCCGCTGAAAGGAGATGGCAGGGCCGCTGAAAGGAGACGACGGGGCCGCTGAAAGGAGACGGCAGGGCTGCTGAAAGGAGACGGCGGGGCCGCTGAGAAGGGCGGCGACGGGCCGCTGAAGAGGGCGGCGACAGAGCCGTAGGGAGGGCGGCGTCAGGGCCCTGCAAGGGCGGCGACGGGGCCGCTGGTGAAAGGGCGGCGAGGGGCCGCAGGGGGAGAGCGGCGACGGGCCGTGAAGGGCGACGGATCGGGGCCGCAAGAGCGGCGGATCGGGGCCGCAAGAGGCCGCTAGGGGGCCGTGAGGGCGGCTTGGGCGGCGCGACGCGGCCGTTAGGGCGGCGCGACGCGACCGCTAGGGCAGCGCGACGGGGCCGTGAGGGGCCTAGCGAGGGCGCGACGGTAAGGAAAGAACACGAGGCGTGACTCGGGCCTAAGCGGAGCGCGTTCGGGCAGGAAAAAAAATTCGTAGTGGTGGGCCCTAGGAATCGTTCCCGTTAGGGAACCTGCTCGATACCATGAGAAGAAACGAGAATGTTGAATTATGAATGAATTGGGTACAATTACTAACCCTAATTGGGTTGTACCCCTTATGGGCTACCCCACTATAGCCTACACAATATGCATGAGCTATAATGTTCTGACAAGAGATGCTTAGGCAGGGTGTGGATATATTTGCTTTTGACTATGATGCTATCCTTGCTGTCATATATGCTTTGACTGTTTGTGCTGAGGGTGACTGTTACCTGTGTATGCCGCCCGACCAAGGTATAGAGGCTGCTGCTCTAGGTGCTAATGAATTTGCTCTCCCTGGTACTGCGCCTGCTGAGGCCTTGCACACATTCACACTTGTCTCAGGTGCTTCCCGCTGTTTCTTTCGCGACAGTACCACAGTCACACCACTCCCTGCACCTGTTGCAGTCAGACTGGCTGACCCCTCCGGGCGCCCAGTTCTTGCCTGTTCCTCCACTGTTCTCCCGTGTTCGGCGGTTCCGTCCGGCTCACCCTCAGGTCCTCCCCTCATTTTCTACAAACTTGGTGAGTACCGCTGCCCTCCAGGATGCGATGGTCACTACCACCACTCCTGGGGGTCAGCGTGTGTCGATCTGCACGTGTACACGGACGGGCCGTCACCTGGCCACGTTCACCCATCGGCCGGGGTCGAGTCTGTACACACTAACTACAGAGCCTCCTAAGGTAGCTGCGTCTGCGTCCGCGTCAGGTCAGCTAGCAGCCCCCTGTTCGTGTCACCACCTGTCGCACCAGACTCTCCTTTGGCACCACCGCCTTGGTCACCCCTCCCTGCCACGCCTCTGTGGCCTGCACTCCCGTCTCCTTGTCTCTGATCTTCCCAGGTCTCTGCCTCCCTTCCCACCCTCTCCAGCCCCTCCCTGCTTTCCCTGTGTCGAGGGGCGGCAGCGCGCCGCTCCTACTCCTCCTCGCTTCCCCCGACGACTGCTACCCTGCAGACTCTCCACATGGACGTGTGGGGCCCAACCCGCGTCCGTGGACAGGGCTGCGAGCGATAATTTCTGCTGGTTGTTGACGACTACTCGCGTTACACCACGGTCTTCCCCTTGCGCAGCAAAGGGGAGGTCCCTGATGTATTGATCCCTTGTATCTGCGCTGTCCGTCTCCGGCTCCGCGAGCGGTTCCACACGGACCTTCCGGTCCTGCGTCTACACTCTGACAGAGGTGGTGAGTTTGTCTCTGACCTCTTGTGGGACTTCTGTTGTGGGGAGGGCATCACTCAGTCGTTCATACTTCCTGCCTCTCCGCAACAGAATGGGGTTGCTGAGCGCCGCATTGGCTTAGTCCTGGAGGTCGCTCGTACCTCCATGATCCATGCGGCTACTCCCCATTTTCTGGTCGTTTGCGGTCCGGTACGCTGCGCATCAGCTCAACCTCTGGCCCCGTGTCTCCTTGCCGGAGACCTCGCCTACACTGCGTTGGACGGGGAAGGTTGGCGATGCGTTGGTGTTCCGGGTCTACGGCTCTCATGCCTTTGTCCGCGAAACTTCCGCAGACAAGCTCTCCTCCCGCGCCATTCCCTGCGTCTTCCTTGGCTTTCCCCCTGACGAGCCTGGCTGGCAGTTTTTACCACCCCACCTCTCGTCGTGTCTTGCCCTCTCAGGACGTCACGTTTGACGAATCGGTTCTCTTTTACCGTCTCTTCCCCTACCGCACTGCCCCTCTCCCCCCCCCCCGTTGCTCTTCCTCGCACCAGTTCCACCTCCGGTAGACCCCCTCCCCCCTCAGGGTCCTGCTCCCTTAGGTGTGTCTCAGGTAGACCCACTCCCCCTGGCTAAGCCTGTCGAGGTAGCTGTTGACTCTGGTGCTGCTGGAGGGGGTGCTGCTAGAGGTGTTGCATCTAGGGGTGCTGAGCTTGAGTGTGCGGAGCCTGGGGGTGCTGAGCCTGGGGTTGCTGAGTCTGAGGGTGCGAAGCCTGGGGGTGCTGAGCCTGAGCGTGCGGAGTCTGGGGGTGCTGAGACTGAGCGTGCGGAGCCTGGGGGTTCTGAGTCTGGGGGTGCTGAGCTTAGAGGTACTGTGTCTGTTGGAGGTCCTACGAGTGCCTCGTCACGGCGGGAGCCTCTCTCTCCACTGCAACTGCGCGAGTGGTTTGTTCGGCGCATCCGCCTTCGGAGTGGCGCTGCTGGAGCTGGGGGGTCTGCCGCTGAAGACACTACCATTGGAGGCAGTGGAGTTGGAGGCGCTAGCGCTGCTGGTGCTGGAGGTGCTGGCGGTCCTACTGGAGCTGGAGGTACCGGAGGTGCTTGAGCTGCTAGACCTAGAGGTGCTCGTGCTGGAGGTACTGGGGCTGGCGGAGCTGGTGGTGGTGCTGCTACTGGACGTGCTGGAGGTGCTGGAGCTGCTGGTCCCGGAGGTGCTCGTACTAGAGGTACTGGAGCTGCTAAAGCTGGTGGTGCTACAGGTACCAGAGCTAGAGACCCTTGAGCTGGAGGTGTTGGCGCTGGGGGTGCTGGAGCTGTCGGTACAGGTGCTGGAGGCACTGTGCGGCCGCGACCGTACTTTGTTCCACTACTTCGCCAAGTTCTTGGTCTCCCGTCTTCAACTGACATTACTCCACCTCTAATGTGTCTACCGCCTGACCAGTCGCAGCCATAGTTACAGCCAGCCTCCCCACTGCCTACTCCTTCTCCTTACACTGAGCAGACAAACTCTCTTACAGAGTGTTGTGAGCCTGCGTCTTGCCCTGCCTCGCCTGTTCGCGCTAGACGCACTGGTCGTCGTGTTCCGCGTCCGCGTCCTCTTCTTGTCCCCGGCACTCACCCTATGGCACTTCGTCCATCCTCTGTTCCACAGCGTGTCCCTAAGCGGTCAACCCCTGCGTCCTCTTTTGCTGACGGTCCGGACCCCAAGTCTGACTTAGTTCGTGCTGCCTGTCCTACTGTCAAACGTTTTCTAGCCACTATTGTCACTGACCCTTCATTTGAGTCCGCTACTGCGTCTGCCCTAGTTGCTGAGCTTGTTGACTTTGCTGCAGCATGTCGTCTTGACTACGCCGCTAGTCTTGTTGCTGAGTCGGTGTCTACCTGTCCTCTGTCCGTCGAGGATGAGTGTGCTCTTGGCACGGACGTCTTTGAGGAGACGCAGGAGGACTTTGAGTGTCTTGCAGCTGCTTTACCTCATCTCGTGGCCATGCTGCTTGCACCTGAGGGAGAATCGGATGCACCAGACATCCCGACCCCGCGCTCTTACGCAGAGACAATTATGGGTCCCTACTCCTCTCAGTGGCAGGCAGCCATGGACGCAGAGATGGCATCCTGGAAGTCCACAAGCACTTACGTCGACGCAGTTCCCCCTCCTGGGGCGAACATAGTCGATGGTGTCAGAATATTATGCTCTAGCCTGTAGTGGGGTGCTCTATAGCGAGTACAACCCTTCTAGGGTTTGCTATTTGTATCCTCATTCTTGCTAGTACAACCCTCTTCTTTCTTTTAAACTTTAACATGCTATCAGAGCAGGTTGATCCCCTTGGATTGATCCAGTGGGTGGGCTCACCACCTCGTTGCTTCCGCTACAACTTCCACTGCTACTCTCTGTGCCGCACGCCCCGTGGCGTGCGGCAGTTTTTTCTTCCCGCCGTGCGCCCCGAGGGGCGCGGCGGTTTTCTGCCCGCCGTGCGCCCCGTGGCGCGCGGCGGTTCTCTGCCCGCTGTGCGCCCCGAGGCGCACGGCGGGCTTCTGCCCCGTCACTCGGCGCGTCGCCCTCAGGAGGCGCTGCGACGGGCGACGGGGACCCGCACGTCGCCCTCCGTTGCCCGTCGTGGCCTGCGCGCGGCCCGTACAGGCTGCGCGAGGCCCGTAAGGGCTGCGCCAGGCCCGGACGCGGCCCGTACGGGCTGCGCCAGGCCAGCGCGCGGCCCGTACGGGCTGCGCCAGGCCCGCGCGCGGCCCGTACGAGCTGCGCCAGGCCCGCGCGCGGCTCGGGCCGCCTGCGCGCGGTTCGGGCGGCTGTGCCAGGCCCGTGGGCGGCCCGTTCCTCGGTGCTCCTGCCCTCCCCGCTGTCCCCCGTGCTTCTACTGGCGCCCCACCCCTCCTACAGCCCGTTCTCCTGAATTGGGGTTTGGGGGTGAGGGGTATGGGGGTGAAGCCACTGTGTGCCGTTCCCTGCTCCTCCTCCTCCTCCTCCGTCTCCCTGTGCTGCAGCTGCCGCTGAGGGGGGGTGGACTTGTTGGAACCGTTGGAGTGGTACTAAGGGGGGGTGAAGGGGGAGTGGAGCTAGCGGTGTAGCAGCGGGTGTGTGTCAGGGGAAGTGGGATAGTTTGGGGAGGTTGAAGGGGGTGGTCGCCGTGAAGCCAGCAGCTCCAGTCGCCCATGAGACCGTTGCGCCAGTCGCCAGTGAGCCCGTTGCGCCAGTCGCCCGTGAGCCCGTTTCTCCAGTCGCCCGTGAGTCCGTTGCTCGTCCGCCGCTACTTTTAGCCGCAAAGCCAGTTACTCCAGTAGCCCGTGTGCCAGTTGCTCCAGTTGCCAGTGTGCCAGTTGCTCCAGTTGCCCGTGTGCCAGTTGCTCCAGTTGCGCCGTGTGCCAGCAGCTTCAGCTGCCGCCCACTACCTCCTCTCCTCTCATAGTCTCTTTCCTCCTCCTCACTTGCCCGTTGTGACTACCACTAGCTTTGCTCATAATTGTGAACTTAAAACTATTGCTTCTTGAATTTGTGCTCAGAATGTGTGGTGACATTGTGATCCACCCTGAGCTTGTACTGCTTTGCTTGCTCTACTGATTACACCCCACTTTGGCTATGGGGGTGTGTCATAATATTATGCTCTAGCCTGTAGTGGGGTGCTCTATAGCGAGTACAACCCTTCTAGGGTTTGCTATTTGTATCCTCATTCTTGCTAGTGCAACCCTCTTCTTTCTTTTAAACTGTAACAGATGGCATGTGGATTATCAGGGTGAAGCTGCCGCCGGGTTCTCCGCCTGTCTTCAAGGCTCGTTACGTTGCACGAGGCTTTAGTCAGTGACAAGGAATTGATTTCTTCCATACCTTCTCCCCTACCCCGAAGATGACCACTCTTCAGGTGCTGCTGCACGTCGTCGCTCAGCGTGACTTTGAGCTTCACTCTCTTGACTTCAGCACAACTTTCTTTCAGGGCACCCTGCACGAGGAGATCTAGCTGCGCCGCCCACCTGGCTTCACTGAGTCGTTTCCTGCAGGTACCCACTGGAGCCTCAGGCGGCCAGTCTACGGTCTCCACCAGGCGCCCCGCGAGTGGCACAACACACTGAGGACGATGCTTGCGGCTCTTGGGTTTGCTCCTTCGACTGTTGACACGTAGCTGTTTCTGCGCACCGACACTTCTCTGCCGCCGTTCTACATCCTCGTGTGCGTCGACGACTTGGATTTTGCCACTGCTGACACTGAGGCACTAGCCCTAATGAAGTCGGAGCTGCAGAAGAGACACACGTGCACTGACCTGGGTGAGCTGCGCAGCTATCTTGGCTTGCAGATCATCCGGGACAGAGCACGGCGCACCATCACCTTGACTCAGTCACACATGGTGCACCAGGTCCTTCAACGATTCGGCTTCACTTGGTCCTCGCCACAATCCACTCCTCTGCCTACCGGTCACTCGCTCTCAACTCCACCTTCGGACGAGTCTGTAGAGCCGAGTGGCCCGTATCCAGAGCTTGTGGGCTGCCTCATGTACCTGATGACCTACACTCGTCCTGACCTTGCCTACCCTCTTAGCACCCTGGCACGCTACGTTGCGCCCGGGAGACACCGACCAGAACACTGGGAGGCTGCTAAGAGGGTGTTGCGCTACTTGTGCAATACGTCGAGCATGGGGCTCGTGCTTGGAGGACGGGGTCGAGTTGTTCTCACTGGTCACGCAGACGCCTCTTGGGTTGACGAGTTAGCTACGCAGCGGTCGTCACAGGGTTACACCTTCAGCCTTGACTCCGATTCTGTTTCTTGGCGGTCTATTTGCTCATCTTCTGTTCTCGGTTCCAGTTGTGCGGCTGAGATCTACGTAGGGGCCATGTCTGCATAGGAGTTACGCTGGCTCACCTACCTGCTAACTGACTTGGAAGAGCGGCCTAGTTCTCCTCCAGTTTTGTACGTCGACAACAAGGCCATGATTACCTTGTGACAGGAGCACAGACAGTAGCACAGGACGAAGCACATTGCCTTGCGTTACTTCCTTGCTCGAGAGTTGTAGCAGCGTGGTCAGCTTCGTCTTGCTTACGTGGCCATCCGGGCCAACACTGCTGATATATTCACCAAGGCACTTCAGCCTTGTGATCATCAGCATTTCTGTACTGTGTTAAGCCTTGTACATACTTTGCCTCACTTGTTCACTTTGTGACCCTGCTTGTACTGTGATCTATATACTTATACCTGCATACTTACACTTGCTAGGGTGTGATCACCGTATTGTTTTTTCCTCTTTATATAACTCTGCATGTGAACTGGTCTTGTGGCCATTTGCTTGTGCTCAGAATGTGTGGTGACTTCGTGATCCACCTTGAGCTTGCTTTGCTTTTCTTGACTGGTCTTGTGACCCCTTGTTCTCCCCCACTTTGCCTATGGGGATGTGTCAAATTATTATGTTGTGTGTATTGTGCAGGTTGTAGTGGGGTAGCCCATATGGGGTACAACCCAATTAGGGTTAGTACTTGTAGCACATTTCTGTTCAATGCATTCATTCTCGCTTAGTATTCAGACACTATAGTATTCACGGTCGTAGAACTGTGTAGTCTTCCATAAATCATATAACCATATATTATGTACATCCCGTATATGCTTACAAATTTCGAACACCACATGCCTAAATATTGTGCTAAAACGGTAATTAGAGTGAAACCACACAGTGTAAATGAGCACCAAAAGGCAGCGAATTCTATCTCAAATGTCCTGCTTCTCAAATCAGTCAACATAAATTTCTGTCACAAGAGAGTAGTGAAATCACCAGGCAGAGAAATTTCTATTTGGGAGCTGAATGGAAAGGAAAACAACATCTCACTCAACCAGAGCCTAGTAAAAGAGTGTACTTACCAGAAAGAAGAGTCTTTGCAGGTGGGAGGCTTGGCAAACCTTTGTCTGCAAAAGCACGGCGCTAGGGCAACGTATTGAGATGAGAAATCCAGAGCAAACGGGTTGTTGACAAATACAACATTGGCGCTGACAACAAATAAACAGGATGACATGAAACAAAACGGCACGCTAACAGCTTATTGCTAGGCTCGACAATACTTACGCACCTCACGTAAACTCCGAAATCATGAAGGGCACGAGCGATGCGCAAACCTAAATCACATCTCTCAGAAGTCCACTGGTGATCCCCGATTGATCATAGGGAAGGGTTACAGGCACGTTGGCCTGGGGGGTTATGGGCGCACTTACCCGCTACACAAACAAGCCCTTTTATCCCAATGGTCTAGTGGTTGGGATTCTGACATGGTATCAGAGCGAAGGTCTCGGGTTCGAATCCCGGTGTGTGCAGTTCGAGCATCCCAGTGCGGGGGAGTGTCAGAAGTCCACTGGTGATCCCCGATTGATCCTAGGGAAGGGTTACAGGCACGTTGGCCTGGGGGGTTATGGGCGTACTTACCCGCTACACAAACAAGCCCTTTTATCCCAATGGTCTAGTGGTTGGGATTCTGAAAACATCTTAGGCCAATCAAGGGTTCCATACGCATTATGCTTCGTGGCAATTTTTTCTACGCAAACCACGCTCATACCCCATAGGCACTTTTAATCTCAACGATGGTAGGTGATGTAATGAATAGCCAGTTTAACCTCTGGTAACCTGCCATGAGGAAGCAAAAATCTACGTAAGAGCTAGTATCGCATCCGCTAACCCGCCATGACGAAGAAAAAATCAACATAAACACAATGTTTATGACCATCGTACAATTTATGTGTGAAAAAATCAATATCAAGAGGCGTAATAACACCATGAAACCATCGTACCAAAATGTTGTATGAAAGCTTGTACAAAAACTCGCCTGAGGTTCATCTTCGGCTGCCTGTTTTGGTTCCTTCTGACCGCACAGGTCGGTGTCAGAACATTATAGCTTATATATATTTGTGTAGGCTATAGTGGGGTATCCCATAGGGGGTACAACCCAATCAGGGTTTCCTATATGTACTCACTTCATTCATAGTTGATTCATTCTCGTTCACTTCTTCTCATGGTATCGAGCAGGTTCCCCTGTGGGAACTGTGCTTAGGGCCCACCACTACTTCGAACTTTTTTTTCTGCCCGGAGCGCACTCCGGGCTCTCTCGTACTCTGTCGACTGGCCTTTAGCCGCCTGCGCGCTGCCCGTTCAGGCCTCACGCCGCCAGCGCGCCGCCCTAGACGCTAGCGCGCCGCCCGTCCAGGCCCTGTGCAGCCCGCGCGCCGCCCTTTGCAGCTCGCGCGCCGCCCTTAGCAGCCCGCGCGCTGCCCTTAGCAGCCCGCGCGCCACCCTAAGCGGCCCGCGCGCCGCCCTAATCAGCCCGCGCGCCGCTCGCTAGGCCCCAGGCAGCCCACGCGCCGTCCGCGCGTCGCCCTTAGCCGCTCGACGAGCCGCCCGTGAGCCGCCCGTGGGCCGCCCGTCAGCCGCCCGTGAGCCGTCAGTGCGCCGCCCGACGCGCCGCCCGTGCGCCGCCCTCGGCTGCCCGTGAGCTGCACCGCCCGTGCGCCGCCCGTCAGCCGCCCTCAGCCGCCCTCGGACGCCCGTGAGTCGCCCGTGCAGCCGCCCGTGCAGCCGCCCGTGCAGCCGCCCGTCGTGCCGCCCGTGAGCCGCCAGTGCCGCCCGTGCAGCCGCCCGTACAGCCACCCGTGAGCCGCCCGTGAGCCGCCCGTGAGCAGCCCGTCACGACGCCCGCGCCGCCCGTGTCACCCGCGTCACCCGAGCCGCGCGCGCTGCCCGAGTCGCCCGTGCCGCTGAACGCCCGAGCCGCCCGAGCCGCCCGAGCCGCCCTAGCCGCCCGAGCCGCCCGAGCCGCCCGAGCCGCCCGAGCCGCCCGAGCCGCCCGAGCCGCCTACGGTGCCGAGCGCCGGGTCCTGTGGGGCTGCTGCTACTCCTGGGCCGGCGGAGTTTCTGAGCTGTCGTGTTGCTGTTCTACTGAGCTGCTCGACCCTTCCTTCTGGTGAGACTGTCGGCTGCTATCATGGCCACCCCTAGTGTCCTGGCCTTTGACGCTGAGGGTCGCGCCATTGACTTTGCGGTCTGGGTCGAGGACCTGCAGCTGTACTTGCAGTGCGATTCAGTAGACGACATCTCTCTCTTTGACTTTGCCTCTGGCGCTGTCCCTGCCCCTCCTGCTGATGCTGACCCCACTGTTCGCTCCAAGTGGGCCACACGCGATGCTGCTGCACGTCTTGCTGTGCGTCGCCACCTCCCTTCCTCTGAGCGTGCACACTTTAGTCAGTGCAAGACCGCTCAGGCCTTGTACGACGCTGTAGTTGCGCGCTACTCCTCCCCTTCCACTGCTACACTGAGCCGCCTCATGCTACCTTACCTCTTCCCTGACCTTGCTGCCTTTCCTACAGTCGCTGACCTCTTTACCCACCTGCGCGCTAGTGACACTCGCTACCGAGCTGCGCTTCCAGCTGCCTTCTGCGCTGAAAACCCCCCTCCCATGTACATCACCCTCTACTTTCTAGTCACCCGTCTCCCTGAGTCCCTTCGTGCTGTTAGGGACCAGTTTCTCTCTGTCTGTCCCACCACCCTCACTGTCGACCTCCTCGAGAAGTCCCTACTAGCGGCCGAGAAGAGCATAGTCGCTGTAGGGGCCTCTCGTGGTGACCCCCGCACCCCCATCTTTGAGGGGTGTTCTCCTTCCCCCCTGTTACCATCTGTCGCCTCTGCTGCTGCGGCCGACCTCGTTGGTCTAGAGTCGGTCGGTGCGGCGTCTGCCCCCAGCGGTAGGCGCCGCTCTGGCAAGGGCAAGGGGGGCAAGGGAGCGGGTGGAGCTGGCGGGGGCGGTGGCGGAGGAGGTGGGGGCGGCGGGGGGAGTGGGGGTGGCGGTGGAGGTGGGGGCGGGGGTGGAGGTACTAGTGGCGGCAGTGGAGGCGGAGGTGGTGGCGGAGGTGGCGGTGGAGGTGGCGGTGGGAGCGGCGGGGGCGAGGGTGGCGGTGGAGGTGGCGGTGGGAGCGGCGGGGGCGAGGGTGGCGGTGGCGGCGGTGGCGGCGGAGGCGGGGGTGGCGGTGGTGGAGGTGGTCGGAGTGGCTCGTCCCAGCGGAGCAGCACTGGGGGTGGTCAGCGCCAGCAGCAGCAGCAGCAGCAGCAGCAGCAGCGCTCTCGCGACGTCCCCGCCCCTCAGCAGCTCCGTGAGTGGTACTTGCAGCGTCAGCGTGGTGGGACGTTCGGTCCCTGCACCTACGTCCTTCGCACCGGCGACCGCGCGGGTGAGCAGTGTGGGGGCACCCACACCGCCCGCCGCTGCTTTGCCCGCCTGACCGACGCTTGGCGCCAGCAGTTTTCGGAGGCCTCTGAGATCCCCCGCTGGAGAGAGCTGTCTAGGGCTGGTGTAGCTATCTTTGATCTTGACTTTGATGCTATCCTTGCTGCCATGTATGCTGTGACTGTTAGTGATGAGGGTGACTGTTACCGGTGTTTCCCGCCCGACCCGGGCATTGGTACTGCTGCGTCAGGTGCCAGTGAGGCTGCTGCTCTAGGTGCCAGTGCGTCTGTGCTCTCAGGTACTGGTGAGTCTGCACTCTCAGGTACTGTGTCGGCCTCAGCCTCTCACACCTTCACCCTTGACTCTGATGCGTCTCGCTCCTTCTTTCGGGACCGCACCACTCTCACGCCGCTTAGTCGGCCAGTTGCGGTGTCCCTGGCTGACCCCTCTGGGGGTCCTGTCCTGTCTCGTTTCTCCACAGTCCTCCCGTGTCCGGCGGCTCCCTCTGGCACCCTGTCTGGTCTCTACCTCCCCTCGTTCTCTACGAACCTGGTGAGTGGTGCTGACCTACAGGATGCGGGTGTCCACCAGTTCACTCCTGCTCGTCAGCGGGTGACACACTGCACAGAGGCTAGCACAGGTCGCCACCTGGCTACGTTTACACGTCAGCCAGGGTCGAGCCTGTACACACTGACCACTTCTTCTCCTCCAGGTGCTGAGTCTGGTAGGGTCTCTTCGTCTGGTCAGGTGTTTGCTGCAGCGTCCAGGTCTGGTCCTGAGTCTGCCCCCTGTTCGTGTCGCCGTCTGTCTCACGAGACCCTCCTCTGGCACCACCGCCTTGGCCACCCCTCCCTACTTCGGCTCAGAGGCATGGCCTCCCGTCTTCTTGTGTCTGGTCTCCCCCGGTCCCTCCCTCCCCTTCCTCAGGGCCCTGGCCCTGCCTGTGTCCCCTGTGTCGAGGGGCGCCAGCGTGCTGCCCCTCACTCCTCCCAGTTTCCTCCGACAGAGGCTCCGTTGCAGACGCTTCACATGGACGTGTGGGGCCCTGCCCGCGTCCGTGGACTCGGTCACGAGCGCTACTTCCTGTTGGTGGTTGACGACTACTCGCGTTACACCACAGTCTTCCCCTTGCGCAGCAAGGGTGATGTCACTGAGGTGCTGATCGACTGGATCCGCGCAGCTCGTCTCCAGCTCAGGCAGAGCTTTGGCTCGGACTTTCCTGTGTTGCGTCTGCACTCGGACAGAGGCGGAGAGTTCTCCTCTGGCCTTCTGAGTGCCTACTGTCGTGCGCGAGGCATCCGCCAGACCTTCACGCTTCCGGACTCACCACAGCAAAATGGGATTGCAGAGCGCCGCATTGGCATGGTCATGGACGTCGCTCGTACGTCTATGATGCATGCGGCTGCCCCCCATTTTCTGTGGCCGTTTGCGGTCAGGTACGCGGCGCATCAGATCAACCTCCACCCCAGGGTCTCTAGGCCGGAGACCTCCCCAGCCCTGCTGTGGACGGGGAAGGTTGGCGATGCGTCCGCGTTCCGGGTCTGGGGATCTCGGGCGTTTGTCCGCGACTTGTCTGCGGACAAGCTGTCCCCTCGCGCTGCTCCCTGCGTCTTCCTGGGGTTCCCCCCCGACGCCCCTGGGTGGCAGTTCTACCACCCCACCTCTCGACGTGTTCTATCCTCCCAGGATGTCACGTTCGACGAGTCGGTACCCTACTACCGCCTCTTCCCCTACCGCACTCCGTCCCTCCCCCCGCCCCCGCTCTTCTTGGTACCAGGTCCCCCCCCGGTCGACCCCCTCCCCCCTCAGGGTCCTGCCCCTTCAGGTGTGTCTCAGGTAGACGCGGTTGAGCCTGTCGAGGTCACTGGTGACTCTGGTGCTCCTGCGGGAGCTGAGCCTGGGGGGGCTGTGCCTGGGGGTGCTGAGCCTGGGGGTGCGGGGTCTGAGGGTGCTGAGTCTGGGGGTGCTGAGCCTGGGGGTGCTGAGCCTGGGGGTGCTGAGCCTGGGGGTGCTGTGCGTGGGGGTGCTGAGCCTGGAGGTTCTTCGCCTGGAGGTTCTCCGGGTGCTTCGTCTCGCCGAGAGCCACTCTCCTCACAGGAGCTGCGTGAGTGGTTTGCTCGGCGCTGGAGGCGTGCTGCTGGTGCTGGAGGTTCTTCTGCTGCTGAGGGTGCTGCTGCCGCGGGTCCCGGAGGTGCTCGTACTGGGAGTACTGGGGCTGCTGGGCCTGCGGGTTCGCCTGGAGCTGGTGCTGCTGAGGGTGTTGGCGCTGAGACTACCACTGGTGGTTCGACTGGCGGTGCTCCTGGTGCTGCTGGAGTTTCTGGGGCTACTGGAGGCGCTGCTGGGGGTTCTGGAGCTAATGGAGGTGCTGCTGGAGGTGCTGCTGGAGCGGGTACTCCTGCTGGGGGTAGTGGTGCTGTCCCTGCTGTTTCTGGCGTCGCCACGCGGCCCCGACCGTACTTCGTACCGCTCCTGCAGCAGTTTTTGGTCTTCCAACTTCTCCTGGTCCTCCTCCTCCTCCCTTAGAGGGTCCACAGCCTGTCCAGTCACAGTCACACCTACAGCCTGCCTCCCCTTTGCCTGCTCCTTCTCCCTACGCTGGTCCGACTGGAGGTCTTACTGAGCGTCGTGAGCCTGCGTCTCGTCCTGCGTCGCCTGTTTGTACTGCGCGCACTAGTGGTCGCGGTTCGCGTCAGCGTCCGCCTCTTGTCCCTGGCACGCACCGGATGTCTCTGCGTCCGTCCACTGCTCCTCTACGTGCCCCTTTGCCTTCTCCTCGTGCGTCCTCTCTTCCTGCTCTTGCCGACCCGGAGTCGGACTCTCTTCGTGCTGCTAGTCCTACTGTCACGCGTCTCCTTGCTACTGCCGTCACTGACCCTTCTTTCGAGTCTTCTGCTGCGTCTGCCCTTGTCACTGAGCTCGTCGACTTTGCTGCGCGCTGTCGTCTAGACTACGCTGCTGGTCTTATCGCTGAGTCTGAGTCTGTCTGTCCTCCGTCCGTCGGGGGTGAGTGTGCCCTTGGCACGGACGTCCTTGAGGACAGGCAGGAGGAGTTTCAGTGTCTGGCCGCCGCTTCACCTCATCTCGCGTCTGTACTGCTAGCCCCTGAGGGAGACCCGGATGCACTAGACATCCCGACTCCGCGCTCTTACGCGGAGGCGATAGAGGGTCCCTACTCCTCTCAGTGGCAGGCAGCTATGGATGCAGAGATGGCTTCCTGGAAGTCCACAGGCACCTACGTTGACGCTGTTCCCCCTCCTGGGGCGAACATCGTCAGTGGCATGTGGATTTTCAGGGTGAAGCGGCCGCCGGGTTCTCATCCTGTCTTCAAGGCGCGGTACGTGGCTCGTGGTTTCAGTCAGCGGCAGGGAGTTGACTACTTTCAGACCTTCTCCCCCACCCCGAAGATGACCACTCTTCGGGTATTGCTGCACCTTGCTGCTCACCGTGACTACGAGCTGCACTCTCTCGACTTCAGCACTGCTTTCTTGCAGGGCAGCCTGCACGAGGAGATCTGGCTACGTCGCCCACCTGGCTTCACTGGGTATTTCCCTCCTGGTACCCAGTGGAGTCTCCGGCGTCCAGTCTACGGTCTCCGCCAGGCGCCGCGTGAGTGGCACGACACACTGAGGACTACGCTCGCGGCACTTGGGTTTGCTCCTTCTACTGCCGACCCGTCGCTGTTTCTGCGCACCGACACCTCTCTGCCGCCGTTCTACATCCTCGTGTACGTCGACGACTTGGTCTTTGCCACAGCTGACACTGCTGGACTCGCCTACGTGAAGTCCGAGCTGCAGAAGAGACACACGTGCACTGACCTGGGTGAACTGCGCAGCTACCTTGGCTTGCAGATCACCCGGGACAGAGCACGCCGCACCATTACCCTGACTCAGTCACACATGGTGCAGCAGGTCCTTCAGCGCTTCGGCTTCACGTACTCCTCGCCTCAGGCCACTCCTCTGCCTACTCGCCACTCGCTCTCAGCTCTGCCTTCGGATGAGTCCGTAGAGTCGAGTGGCCCGTATGCAGAGCTTGTTGGCTGCCTCATGTACCTGATGACCTGCACACGACCTGACCTTGCATACCCTCTGAGCATTCTTGCACGCTATGTTGCTCCTGGGAGACACCAACCAGAGCACATGGCTGCAGCGAAGAGGGTGTTGCGCTACTTGTGCAGTACGTCGGGCATGGGGCTAGTGCTTGGAGGGCGCAGTCCAGTGGTCCTCACTGGGCACGCAGACGCTTCTTGGGCTGACGACCAGGCTACGCAGCGGTCGTCACAGGGTTACACCTTCAGTCTTGGTTGCGGCTCTGTTTCGTGGCGGGCTACCCGCTCGTCTTCTGTTCTCGGCTCTAGTTGTGAGGCTGAGATCTACGCCGGGGCCATGGCTGCACAGGAGTTACGCTGGCTTACCTACCTGCTGACCGACCTTGGAGAGCCGCCTCGTTCTCCTCCAGTCCTGTACGCAGACAACAAGGCCATGCTGGCTTTGTGTCGAGAGCAGCGACTGGAGCACAGGACAAAGCACATTGCTCTCCGCTACTTTCTTGCTCGTGAGCTACAGCAGCGTGGACAGTTGCGACTTGCGTACGTGGCCTTTGAGGCCAACACTGCTGATGTCTTCACCAAGGCACTTGCGCCTTGTGATCATCAGCGCTGCTGCACGCAGCTGGGCCTTGTGCGTGTCTTGCCTCACTTGCTCACTTCTTGACCTTGCTTGTACTTTTACCTATATATACTCTTGCTCTTGCTTGCTTGCCTCTTGTATATCTCTATATATGATCTTGCATGTGAACTGGCCTTCTGGCCTTTGAACTTGTGCTCGGAATGTGTGGTGACTTTGTGATCCACCCTGAGCTTTGCTTTGCTTTGCTTGACTGGTCTTGTGACCCCTTGTTCTCCCCCACTTTGCCTATGGGGGTGTGTCAGAACATTATAGCTTATATATATTTGTGTAGGCTATAGTGGGGTATCCCATAGGGGGTACAACCCAATCAGGGTTTCCTATATGTACTCACTTCATTCATAGTTGATTCATTCTCGTTCACTTCTTCTCAGTCGGAAGCAAACCGATAGAAAAACCTCGTTTCTAAACAGCGGGGTCTTGTTGGGGTAACCCCGAATATCTCTGCCTCATGATTCGTCAATTTCAGATTCCCGACACGGTACAATTTTCAGACGAAATTTGCAACTATCGTTGTTGCCCGCATGTTTCCTATTGGGTTGTTGAGGGTAACGTTGGGGTAAGGGCGTGTGTGAATCTAGATTCCGTTGTAAGTTTATGTTATTGATTCGATTGTAGCAAGTGAACACAAAGCGAACCTGACTCGATTTTGAGTGATAGCAATGTTCGAACCGCGGGTGTCAAAAGTTGTAAACTCACAATCACACGCGCAAGTGCGAATCTGCAAGTTTGAGCTTACAGGGGGGGAAGCGAACTGCCAATAGGGTGTGTAGGTTACTCGGTATTGGCTTCTTGACAGCGCGAGACGTCAACGAATCGCGCTTCACAAAATTGCACCCTAGACCTCCAGCTCACCGTCGCTCCCCAGACTGTCAAACAAGCTACAAATACGAGAGTGCTCGGCCCAGACGCCAACTCAGCATTGTTGGCGGGAATTTCGCAGCCAAAGCGCCAGCCTAGTATATCTCAACGCCCTGACTACATCTGGGTGCAAAAACGACGCGGCTCGGGAAAGGGATCCGCCACCCTGCGTCATCCTGTCCGGCTAACTGAGTGCACGTCCTGGGCGAGGAGCGTCACCCTGTGTCACCCGGCAATCCCGATGAAAAATACCCCGATAGCACCTCTCAACGGACCCTCCGTACGAGGTCGACACGTCGACGACGCCGGTCGCGGCCAGCGTGCCACGACGTCCACCTAGCCATCGGCGCGGACTGCGGCGTGAGGCCCACCGCGATTTCTGGCCGACCACTGTGCTGGCGCGCAGAGCCACACGTCGCCCATCCGAAACACAACATTCCACGCGGCAAACATCGATCGGCAAACGTCTGTCCACGCGGCGATCAAGCCTTCGCCGGCCTGCTGGCGGGAACGTCCCCGCGGGATACCATCGTCGGGCGACGCGATGAGCACTGCTGCGTCACGCCGACGTGTAAGCACGGTTCACCGTGACGGGAACACCGGACAGTCGGCTGCGAAAAAGACATGAGTGCCCCATGCCACGTCGACCATTGCGCCGCCGTGCCGTTCTGCCTTGCATGCAGAGTTGGAGACCTGCCCACGGATCGCCCGCCAACACCTGTCCGCCCGAACCGCGACTGTGCCTCTCTATGCTATGACCCCCTGACGGCCAAGTGTCCATGGCATTTCGACACTTGTTTGTTGCGTTGCATTCATTTCCATTCTGGTGAGCCACATTTCCCTTACTCATTTTCACGCTTCTCAGAGACCGACCGACCACGCGTGGTGCAGGGTCGACGACGAGCCACGCCGGTGTAGAGTGCGTTTAGGTCGGCAAACTTTACGGGCTTCCGACTTAGGATCATTCCGACTAGGACGACTAACTAGGTCGACAACAACCGAAAGTCGCCGACCTCTTTCTTCAAACCCACAACCAGTATTGTCATCGCCGGTGATCCCCCGTGCGGCCTCGAATGGTTAGGGACCAGTCTAACAACATCCCGCCGGACAACACCCCGCCGAACGATACATTGCCACTTCACACCCCGCCGACCATTGTGCCGCCGACCACGGCCACTCCGAACATCACCCAGCAGAACACCAATCCGCCGCCCTTACTTCCCGAAATTCCCGAATTGACCGACATTGCCGCGGAGTTGACGATCGCCGAGAACGTTGAGAGGGCCGAAAGACGGGCGGCCTTTAGGGCCACGGTGCGAAGGCAATACACGGCAGCGATTGTGCAGTATCGACTTTGGTGGGCTGAGCACGTACCGCCGCGAGATCGCGGCGACAACTAGAGGCCGACGAGAACAACTCTACCCGCCGAGATGGCTGGCGTCGCGCCGCCGGCGGGGAGCAGCGCGATTCCCGACCTGAACGAGCCTTTCATGGAGGAAGATGTACACACCGCTAGGGCAAATATTCCCGCCGACATGGTGGTCGACGTAGATGCCGCTAGGGCGAAAATTCCCGCCGACCTGACCATCCCCCTACCGCCAGGGACGAAAGGGGCTCCCGAACCCGAGCCGGACCGGTACTCGCCGCGTTCGGACGCGGAGCAGCCGCCGCCAATTGGACCATTTCCAGAAAACGACTACATGTATCTGACCGTAGAGGACTTGTTGGCAGCCGACGAGAAAGATGACGCCTTCCTGCAAAACATTCCGCGCGACGATTTTGCGGAAGCCGCCTTCGACATCAACAAAGAGCTCGCCAAGAAGAACAGATTGCTGAGGATGATGTGGGGTTTCCGGCATCTGGACACACTGGAGGCGAGAACGACCCGGATTCAGTACCTGCGGGCGCTGCTCGACTTCAGGAGATGGTGCTGCGCGAACCTTCCAAGACAGCAAACCGCCAGAGTCAAGGGGGACGGCGTGCTGGAACACGAGGACGAGATAGGGAGGTACATCGACGAAGACATGGGTGATCAGTGGCACACCGCCAAGGGCGACCTACAATGGATGCACGGTCCCCGCGTCAACGCCACGCGGATCAGGGCGTACATTCTGTCAATCGCGAGGCAGGAAGGTATTGCAAAGGCCGAGGAGCTCGAGGAGCTGAATCCCGACGTCCGTGTCCAGCCCCTGAAGCCGACAACCATTTCGATGCTGCTCATCCGCATCAAAGCGCTCCAGACAGCCTGCAAGGTCGAGGGGACGCTCTTCGGGGTGAAGGAGCTCCACATCATGTACGACATCTCCGAGGTCCGCTCGGAGGTGCGCGCGATGGTCAGAGAGAAGTGGCACAGGGACGACAGGTAAGTCGGCAAGTCGTCCCGCGCGGTTCACGCCTGTTTCCCGGTTCGCCCAGCTAACCCAGTCCTCGTGGAAACTGATGTGCAGGGATTGCGTCGACCGGCACTGCGGAACGCTCGGCGACACGTACACCACCGACCAGATCCGCCACCTCATGTTCAAGGTCTTGCCGACCTGGGCAGCTCGGGCGTACGAACCCAAGGCGGCCACCCCCTCCCAGACACTGTGGAAGTTTCTGCTGATGAAGACGATGACCCTCTTGGGTCACCACACCCTTCTCCGCGGAGGCAGTCTCCGAGCGATCGAGCTCCCCGACCTGTTTTTGTACAGAATGGGGAACGCGTCGCCCGAGCACTCCACGCGACGGCCGGTTGTCATGGTCGTCGCGTCACGAAACTCCAAGACGAACAAGGATGCTCGTCTGCATCACAGCTACGCGGCGAGACACCTGGAGCAAGAGATGTGCGCCGTCGGTCACACACTGTTGTGGCTGCACTTCGTGTACGACCAGCTGAGCCGCTCGCCCACCTCTCGATGTGTGCCGCCCCTCGACTTCACAACTCCGTACAGCTGGTATCACAAGCACCTCTTTCATGCTCGGAACGACAAGGCACAAAAAGAGCTGCCGGCTTCATCTCATTCTCGGATCACGAAAGAGATGTGGCGGACGAACAAGATCTTCATCACGCGCAACACCCACGCCGCCCGGGCGGGTGGGGCACAGGAGCTGGCCGACGACGGCGTTCCGCGATCTGACATCGCCGACTTGGGCCACTGGGCGCTCGACAAGCTCGCGAAGAGCTACATCACGACCATCCCGAAGGCGGCGGTGTTGAGAAAGGCCGGCTACACGGGCAAGCGCGGCGACTACCACCTCGGCCGGAGCATGGTGAAGCCCGACGACAAGGTGGTGGCCCTCATCGCCCAGCACATCTTTCCGTGGGCGGAAGCGGAACTGGCCAAGGTGAGCATTTCGGACGGCAAAAACGCCGACAACCCGCCGACCATTTCCACGATGACATTCTACCGACGGCTGATTGTGTTTGTGTTTGTGTTCGACTTGCAGGCGGTAAGGTGCGCATCCGCGAGAGAGCCCAACACGGCCGGGGTGCACTTCCTGCAATCGCTCATCGAGTTCGGCCGCCGAATCGTTGCCGAGGATCTTGCGTGCATGCTGATGCGCGAACCGTGGCACCCGTACGTCCAGAGTTCCAAGCTCTGCCGCGACCCCGACTTCCAGAAATGGGCCAAGGACGTCAACCGGGTGGACCTCGAAACCATCGCGACGCGCAGTACTCCGAGCGAGAACCCCCAAGAGGTACGGCGTGCGCGTTCCGGCGACCTGTAAAACAAGTCGTCCTGCCACATTGCCTCACCTTTTGCCGACCATCCCCCTTGGATCGCAGGAATTCAGCGCGCGAGTTGACGCCGAATATCAGGTCGACCAGCTCACCATGATGCTGCACCGCCAGAGGGAGGATGCCGCGATCGAGAAGCTTGAAATGCAGAAGAAGTTGGAGGAGAAGGACGCGGAGATCGTGAAGTTGATGCAGGCTCTCAAGCTGGCCGAGGCATGGCCGACGCCGACTGCGCCGGCACCGTCAAGGCCGATGACCGCCGCCGAGAAGGCAGCGTCCGTCAAGATCGAGAAGGAACAGAACGATAACCTGACGTACGAGGTCAACGTCGTGCATCCCTGGCGCACATCCAAGACGGTCGAGGCTGCATGGCGCTGGTGGAACAACCCGTCCAACTTCGACTCGCGTCCGTTGCGCGAACGTTACGACGAGCACAGATTCCTCGTCAGACACACGCGCATGATCTGCAAGGTCGAAAAGGGCGACAAACCCGCCGCGTCGGCGAAGTCGGCGAAGAGCTCTCGTCCCACGACCGAGGTGGGTGAGACGGGGAAAAACGATGCGCTGCAGCACTGCGCTCGCCGGATGAGGCGGATCATGGAAGCAGTGCACGACTTGCGGCGGAGCGACGACGCCGCTGACACCGCCGCCGTCATCAAGCTACTCGACCACCTGGGGCGAACGGGGCTTTCCACTTTCAGCGACGCGCTCTTGGTCCTCCGTGCAACCCCGCTCATCAAGGTCCCCACCACAGCCGACGGAAAGTCGGTCGGCATCAAGGGTCTGGCCAAGCCGCTGGCGAGGAAGCTCGCCGTTGCGTGGGGCGTGGTCACGGCGGGCTACATGGACGCTGACTGGGGAAAGAGGCTCTTCGGCGACTTGTGGGATGAGCAGGCCAATAAGGCCGGCTTGGAGACCGAGGCGACGGCGGGAGCCATCGGCGCAGGGAAGCGCAAGAGGGCGGGCTGAGGGTACTGCGTTTGGGTCCGACTTGTGCTGCTGGCTGGGCGTGGTGTGACTGAGGGTGGGTTGAGGGCGGGCCGAGGGCGGGCTGAGGGCAGGCTGAGAGTGGGCTGGGGGTGTGCTGAGCATGTCCGACCTGTTCTAGTGATCCTATATGGTTTTCCTTTACTGCCAACGTTGTTTCGACTTGTAAATTTGTAAATTAGTAGAAGTTTGTCTCTTGTTCATGCATCAAACCGACTCCACACCACAAAACCTACTTCACAACGTTTCTGAAAAACTACCGACGAACAAGTTCAGCATCCCTAAGCCGGAGAGGCACAACAAAACAACAAAATAGCACCCGAAACCGGACACGTCGACCATGTCACGAGCGGTCGGGCCAGCGTTTGTAGGTCTTCGTCAGAAAGCCTGCAGTGTTTGCACCCACGCCGACCATGCTACGAGCAGGCGGGCCAGCCTTCGTCGACCTAGGTGTCGGCGACCTGCTTCCCTTTGTGCTGCTGCCCCCTCGTCCCCCTGTCCCGAATGATAATCTTCATCTGGGGGCCGATAGGCAAATCGACGCCGCGAGCCTTGAGCTTCGGGCCTCCGACATTGCAGTCCCCCCAGAAGGCGAGGTTCTCTATCATGACACGGGCGATCAGCTCGTCGTGCTCGCGCTCCTCTCCGACCTCAGGCAGCGACCTCACCACAGCCGCCTGCAGGTCCTTCGTCACCGTTTCGGCGACCTCCCCTACGACGACCACCCGGGAGGCCGCCCGCTGAAGCACCGCCTCGATGACGGTCCGACACCGACTCGCGAACTCGTTGGACGCTCCGCGCATGGTCGCTGCCGCCCCCCCTTCGCCGGCCGCTACTTCCGCCGTGGCATTGGTCTCCGAAAAACACCACACCGCGGCCGCAGTACCGGCGAGGATCTCGGACAACCGCTCCGACCCGACGCCCGGAATGGGCGTCACTTTTGCGGCCACCGGTGCGAAGGCGGCACACATCGAAACGCGTGCGATCATGTCGCTCGCCACCTTCTTCTTCGCGGCCTTCTCGGGCTCGTTCGACTCCGGAAGGTCGCCGAACCACACCGCCGGGCGAAGAGCCAACATGAGAGCTGCGCGGTCGGCTCCGGTTATCCTGTTGTATTCCGCGACCACCTGTTGGAACCTGCGAAACACAGCAGGAATACCCACCGTCACCGACCGCCCCACGCGAACCGACCGAAACGAGCACCAAATTGAGCATTCGCCAAGCTTACCTGTCGCGGAAGACGTTCGCCCCTCGGCTCCACATGACCATCCACATGCCCCCCGGAATCAATCGCGCCACATTCCAGTCCGCCTTATACTGCGCCATCACTTCCTCCTTGACCCCACCGAACTCCTCGAGAACCACGTCGCTGACGAAGCCGTCGAACGACGAAACGGCGACAGCGATGCAGTAGGCGGCCTCGGACTTGTCCATCGACCGGCAGATGTAACGGCTCTTCTTCCCAAACTTCATCTCCGAGACGGCCAGCCCATTTGAAGGGTCAACGCGGACGCCTGAACCCTTCCGACCCTGCGCGGCCGCTTTGGACGTCCCCTTGGAAGAGCCGACCTTCGCCGGGCCGCCCTTCGCCTTGTCCTTGCCCTTGCGCTTCTGCTTCCCATCGCCGACCTCACCGGTTGTGGCCGGGGGGGATTTGGCGCCAGCCGCGCTATGGTCCTCCGCAGGAGCAGTCGAGGCGGCTGGTGCACCCTGTTGCGCTCCCACGGTGGGAGCTGCTGCTTGTAGTTTTTCCCGCATGACCTCAATTTCCGGGTCCGGCATCACGATGCTGGCGAGGATCTCTTCGTCCACCCCGCCGGCCTCTTCCGCCGCTCTCCACACAGCCGCCTCCACCGTTGAGCCACTCGGACCTGCAGTCGCCGCCGCGACGTTCGCTGCCTCTGCTCCTTGGTCGACCGCCTGGTTGCTGTGAGTCGGAGGAATTACCGGGGTTTTCTGACCCTGATCCTCGAGCCATTTTAGATACTCGTCGAACGATGGCTTTTGAGTGACTAGAGCCTCGACCGCCCGAGACTCAACAGCCGTTGGGATCGGGATCGGTTCCGCGGCGACCATGGCCCCATGAACGGGTAAGCTGGCCGCACCGGCAGCCTGCTGGACATGCTGTCCGACCACCGCTGCTGGGCGCAAGAGCTCGTCGACCAGCGCCGTGACACCACCCGGTCGCGCGTCACGTGCAGTGGCAGGACTCGTCGCGGTGTGGGGATGGTGGCCCGCCGCGGCCTGCTGGACATGCTGTCCGACCACGGATGCTGGGCGCAAGAGCTCGTCGACCAGCGCCGTGGCGCCAGCCGGACGCGCGTCCTGTGCAGTCGCCGGACTCGTCGCGGTGGGGGGATGCTGGCCCGTACCTGGCGGCCCGCCCTGCTGTCCGACCACCACTGCTGGGCGCAAGAGCTCGTCTACCAGCGTCGTGACGCCAGCTAGACGCGCGTCTTGTGCGGTCGGCGTGCTCGTCGACGGGTGAAGATGCTGGCCCGCACCGGGCGGCCCGCCCTGCTGTCCGACAACCGCTGCGGGGCGCAGGAGGTCGTCGGGCAGCTGCGCTGTGACGCCGGTCGGTCGCGCAGTCGGCGTACTCGTCGAGGGTTGAACATGCTGAACCGCAACGGGCTCCCCGCGCGCCTGGCCGACCACCGCTGCGACGTGCATGTCGTCTGCCATCTGGGCCGTGCCGCCGCTCGGTCGAGCGCCTTGTGCAGTCGCCGGACTGGCCTCGGGGTGTGGATGCTGGTCCGCCGTTGGCTGCCAGTCTGCTTCGCGACCACGGATGCCTCTCCCATGAGCTCGTCGGCCAGACCCACCTGGTCGCAGCTCGGTGGCGCGTTGTGTGCGCTCGGCGGATCGGTCGGGGCCTGTGGCTGCTTGTCCCCCACGGGCTGCCCACCGGTCTTCCCGACCACAGACTGAGGATCCTGGAGCGCGACGTCGACCTGTCGAAAATCTACGCTCGGTCGCGCGCCAAGTCCATCTTTCAGCAAGTCGTGGACGCCGGGGATACGAACATACAGAGGGGCAGGAGGATCCACGCCCACACCGCGTTTCACCGCAGGTCCTCTGCTTCGCTTAGAGCCGCTGGTCTGGTCGCCGGTCAGGGATTTTTCGTCGGCGACCCTTTTCCCCGACTGCCTTGGGGCCGGCCCACTCTCCTCGGCGGTTGCGCGACCGCCGTGCATCACCGACGCGAGAGCAGTTGGGAGGAGGCTAAACCCGGCGGTGCCAATGCCCCGTTGGGTCACGGAGGTGACCACCTTCACCAGGTCGTCCCTAAGCTCTTGGACGACCTTCGCAGTCACGGCAGCGGCGATCCGCTGCGCCTCGCCCTCCATGGCGGCCTTCACCTCGGCAGACACGACTGTTTTGATCTTCTGGCCAAGAGCATCTGCCACACCTCGAAGCAGCAGGAGGTCGTCCTCCCGTCGCCTACCCTGTGCAGCAGTAGCCGTCAAGTGCAGGGCCTGCACGGTGGGCAGCCATTGTGTGTTCATGAATTCTAGGGTGGAGCCGCGATAGCTCACCGCCTCCTGCACGACCGCCCTCATAGCGTCCACCGCCGTTTGGATGCTCCTCCCCGACGTCTGCTCGAGATGGGTCACGCCCTCGGCGACTGTAGTGAGCTTGTTCACGGCCGAGGTGACCACGCCGTACATCGTGTCGTTCCGGGCCGTCTGGAACTCCAACCTCTTTTCCGCCACCAGCTTCTCCTCCCTCAGCTTCTTGATCTCCCTCTCCGCCGCCTTCAGACGCTCGATAGCCGCCTTTGACGCCATCCTAGTCGGGGTCGAGCCACTGCTGCCCCGGGCCTTCTTGCCCAACTTGGGTCCGCTGCCGCCGCTCTTATCCGCAACCTTCTCACCGGCGAACTGTACTGCCTCCTTTTCGCCGGTGACAGCCACGTCGTCCTCCTCACGCTCCACGTCCTCCTCTTCTTCCGAGCCACCGTCGTGCTCCCCGCCCCCCTCGACGTCCTCCCTCTCGTGCTCCTCCTCCCCACCCAGAGCGATGCCGGTTCCGACGCCACGGCCCACGGTCGACGCCGCCTCCACTTTGTTCGACGCGGCCTTCTCCGCGTGGTGCAGCAGCTCCAGTCGGAGCGCCTTCAAGCCGACCATCTTCGGGTTCTCGACGATGAGCGGATCGTAGCTGCGATGCGCGTCGTCCAGATGCTCCAACGACCACGCGAACGCGTTGACCGCCAACAGCCCCGTGCCGGCGACCTCCTCCTTGAGGATGTCGGGCAATTTCTGCATCAACATCCGAATCACATGGCGCCGACGAAAAGGGTGAGTCGACGCCTGGACGACGATAGCCCAGGCGACAAGGCAACATGGACGTTGGAAACTCACATCACGGATGGGGGCGGCAAGACTCTCCAGACGTTCGGAGAGGACTTTGGCAGAAGGAGGCGCAGCCGTCCACTGCCTTCCCCCACGGTTCAACTCCGCCTTCACGCATTCGCCGAAAAACCTGCGCTACGAGACGGAAAAGAGCCATCAGACAAGGCGGCATCAACGCCGTTAAGGAGCGGCGCGACTAGCCGTCGACGTTGTCCCACCTCAAAACGTTGGCTGCCTCCTCCTCGTGCCGCTTGGAGGAGGTTTTGGGGTCGAGGTGGCGGTAGAGCGTCCCGATCTCCTCCTCGTCGGGCAAAAGCAGGTCGCCAGGGCGCACAACAAGCAGGACGCTGCAGTGCCTGCCGGGAAGAGGTCCGCCACTGCCCACACAAGCACGACGGAGACATTCAGGGTTCTGTCCGGGAACAACAAGCAACGCGGTCGGCGTGGATCAAACCTCACGGGCGCGGAACACTCACCCGGTGCACAGGGGGATGGCGAGGGCTTCGAAGCCGAAGGCCGACCCGAAAATCAGATAGTCCGCCTTCGACGCCGTCCTGGCAGCGCGAAGACTCGCCCCGCGGATCAGGATCATCCTGTCGCCTTTTCCCAGACGATCGAGCTCGTACCTGGGACAACCGGGGGTGAAAAGGCGGGAGCGAAACACTTGCGCGGTGAGCTACAATCCATGCCGGGCGCCGGGGTAAAGCGCGGACAACAAGACAAGCGGACTCGGACCAAGGTTTCGCACGACGGCGATGTCGCCGGCAGCATGACGGACGTCACCGACGTAGGGCCAATGGTCGAGGACAGGCAAACTAGTTAATAGGACGATGCAGCGCCAAAACGTCCATCGCAGACGGACATCGTCGACCACGCGGAAAAACGACAAGGCCAACGTCGACCTAGAAAGGACGCCGACGAAAACGCGCAGGACAAGGACGAACAACGCGACCTAGGGATGCGCGCTCACGCGAGGCCGAGGTCGAAGCAAGGTTCTGTGAACTCGGCCTTCTCGTCGCGAAGGACTTCGTAGTCCTTCATCTCAAGCGTCACCCCGTACCCACCGATGCCCACTGGCACGTGGAGGGGGAATTCAGTCGCAGGTAGTGCAATCCTACTGGTCGCCATGCTAACACCACGGTCGGTATCACGGAAGGTTTGGGGAGGAGCGCGGAGAGCTGACAGGGAGGCAGAGGAAATCGGAAAGCGAAGTTGGAAAGGAGAAATGACGGATGGAGTGGGACCCCCCATCAAGAAATGGGCGTGGGCCGTCGGTCGCCTAGTATGCAGCTCGGCGGACGAGGCAGGTCGTGGCCGAGGGCGAGCCTCCGGCTTCGGCCCGTACCGGGCATGCCCTCGAGGGCGGGGTTCGGAGGGGCGGAGGTGGGTGGTTTGTGTGGGCCGTGCGTGGGGGTGGTCGGGGTGGCGAGGGCGAGCCACGTGTCCCCTCCCGAGGGGCCAGCGATGTTGACGAGGGTGGGGTCGGGCCCTTTGAATTTCGCAACCAACCCGCCTGCCCGGCGAGGGCAGCCCGAGAGGGTTACTAGGGCCTCGCGGGCATCGCGAAGCGAATGTCCGCCTCCGTGAAGGGGTAAGTAGGCCCCTCGTCGCTCACGCGCGAGTTCGCCACCCCTCGGCTGCAACGTGGGGGGCCGGGGCGGGGGGCGTGGGCAGAGCCCCGCCCCGCGCCAGCCTGGCGGGGGACTCACGCGAGGGAGTTGGCCGCCCTGACGCTTGGTCGACCGTCACCCCCCCGCGTCGTCCCAGGCAAAACGGGTGCGTCACCCCGAATTCCGATGAGCGATTCAGCGCAAAACGTCATCGTGCCACGACAATATCCATGTGGAGGGCTTTGCTTGAATGCGTCTGCTTCTGGTTTCGGTCGTGCATCGATTGGTGCACGAATGTTTTGCGATGGTCGCTCACTCCTTGTACGTGCGTGAAACCACACACGTTTGGTTCAACGTGCAAAACCGCGTTTGAGCATATGCTCGACTCTTGTTCACTTTGGTAGGTTCGAATTTCGGTATTTATCAGTTTGCACGCAGCAACGACGAAATAATTCGCGTATACTGGCGAAATTGGTTACCACCAAAAGTTTGACCCCATTTACGAACTCCAAATAGATTCACACACGCCCTAACCTTGTGTAGGCCACAACAAGGTATCCCTCAATTTCGAACCCATTTCGGCGTTCGAAACTTTGGGATAACAAGCACTTGAGGGTTAAAAACAACACAACACAACTTTCTACTTTGGGACAAATTGTGATGGGGGGAACTATGATAGCACGTTCTTGTGTCTTGGTGAGTACATTCGATGTCAGTCTAGCTAGAGTTTGCGTGTAGCGAGAAACAGGGTGTACGTAAGAAAATATTGCTACACAACAAAACCGTGGGAAACGCGAGTAGCGGCGCTTGGCTGTTTCAACGATCAGCACGCTGGCATGGCTTGGAGATATTTCTGTACAGTCAATGCTCACCTTATCACAAAAAAAATTGGTCATCACAATTAGAAATTTACTCACAATTGCATGTTTTACCTAATGCTATTACAAGGAATACAGTCACCCGAATGTTTGGTGGCTTGTGGTTTTTGTCTGGCAGATTTACAGGGCGGTTCGACCTGGGCACATTAGACAAGCACCACAGCAAATGCTGCGACTGGCAAAACGAAATGCAGTGAAGCCTTCGCTGGCTTCGCTGCAGTGGTGTTCGCCACGTCGACGGCGACATGACACTGCAAGGAGCAGCCGTCGCAAATGACCTGCCACCTCACACAGGGAAGTGAAATGCAGCGTGACGCCATTGACGGCTTCGCGCTGCATTTCAATGCCACGTTGGTCGCGACTTGAACAGTCAAGTCGCGGCCAACTTGTTATGCGGCTGTCACCTCTCAGCCCCACCCGCAGCGCAAAACCTGTGTTAAATGGGTCGTGTTCTTTGAGGGAAACAACCCACACTTGGTGTGGGTTTATTTTCCGCGCTGCACCAGCGCTACCTATAAAAGTACACTATTCCCTAACTCTCAACTCAAAAACAATCCGAACACGCCTTGGCTTTGCACAATTTGTTTGTGCGAAGTCTCACGCTCAGCACGAAAAGCCTGCCAAAAAGCACTCGACATCCACATCCAAACAGCATTACAGCAGCTCATGTTCCTAGACGACATGGCACGGTAGGGCAGGCGCTCTCGGATTACGCTTGACGTGAAACGGGGCATCTGTGCCCATCACGAGGCACATTCGCATTTGCGTCACGTGGACCTCTCCCGATGGTGCTTTACACGATACGGCATCCGCCCCCACAGTTCAACTATAACCAAGATTGTCGGTGAAGAGCAACGTTGGAGCTCCTCTTCCAGCGACACAGGCGACAGTGTGCGCGTTTGTGGTGGGGCGCATCCGGACCTGGAAGTTAAGTTGAAGCGCTACGTCGACTTGGCCAATGCGGCTGGAGCGCCGCTCATGCTTGAGACAATCCGCGACCACTGCAAGATGGTCGCCCGCGAGCTTGGGAAGCCGCCAACCTTCCGTTGCTCCATCGGATGGGCTCGCCGCGCCATGGCAGGACTCGGCATCCGGTGCTTCGCATTGGCTGGCGAAGCCGCCGAGTAGGACATGACGGCCGTCACAACATGGCGCGAGCAACTCCCCAAGTTGTTACTTCACTTGGCCTTGCCCCCTCGCAACGTCCTCAACTTTGACGAAACGGGTCTCTACATCTCTACCCTCCCGAGGAGGACATACGGCCGGTCGAAGGTCGTGGGGCGCAAGATCCCGAAGGAACGCCTCACCGTGGGCTTCTTGTGCAATGCGGATGGGAGCACGTTTTGGCGTCCCCTCATCATTTCCAAGTCGAGGCGCCCCCAGGATTTCCGCCCCGATTTCGACCCCGAGCCCTACTGCTATTGGCGGGCGAACAAACGCGGGTGGATGATTAATCAGGTGAGTACTTGTTTTGGGCATACCCCGTGGACACATGACTGTTGGCTGATTCCCACCTTGTTTAGAATACCGCTGCTAAGTCAATGTGCGATGTTTTGACACATATCCCTTTGTCCCCCTTTTACACTCGTAGTTGTTCACCCATTTCATCGAGCAATTGAATGCGGCAATGTACACGGAGAGCCGCGACATTGTCGTGTTACTGGACAACGCGAGCAGCCACACGTTGCTCACTGAGACGGCCGAAACCGAGGATATGTTCGGCTTCCGCACGCGCAAGTTGAGCAACGTGCGTTTGGTGTATCTTCCGCCCAACACAACTTGCTTCACGCAGCCCCTTGACCAGGGAATCATCAAGGCCGCGAAGACTAAGTACAAGAAACTTTGGCTAATCGACCTTCACCGTCAGTGGGGGAACGACAACCGACGACCCTCACTCGCCCGGTACAAGCCTAACATGCGAGATGAGGTGGTGTGGGTTCATGACTCGTGGATGACGATCGGGGCTCGCACGGTCCAGAGGTGTTGGTGGAACACCGGATGTCTCCCCCTTGCGTGGGAGATGCAGCTGGAGAGGGTGCATTCACAGCAATACGAGGCTCCAGAGGAAGCCGATGAGACGCTCGAGGACGAGCTGAGCGGGTCAGGCGTCTCATCACGGAGCTGGCACTTGGCGACGGCGCCATCCCCGTAAGGGAGTACGTCGACGGAGATGACAACGTTCCGACGTGCGATGAAGAAGGTGACGATCCCCTCGCGTCAGAGCCGTCGGATCCTCCCACAAGGGAGGCGTGGGAATCGCCACTGCAAGTCGCGGCCGCGTTTGATGGTGACCTGGGGAGTTGCGAGTCACGTCGCATAGCTCGTGCGGCGTGTGACATGATGATTGGCTACGCTAAGTCTATCGGCGTCGCTCCAAGGGACCTCACCCTCCTCTTTGACATCCGCAACCCCGTCGTCCGTGATCGGCTCGTGCGGGCCAGCCCTATTCTGAACCTCAACGAGCAGCCAAGTGCGAGCTCCTCCGCCCCGCGCCATGGTCGGGTGCTCCCGCCGTCGATCACGGGCAGGGACCGACTCAGTGAGCTGCTGCATCATAGCATCCATGCCGTGATGGGGCCGTACGACGCATCGGCTGAGTGGATGAACTGCCTATGAGCTATGCACGGCTGCCATGACTCAAAGGTGAAGAAGCATTGCAATGACTGAAAGTTGTTTGCATTTCATATTGAAGGGGAATAAAACGATCGTTTCAAGCTGTAGGAAGGGAGGGGGTTAACATTTGGTTGGGATTGTCTTCAGTTTGGCAACGTGGCCTGGTTGAACATGGTGGAATGATTGTTGGTGTATTAGTGGTTAGTTGTGACAATTGTTGTTGGTTATTGCTACTGTAGAGGTTGTGCCTCATGGTAACTAGGAACATGCAAACAAAACAAATGAAGCTGGTCCACAATTTCTGGGAAAATTCAAACATGTTACAACCTTGCTGTTATGTGATGCTATCATTTGCATTCACGTCTGTCTGCCTCCCATCATATGTTCGTGCGTTGCATGCGTGGTGTGAGCGTGTGCAAGAATTTGTGTTTTGTGTGGTTTGAATTTTTTGAGTGTGTGTGAATGTTATTTGGCTTGAGCAGATATCTGAAGTGACTCCTGTGCTCAAGAGCTTTTTGACGAACCAAGTATCACTTCAATCGGAGCACGAACAAGAAAGTTACGAACGTTGAAGTTCGCATGCTTTTCATATTTGGTTGTGGTGACTATGGGAAGTTGTGGTGTTGACTCCATAAGGGGTACAGACTTTTGGGGGTTGGGAAATTCGTCTTTTCTGCTGTAGTTGCTGCCAAATGGTTGGGAGAAACCAAACCAGGTTGGCAAGTGTGGCCAAGTTGGGTTGAGGTCGATTGTGGAGGTTGGGAAAGTGACAAAAGTGAAAGTGGGGTTGCCTATGGAGAGGGGAATTGTGTGGCATTGGGTTTCCTTGGTTGGGGACTCTCTTGGGACCTTCCCTCTCATCCTCCTCATCCATTCCACCTGGTTTAGTGCTACTCTAACTCTCTTGTGTAGTAATTGTGAACTTGTGAGACTATTGTGATTGAGTTAAGATTCCATGGCAGCATACCCCCTAGTGCGCCAAAATTGATAACTCAAGAAATACTTCATCTTTTCGTATGATTCAACTTGGGAATTGTAGCCACGGAGTAGAGCTACAACATATCTGAGTTTGGTGAAGTTTTGACCGTGAACTTTTCGTCGAAGGCGTTTCTTGTGAGCGCGACTTTTCTGTCCAGAATTCTAAGCCAACGATTTTGAGAATTTTAGGCACCTAATCTTCATAGACTCCGTCCTTAGTCTCTAACACTTGCAACCATACAGTCACAATATGCCTGTGGCGACGCCCGCGAACCTGCACGAATTACCCTCGCTCAAAAGAAGAACAATCCGCCCGCCTACCAGAGGTGACTATAACGAGCATTGTTTGTACGTTTACAGTACACGTCGTTGTCGATTGAATGAAGGCGATCAAATCACCAACTTAATGACGTCACTATCACATGACACAATTTATGTATTGGCTGAAACTGACCATGCACAGTAGAGCGAATACATTACCAGATCACGAGGTTCTGTTCTGTAGGTTCTAGATTCTTCCTGCGGAGATTGGTGCATCAGGTTTAGATACTTTGCGAGTCATGCTGGTACAAGGAGGATGGCAGGCCTCGCAAACCACGCCGGACTCTGTGACTTCCACCTATTGACTGCTGCTGATTGGCTCTTGCCAAGCAGTTTGGCCATGCAAATTGTACACTGAGACCAACCACAGACAACACCATGGGATCACGGGATTTCTGGATCACATCTTGTGACTTCAGTGATTGTCTCTCCCAGGGTTGTTTCTGGATTATCCAAAGTTCTGGGCAGAATTGTGCAAACTGCACCAACTCCCCCTCGTCTAAATAGGGGGGAGGGGATGTAAGCTGTGTGAACTCGCGCGAGTGTGGTACCAACTCGTATTTTGTTTTTTATTTCTTATTCTGAGGTTTCGTTTCAGAAACATTCCCGAAACTGGGATAAAGTGGGCAGAAAAGCATTGTCGTAGAACCACTACGGACACATACAAGCCTGTGACGAATGGACAACGATTCTGGCATGCTTGAAACGGATTTGTGGATTGATTGCCAGCGAAGCAGTAGCCCCCGAACAGCGGAAATCCCCCTCAAATGATCGAGCTGCACCGCCCCAAAATGTGAACTTCAGTCACGAAAATATGTCAGAATGAGAAACAGGAATGATGTGACTAGCAGAAACAACAGTACAAATATGAAACCCTAAACTGGTGTACCCCCTATGGTGTGACCCACTACAGCCTAGAACCACACAAACATATAATGTTTGACACACCCCCATAGGCAAAGTGGGGGAGACCTAGGGGTCACAAGACCAGTCAAGGCAAAACAAGGCAAACAAGCTCAGGGTGGATCTCGAGGATTCCACACAAATTCCGAGCACAAGTAAGCGGTCACAAGACCAGTTCACATGCAATTTTATAACAGAGCAAGAGGTACAATGATCACAACCTAGCAAGGGCAAACATGCAGGTATATATATAATGATCACAGTACAGGCAAAGTCAAGAAGTAAGCAAGTGAGGAACAGTCGGCACAAGGCCTAGAAGAGTGCAAAAACGCTGATGGTCAACAGGCGGAAGCGCCTTGGTGAACACATCACCAGTGTTGGCCTCAGTGGCCACGTAACGCAGAAGAAGCTGACCACGCTGCTGTAGCTCTCGAGCTAGAAAGTAACGTAGAGCAATGTGCTTCGTCCTGTGCTCCAGTCTGTGCTCCTGACACAAGGCTATGGTTGCCTTGTTGTCGACGTACAGCACTGGAGGAGAACGAGGCTGCTCTCCAAGGTCAGTCAGCAGGTAGGTGAGCCAGCGAAGCTCCTAAGCAGCCATGGCCGTGGCGTAGATCTCAGCCTCACAGCTGGAGCCGAGAACAGAAGAAGAATGAGTAGAACGCCAAGAGACAGAGCCAGAGCCAAGACTGAAGGTGTAACCCTGAGACGACCGCTGAGTAGCCTGGTCGTCTGCCCAAGAAGCGTCTGAGTGCCCAGTGAGAACAGGCCTGTCTCGCCCTCCAAGCACTAGCCCCATGCCCGACGTACTGCACAAGTAGCGCAACACCCTCTTAGCTGCATCCATGTGCTCCTTCCGGTGACGGCCGGGAGCGACATAGCGTGCTAAGATGCTGAGAGGGTATGCAAGGTCAGGTCGAGTGCAGGTCATCAGGTACATGAGGCAGCCCACAAGCTCTGGATACGGACCACTCGGCTCTACGGACTCATCCGAAGGCAGAGCTGAGAGCGAGTGTCCCGTAGGCAGAGGAGTGGACTGAGGCGAGGAGTACGTGAAGCCGAAGCGCTGAAGGACCTGCTGCACCATGTGTGAGTGAGTCAAGGTGATGGTGCGCCGTGCTCTGTCCCGGGTGATCCGCAAGCCAAGATAGCTTGTCAGTTCACCCAAGTCTGTGCACGTGTGTCTCTTCTGCAGCTCGGACTTCACGTGAGCGAGACCAGCTGTGTCAGAAGTGGCAAAGACCAAGTCGTCGACGTACACGAGAATGTAGAACGGCGGCAGTGAGGTGTCGGTGCGTAGAAACAGCGACGGGTCAGCAGTAGAAGGAGCGAACCCAAGAGCCGCAAGTGTAGTCCTCAGTGTGTCGTGCCACTCACGTGGCGCCTGGCGGAGACCGTAGACTGGCCGCCTGAGGCTCCACTGGGTACCAGGAGGGAACGACCCAGTGAAGCCAGGTGGGCGGCGCAGCCAGATCTCCTCGTGCAAGCTGCCCTGCAAGAAAGCTGTGCTGAAGTCAAGAGAGTGGAGCTCGTAGTCACGCTGAGCGGCGACGTGTAGCAGAACCCGAAGAGTGGTCATCTTCGGGGTCGGGGAGAAGGTCTGGAAGAAGTCAACTCCCTCTCGCTGACTGAAGCCTCGTGCAACGTAACGCGCCTTGAAGACAGGCGGAGAGCCCGGCGGCCGCTTCACCCTGAAAATCCACATGCCACTGACGATGTTCGCCCCAGGTGGGGGAACCTCGTCGACGTAGGTGCCAGTGGACTTCCAGGAAGCCATCTCTGTGTCCATGGGTGACTGCCACTGAGAGGAGTAGGGACCGGCCATCGCCTCTGCGTAAGAGCGTGGGGTCGGGATGTCTGGTGCATCCGGGTCTCCCTCAGGGGCAACAAGCATGGACACGAGATGGGGCAAAGCAGCGGCAAGGCAACCAAACTCCTCATGCCCGTCCTCAAGAACGTCCGTGCCAAGAGCACACTCACCCCCGACGGACGGAGGACAGACAGACTCAGACTCAGCAACAAGACTCGCAGCGTAGTCTAGACGACACGCAGCTGCAAAGTTGACAAGCTCAGTGACTAAGGAAGACGCAGCAGCGGACTCAAAGGAAGGGTCAGTGACAACTGTAGCCAGGAGACGTGTGACACTAGGACTGGCAGCGCGAAGGGTGTCTGACTCCGGGTCAGCAAGAGCAGGAAGAGAGGACGCAGGAGGCGACGGGAGAACGACACGCTGCGGAGCAGTGGACTGACGAAGCGCCATCTGGTGAGTGCCTGGGACAGCAGGAGGACGCTGACGCTGGACTCGACTACCAGTGGTAGCAGCACGAACAGGCGACGCTCGACGAGACGCAGGTGACACAGGACGTGACGCAGGCTCACGTCTCTCAGCAAGACCTCCAGTCGGACCAGTGTAAGGAGTAGGCACAGGGAGCGGGGAGGCAGGCGGTAACTGTGGCTGTGACTGGACAGACGGCGAACACTCTAAGGCGAGAGGAGGACAAGGAGGAGGAGTCTGACCAAGAACCTGCTGAAGGAGCGGAACGAAGTACGGCCGTGGCCGTGCAGCAACTCCCGAACCAGCAGAGACACCAGCGGCAGGGTCCTCAGCACCAGCAGAAGCTCCACCCTCCGGGTCCTCCACTCCAGCGGCAGCAGCAGCACCTCCAGCAGCACCAGCAGCACCTCCAGCAGCAGGGTCCGCAGCACCCGCAGCAGCTCCAACGCCCGGGTCCTCAGTACGAGCAGCACCTCCAGCAGCACCACCAGCAGCAGCAGCACCTCCAGCACCAGGGTCCGCAGCACCCGCAGCAGCGTCAACTCCGGGGACCCCAGCACCAGCAGCTCCACTCCGGAGACTGATGTGCCGAGCGTACCACTCTCGAAGCTGTGGGGAAGAGGGCGGCTCCCGCCGTGGTGGGGAAACATGAGTACCAACTCCAGTAGCACCACGAGCCCGAGACGCACCCCGCCGGAGGCTGCAGTACCGTGAGTACCACTCACGTAGCTGCTGCGAAGAGGGAGGTCCTCCAGGCGCCTCACAGTCGACTGCAACACCACCAGGCTCAGCACCCCCAGACTCAGCAACGCCAGGCTCAGTACCCCCAGACCCAGCACCCCCAGGCTCAGCACCCCCAGTCTCAACACCCCCAGACTCAGCACCCCCAGGCTCCACCCGCTCAGGCTCCGCACGCTCAGGCTCCGCACGCTCAGGCTCAGCACCTCTAGCAGGACGCGAGTCGACAGCTACCTCGGCAGGCTCAACCGGGTCTACCTGAGAGACACCTGAGGGAGCAGCACCCTGAGGGGGAAGGGGGTCTACCACTGCAGCACCTGGCGCGAGGAAGAGAGGCGGGGGAGGGAGCGGTGCAGTGCGGTAGGGGAAGAGGCGGTAGAAGGGCACGGACTCGTCAAAAGTAACGTCCTGAGAGGGGAAGACGCGGTGCGAGGCGGGGTGGTAAAACTGCCAGCCAGACGCATCCGGGACAAAGCCAAGAAAGACACAGGGAGCAGTGCGGGAGGAGAGCTTGTCCGCAGACGTGTCGCGAACAAAAGCTCGGGATCCCCAGACACGGAAGCGTGACGCATCGCCAACCTCCCCCGTCCACGGCAGTGTGGGCGAGGTCTCCGGAGCGGAGATACGGGGCCAGAGGTTGAGCTGATGCGCAGCGTACCGGACCGCAAACGGCCACAGAAAGTGGGGGGCAGCCGCGTGGACTAAGGAGGTACAAGCGACCTCCATGACCAAGCCAATGCGGCGCTCAGCAACCCCATTCTGCTGTGGAGAGGCCGGAAGCGTGAACGACTGGCGAATGCCGTGCTCGGCACAGTAGGCTGCCAAGAGGTCGGAGGAGAACTCGCCACCTCTGTCAGAGTGCAGGCGCAGGACAGGAAACTCCGAGCGAAAACGCTCTCGCAGCTGAAGACGTGCTCTGCTGATCCAAGGGATCAGGACATCAGGGACTTCACCCTTGGTGCGCAAGGGGAAGACCGTGGTGTAGCGCGAGTAGTCGTCAACGACGATCAAGAAGTACCTCTCCTGGCCCTAACCACGGACGCGGGCTGGGCCCCACACGTCCATGTGGAGCGTCTGCAAAGGAGCAGTCGTCGGGGGGAACGAGGAGGAGTGAGGGGCAGCGCGCTGCCGCCCCTCGACACAGGGAAGACAAGGAGGAGCAAGGGAGGGCGGGAGGGGAGGGAGTACCCGAGGAAGACCAGAGACAAGGTACCGGGAGTGCATGCCCCGAAGGCGCTGCACTGACGGGTGACCAAGTCGGTGGTGCCAGAGGACAGTCTTGTGCGCTAGAGAGCGACACGAGCAGGGGGCAGACAGCTGACCTGACGCAGACGCAGACGCAGACGCCGCTACCTGACGGGACTCAGTGGTCAGTGTGTACAGGTCCGACCCCGGCTGCCGAGTGAAGGTAGCCAGGTGACGGCCCGTCCGAGCACACGTGCAGTGTGTCACGCGCTCGTAGGCAGGGGTGAACTGGTGAGCACCCCCATCCTGAAGCGCACAACCTGCCACCAAGTTTGTAGAGAACGAGGGGAGGTGGAGACCTGACAGTGTGCCCGACGGGACAGCAGGACAAGGAAGGACAGTGGAGGAGGTCGCAATGACCGGACCCCCAGAGGGGTCAGCGAGCGAGACAGCGACTGGTCGAGAAAGGGGCTCAAGAGCAGTGCGGTCACGAAAGAAACAGCGCGAAGCGCCAGAGTCTAGAGTGAAGGTGTGCAGTGCCTCAGTGGACTCAGTAGTACCTGGGGAGGCGGACACACAAGCACGTAGAGCAGTAGCCGCACTAGCACCTAGGGCAGCAGACACGCAAGCACCTAGGGCGGCAGCCTCACTCGTGCGGATGCCTGGGTCAGGCGGAACACTCAGGTACTTGTCCTCCTCTCCACTAATAGTCAATGCATACATGGCTTTGAGAATAACATCAAAATCAAGAGCATAGATATTGATATCCTTCTTGAGGAGATCAGCCCACTGAGGGAGCTCAGGAGCGTCAGGAAACTGAGCACGCCACGCGTCATCTAGGCGAGAGAAGCAGCGCTGCGCAGTGTGCGCCCTCCCGCACGTCTGTCCCTTGCGGCGACCAGTGCGGATGACGTACGTGCAGCTAAGGCTACCCCCCCCACCCCCGTGCTGTAAGTACCACTCACGAAGCTCCTGGGAGGACTGAGGGTGCTGCACGCTCTGGCCAATGCCAGAGCCTCCACGACCACCACCGCCGCCTCCACCACGACCACCACCGCCCCTGCCGCCTCCACGTCCACTGCCGCCACCACCACCGCCCCCACCCCGGCCACCGCCGCCGCCGCTGCCTCCACCACTCCCACCGCTGCCACTAGCCCCTCCAGCCCCGCCACCACCCCCACCGCCGCCACCACCCCCACCACCGCCTCCCCCGCCATCACCCCCACCGCCCTTGCCTCCCCTGCCCTTGCCGCTGCGACGCCCGCTGGGAGCGGACGCTGAGCCGACCTGCTCAGCACCAAGGAGGTCGACAGCAGCAGCAGAGGCGACAGAGGGGAGCAGGGGGGAGGGGGAACACCCCTCGAAGAAAGGGGTGCGGGGGTCGCCACGAGAGGTACCTACAGCTACAATACTCTTCTCAGCTGCAAGTAGTTCCTTCTCTAGGGCGGTAATGGTGAGCTCAGTGGGGCAGCGAGCTAGGAAGTGGTCCCTGACTGTACGCAGAGTGTCAGGGAGGCGGGTGACTAGATAATAGAGAGTGAGCCAGAGCGGGGGAGGGTTGGAGGCAAGAAACTCAGCGGGCATGGCTGCACGGAAGCGGGCATCACTAGTGCGGAGGTGAGTGATGAGGTCAGCGACTGTCTGGAAGGCGGACAGGTCGGGGAACAGGCAGGGAAGCGAGAGGCGGCCTAGTGCAGCTGAGGCCGGGGAGGAGTAGCGCGCAACTACAGCAGTGTACAGGGCCTGCGCAGTCTGATGCTGGCCAAAGTGCTCGCGCTCGTCGACTGGCAGGGAGTTGCAAATAGCAAAGCGGGCGTGGGCATCGCGAGTCTGCCACTGTGAGCGAGCAGTAGCAGCAGCAGTAGTAGCAGGAGGAGGGACTGTGCCTAGTGCGTGATCGTACAGCGAGATATCCTCTCTGGCAGTGAGCTGGAGGAACAGGTGCAGATCATCGAGCCAGGTCTCAAACTTAATCGGGCGGCCCTCAGCATCGAACGAGAGAACTGGAGGGCTAGCCATAGCTGAAGTAGCAGTAGCAGAAGTAGCAGTAGCAGTAGCAGTAGCAGCAGCAGCAGCGGTAGTAGTAGCAGTAGCAGTAGCAGTAGTGGTGCTGCTGCTCAGGTAAGGAGGGCGCGGCTCGGCTAGGACGGCGCGGCTCGGCTAGGGCGCCGCGGTTCGGCTAGGGCGGCGCGGCTCGGCTGGGGCGGCGCGGCTCGGCTGGGTCGCGCGGTTCGGCTCGGGTCGCGCGGTTCAGCTGGGGTCGCGCTGTGCGGCTCGGCCGTAGAGGGGCGAGCGCGGGGGGGGGGGGGGGGGGCTGTTCGTGGGCCGGTCGGGGCTAGCGCGGGGCCATTGGGGGGCCGTAGGAGGCTAGCGCGGGGCCTTAAGGGGCCGTGGGAGGCTAGCGCGGGGCCTGAAGGGGCCGTGGGAGGCTAGCGCGGGGCCTTACGGGGCCGTGGGAGGTTAGCGCGGGGGCCGCACGGGGCCGCTCGAGGCTAGCGCGGGGCCAATCGGGGCCGTAGGAGGCTAGCGCGGGGCCGTAGGTGGGCCGTGGGAGGCTAGCGCGGGGCTACACGGGGCCGTTCGGGGCTAGCGCGGGGCCGTAGGGGGGCCGTGAGAGGCTAGCGCGGGGCCGACGTGGGGCCTTAAGGGGCTAGCGCGGGGTGGTAAGACGGGGCCGTAAGGGGCGACGCGAGGGGCCGTGAGGGGCCTGAAGGGGGCGACGCAAGGAACGAGGCGCACGAGGGCGCTAGGAAAAAGGCGGCGCACGAGGGCGCGGCTAGCGGAAACGGTGGGCCCTAACGTTCCGGTCCTAGGTGGAACCTAGGCTCGTAATACCATGTCAGAATGAGAAACAGGAATGATGTGACTAGCAGGAACAACAGTACAAATATGAAACCCTAAACTGGTGTACCCCCTATGGTGTGACCCACTACAGCCTAGAACCACACAAACATATAATGTTTGACAAAATATATGCTTGCGACGATAGCGAAATCGTTCCGACGCGTAGGCGAAATGGTACGATTGTGCAATGCGATGTACAGTCCACGTGCGACCCCAATTTTGATCACATGGTTTGTAGGAGTTCGGGTTCCCCCAAACACTGTCTTGGTGCAACTGACAAAGGGTGCAGATATTCTGCGTGTTTTGTGAAGAAGTGAACGCGAATGAATGAACTATGAATGAAATGGGTACAAGTACTAACCCTAAATGGGTTGTACCCCCTATGGGATACACCACTATAGCCTACACAAAAGCATAAGCTATAATGTTCTGACACACCCCCATAGGCAAAGTGGGGGAGAACAAGGGGTCACAAGACCAGTCAAGCAAAGCAAAGCAAAGCAAGCTCAGGGTGGATCACAACGTCACCACACAGTCTGAGCACAAGGTCAAGGCCACAAGGCTAGTTCACATGCAGGAGGAGACATATATATATAAGTCTAAACAAGCAAGAGTAGGTATATATATATGCAAGAGTACAAGTAAGGTCAAGAGGTGAGCAAGTGAGGCAAGACTGGGACAAGTCCCAGCTGAGTGCGGAAGCGCTGATGATCACAAGGCGGAAGTGCCTTGGTGAAAACATCAGCAGTGTTGGCCTCAGAGGCCACGTAAGCAAGTCGCAACTGACCACGCTGCTGCAGCTCACGAGCAAGAAAGTAGCGGAGAGCAATGTGCTTCGTTCTGTGCTCCAGGCGCTGCTCTCGACACAAGGCCAGCATGGCCTTGTTGTCTACGTACAGCACTCGAGGAGAACGAGGCGGCTCTCCAAGGTCAGTCAGCAGGTAGGTGAGCCAGCAAAGCTCCTGAGCAGCCATGGCCCCGGCGTAGATCTCAGCCTCACAACTGGAGCCGAGAACAGAAGACGAGCGAGTAGCCCGCCACGAAACAGAGCCGGAACCAAGACTGAAGGTGTAACCCTGCGACGACCGCTGAGTAGCCTGGTCGTCAGCCCAAGAAGCGTCCGCGTGCCCAGTGAGGACCACTGGACTCCGCCCTCCAAGCACTAGCCCCATGCCCGACGTACTGCACAAGTAGCGCAACACCCTCTTCGCTGCAGCCATGTGCTCTGGTCGGTGTCTCCCAGGAGCAACATAGCGTGCCAAGATGCTAAGAGGGTATGCAAGGTTAGGTCGTGTGCAGGTCATCAGGTACATGAGGCAGCCAACAAGCTCTGGGTACGGGCCACTCGACTCTACGGACTCATCCGAAGGCAGAGCTGAGAGTGAGTGGCGAGTAGACAGAGGAGTGGCCTGAGGCGAGGAGTACGTGAAGCCGAAGCGCTGAAGGACCTGCTGCACCATGTGTGACTGAGTCAAGGTAATGGTGCGGCGTGCTCTGTCCCGAGTGATCTGCAAGCCAAGGTAGCTGCGCAGTTCACCCAGGTCTGTGCACGTGTGTCTCTTCTGCAGCTCGGACTTCACGTAGGCGAGTCCAGCAGTGTTCGCTGTGGCAAAGACCAAGTTGTCAACGTACACGAGGATGTAGAACGGCGGCAGAGAAGTGTCGGTGCGCAGAAACAACGACGGTTCAGCAGTAGAGGGAGCAAACCCAAGAGCCGCAAGCGTAGTCCTCAGTGTGTCGTCCCACTCACGCGGTGCCTGGCGGAGACCGTAGACTGGCCGTCGGAGGCTCCACTGGGTGCCAGGAGGAAAAGTCCCAGTGAAGCCAGGTGGGCGGCGCAGCCAGATCTCCTCGTGCAGGCTACCCTGCAAGAAAGCAGTGCTGAAGTCAAGAGAGTGGAGCTCGTAGTCACGCTGAGCGGCTATGTGCAACAGTACCCGAAGAGTGGTCATCTTCGGGGTGGGAGAGAAGGTCTGAAAGTAGTCAACTCCCTGCCGCTGACTAAAGCCACGAGCGACGTACCGCGCCTTGAAGACAGGTGGAGAGCCCGGCGGCCGCTTCACCCTGAAGATCCACATCCCACTGACGATGTTCGCCCCAGGAGGGGGAACCGCGTCAACGTAGGTGCCTGTGGACTTCCAGGAAGCCATCTCTGCATCCATAGCTGCCTGCCACTGAGAGGAGTAGGGACCCTCTACGGCCTCCGCGTAAGAGCGCGGAGTCGGGATGTCTAGTGCATCCGGGTCTCCCTCAGGGGCAAGCAGTACAGATGCGAGATGAGGTGAAGCAGCAGCCAGACACTGAAACTCCTCCTGCCTGTCCTCAAGGACGTCCGTGCCAAGAGCACACTCACCCCCGACGGACGGAGGACAGACAGACGCAGACTCAGCAACAAGACTAGCAGCGTAGTCTAGACGACAGCGAGCAGCAAAGTCGACGAGCTCAGCAACAAGAGCAGACGCAGCAGTGGACTCAAAAGAGGGGTCAGTGACGATAGTAGCAAGGAGACGCGTGACAGTAGGACTGGCAGCACGAAGGGAGTCCGACGCCGGGCTGGCAAGCGCAGGAAGAGAGGACTCAGGAGGAGAAGGCAAAGGGGCACGCAGAGGAGCAGTGGAGGGACGCAGAGACATCCGGTGCGTGCCAGGGACAGGAGGAGGACGCTGACGCGAACCACGACCACTAGCGCGAGCAGTATGGACACGCGACGCGGGACGAGACGAAGGGTCACGACGCTCAGTAAGACCTCCAGTAGGATTAGTGTAAGGAGAGGGAGCAAGCACTGGGGAGGCAGGCTCTAACTGTGACTATGACAGGACAGGCGGTGGACACTCTACAGGAGGAGGAGGACCAAGAACCTGCTGCAGGAGCGGAACGAAGTACGGCCGAGGCCGCGCGGCGGCACCAGACACAGCAGGGACAGCACCAGCACCCTCAGCACCTCCGGCAGCACCAGCGCCAACAGCACCTCCAGCGGCAGGACCTCCAGCAGCACCAGCAGCACCCGCAGCAAGACCTACACCAGGACGCACAGTAATAGTCTCAGAACCAACACCCTCAGTAGCTCCAGCTCCAGGCGGACCCGCAGGCCCAGGAGCTGCGGGACCGGCGGCACCAGCACCCTCAGCGGCTGAAGAAGCGCCAGCTCCAGCAGTACGCCTCCAGCGGCGAGCAAACCACTCACGCAGCTCATGTGGAGAGAGTGGCTCCCGCCGAGACGAAACACCCGGAGAACCTCCAGGCCCAGCACCGCCAGACGCCACAAGGGGAGGTCCAGTGGCCGCAGGCTCCACACCTCCAGGCTCAGCAGCTCCAGACGCAGCACCCCCAGGCTCAGTACCCCCAGGCTCAGCACCCACGCGCGCAGCACCCCCAGAGTCAGCACCCCCAGGCTCAGCACCCCCAGGCTCAGAACCCCCAGAGGCAGCACCCCCCGGCTCAGCACCCCTAGGCTCATCACCCCCAGACTCAGCACCCCCAGAGTCAGCACCCCCAGGCTCAGCACCCCCAGCAGTACCTGAGTCACCAGCATCCTCGACCGGCTCGACTGCATCTACGTGGGACACACCTGAAGGGGCAGGACCCTGAGGGGGAAGGGGGTCTACCGGGGGGGGGACCTGGCACAAGGAAGTGCGGTGGCGGGTGGAGGGAAGGAGTGCGGTACGGGAAGAGGCGGTAGAAGGGGACGGACTCGTCGAACGTGACGTCCTGGGAGGACAGAACACGACGAGAGGAGGGGTGGTAGAACTGCCACCCTGGGGCGTCAGGGGGGAAGCCTAGGAAGACACAGGGAGCAGCACGAGGGGACAGCTTGTCCGCAGACAAGTCGCGGACAAACGCCCGAGATCCCCAGACACGGAACGCAGACGCATCGCCGACCTTCCCCGTCCACAGCAGAGCTGGGGAGGTCTCCGGCCGGGAGACCCTGGGGTGAAGGTTGAGCTGATGCGCCGCGTACCGAACCGCAAACGGCCACAGAAAATGGGGGGCAGCCGCATGCATCATGGACGTACGAGCGACGTCCATGGCCATGCCAATGCGGCGCTCAGCAATCCCATTTTGCTGTGGAGAGTCCGGAAGCGTGAAGGTCTGGCGGATGCCTCGTGCTCGACAGTAGGCTCGCAGAAGGCCAGAGGAGAACTCTCCGCCTCGGTCAGAGTGCAGACGCAGAACAGGAAAGTCCGAGCCGAAGCTCCTCCTGAGCTGGAGACGAGCTGCGCGGATCCAATCGATCAACACCTCAGTGACATCACCCTTGATGCGCAAGGGGAAGACTGTGGTGTAACGCGAGTAGTCGTCAACCACCAGCAGGAAGTAGCGCTCGTGACCCTGTCCACGGACGCGGGCCGGGCCCCACACGTCCATGTGAAGCGTCTGCAGAGGAGCTTCTGTCGGGGGAAACTGGGAGGAGTGAGGGGCAGCCCGGAGCCGCCCCTTGACACAGGGGACAAAGGAAGGTCCTGGCCCCGAAGGAAGGGGAGGGAGAGACCGGGGGAGACCAGAGACAAGAACACGGGAAGCCATGCCCCGAAGACGAGGCAAGGAGGGGTGGCCAAGACGGTGGTGCCACAAGAGAGTCTCGTGAGACAGGAGGCGACACAAGCCTGGGGCAGACTCAGGACAAGACCTGGACGCAGCAGCAAACACCTGACCCGACGCAGCTACCTGGCCAGACGCAGGGACTGGAGGAGACTCGGTGGTCAGGGTGTAGAGACTCGACCCGGGCCGACGCGAAAACGTTGCTAGGTGTCGGCCTGAGCGGGCGTCCGAGCAGTGGGTCACCCGCTGACTCGCAGGAGTAAACTGGTGAGCCCCCGCATCCTGCAGGTCAGCACCACTCACCAAGTTCGTCGAGAACGAGGGGAGGTACAGACCCGACAGGGTGCCCGAGGGGGCAGCCGGACACGGGAGGACAGTGGAGAAGTGAGAGAGGACAGGACCCCCAGAGGGGTCAGCCAGGGAGACTGCAACTGGCCGACCAAGCGGCGTGAGTGTGGTGCGGTCTCGAAAGAAGGAGCGAGAAGCCCCTGAGTCAAGTGTGAAGGTGAGGGAGGCCGAAGCCGACGCAGTACGTGAGAGCGCAGCCTCACCAGTACCTGAGAGTGCAGACTCATTGGCACCTAGAGCAGTAGCCTCACAAGCACCTAGCGCAGCAGTACCAATGCCCGGGTCGGGCGGGAAACACCGGTAACAGTCACCCTCATCACTAATAGTCACAGCATACATGGCAGCAAGGATAGCATCAAAGTCAAGATCAAAGATCGCTACGCCAGCCCTAGACAGCTCTCCCCAGCGGGGAATCTCACTAGCCTCGGGGAACTGCTGACGCCAAGCGTCCGTCAGGCGGCCAAAGCAGCGCTGGGTGGAGTGGGCACCCCCACACTGCTCACCCGCGCAGTCGCCGGAACGAAGAACGTAGGTGCACGGGCCAATACCCCCATCACGCTGACCATGCGTGTACCACTCATGGAGCTGCTGAGGCGGGGGGATGTCTCGAGAACGCTGCTGCTGCTGCTGCTGCTGCTGCTGGCGCTGACCACCACCAGAGCCGCTCCGCTGCGGGGCACTACCCCGACCGGCTCCACCTCCTCCGCCACCGCCGCCTCCACCTCCGCCACCACCGCCGCCTCCGCTCCCACCGCCGCCGCCGCCACCGCTGCCGCCTCCACTGCCGCCATCACCACCACCACCCCCACCACCACTCCCACCGCCACCCCCACTCCCTCCGCCACCGCCACTGCCACCTCCACCGCCCTCGCCAGCTCCACGCGCGCCCTTGCCCCCCTTGCCCTTGCCAGGGCGGCGTCTCCCGCTAGGGGCAGACGCCGCGCTGACCGACTCAAGACCAAGCAGGTCGGCAGCAGCAGCAGAGGCAACCGAGGGCAGCAGGGGGGAAGGAGAACACCCCTCAAAGATGGGGGTGCGCGGGTCACCACGAGAGGCTCCTACAGCGACTATGCTCTTCTCCGCCGCTAGGAGGGCCTTCTCGAGGAGGTCGACAGTGAGGGTGGTGGGACAGACTGAGAGGAAGTGGTCCCTGACTACGCGAAGGGAGTCAGGGAGGCGAGTGACTATGTAATAGAGAGCGATGTACATGGGAGGGGGGTTCTTGGCGCAGAACTCAGCAGGAAGTGCGGCGCGGTAGCGAGTGTCAGAAGTGCGGAGGTGCGTGATGAGGTCAGCGACTGTAGGAAAGGCAGCAAGGTCAGGAAAGAGGTACGGTAGCATGAGGCGGCTCAGTGCAGCAGTGGCAGGGGAAGAGTAGCGCGCAACTACAGCATCGTACAAGGTCTGAGCACTCTTGTACTGACTAAAGTGCGCACGCTCAGTGGTAGGCAGGTGGCGACGCACAGCAAGACGTGCAGCAGCATCGCGGGTGGCCCACTAAGAGCGAACAGTGGGGTCAGCATTAGCAGCAGGAGCAGGGGAGGCGCCAGAGGTGAGGTCAAAGAGAGAAAGACCGACCGCCCTATCGCACTGTAAAAACAGCTGCAGGTCGTCGACCCAGACCTCAAAGTCAATGGCTCGACCCTCAGCGTCAAAAGCGAGGACACTAGGGGTAGCCATGACGTCAGACTAGCAGTGCAAGCAGTGGGGGAAGGGCACGCAGTAGCAGTGGGGCTGTGCTCACCAGACAGGGCAGGTCGGGCGGCTCGGCAGTAGTGCGGCTCGGCTGCGGGGCGGCTCGGCGGTACTGCGGCTCGGCGGCCCGGCGGCTCTGCGGCGGCTGCTGGGCGGCTCGGCTGTACTGCGGCTCGACGGCTCGGCGGCTCGGCGGCTGCTGCTGGGCGGCTCGGCTGGACTGCGGCTAGGCGACCCGGCGGCTCGACGGCAGCTACTGGGCGGCTCGGCTGCTCCGGTACCGGGCGGCGTGGCGGGCGGCTGCTCGGGCGGCTCGGCAGGAGGGGAGACCGGCGGGGCCGCGAAGGTGTGGGCGGCGGGGCCGCGTAGGAGAAGGCGGCGAGGCCGCGTAGGCACGGGCGGCGAGGCCGCAAAGGTGAGGGCGGCGGGGCCGCGTAGGTGAGGGCGGCAGGGCCGCGAAGGTGAGGGCGGCGAGGCCGCGAAGGTGAGGGTGGCGGGGCCGCGTAGGTGAGGGCGGCGTGGCCGCGGAGGTGAGGGCGGCGGCGCCGCGTAGGTGAGGGCGGCGGGGCCGCGACGTGAGGGCAGCGGGGCCGCGACGTAAGGGCGGCGGGGCCGCGTAGGTAAGGGCGGGGGGGGGGGGCGCGTAGGTGAGGCGGCGGGGCCTCGACGTGAGGGCGGCGGGGCCGCGATGTAAGGGCGGCGGGGCCGCGACGTAAGGGCGGGGGGGGGGGGGGCGCGTAGGTGAGGCGGCGGGGCCGCGACGTGAGGGCGGCGGGGCCGCGACGTAAGGGCGGCGGGGCCGCGTAGGTAAGGGCGGCGGGGCCGCGTAGGTAAGGGCGGCGGGGCCACGTAGGGGCGACACGGAGGGTCGCTAAAAGAAAGGAACGCGCGCCTCGGGGCGCGCTTCGGTGGGCCCTAGGAACAATCCCTAGGAGGGGACCTGCTCTAATTCCATGTGAAGAAGTGAACGCAAATGAATGAACTATGAATGAAGTGGGTACCAGTACTAACCCTAAATGGGTTGTACTCCCTATGGGATACCCCACTATAGCCTACACAAAAGCATAAGCTATAATGTTCTAACATGTTTTGCATGTTCAAGTTCGACAATTCCCAAACGCGTGCAGGTTCGCCCGGAACCCTCTCCAAAGAAAAGTCGGATTTGTTTTCAGAACTGCAGCGCGCCCTAACGTCCTGGCCTGTCTGGAAGTGGGGGCCCTTCCTTCCCAACCTAAGTGCGGCAAATGTGGTCCATAGGAAATCTTTGTAGGTGAATCATGTTTGCTCTCTCGACGTGCCATGGAGGTAAGCTGTCATCTCACCATTCAAATCCACAATCGTTCCAGGCTTGCACGTGCGCCTCACGTGACGTCCCTCCCACTGGATATTTGCTGTGAGCAGTGTTGAGTGATCCTCATGGGGGGGAAGAAAAATGGCTTCAGCAAAAGTTTCCCTCTTTCGTGAGAAGGAACGCGATCCTTAGCCCACGCCGGACGGATCAACGCACTGCTTTTGAATTTCACTATCTGCCACGTAGTGACAAAACTGAAACGAGAATGAATGCACTAAGGAATGGAATGTGGTACAAATGTGCAACCCTAGAAATGTGTACCCCATATAGGCTACCCCACTACAGCCTACAGAACATTATGATTTGACACACCCCCATAGGCAAAGTGGGGGAGAACAAGGGGTCACAAGACCAGTCAAGCAGAACAAAGCAAAGCTCAAGGTGGATCACAAAGTCACCACACATTCCGAGCACAAGTTCAAGGCCAGAAGGCCAGTTCACATGCAGGAGCACATATATATATAAAAGACTAAACAAGCAAGAGCAGGAGTATATATATGTGACAGTACAAGCAAGGTCAAGAAGTGAGCAAGTGAGGCAAGGCAGGCACAAGACCAAGCTGAGTACAGAAGCGCTGATGATCACAAGGCGCAAGTGCCTAAGTGAAGACATCAGCAGTGTTGGCCTCAGAGGCCACGTAAGCAAGTCGCAACTGACCACGCTGCTGCAGCTCACGAGCAAGAAAGTAGCGGAGAGCAATGTGCTTCGTTCTGTGCTCCAGGCGCTGCTCCCGACACAAGGCCAGCATGGCCTTGTTGTCTACGTACAGCACTGGAGGAGAACGAGGCGGCTCTCCGAGGTCAATCAGCAGGTAGGTGAGCCAGCGAAGCTCCTGAGCAGCCATGGCTCCTGCGTAGATCTCAGCCTCACAACTGGAGCCGAGAACGGAAGACGAGCGAGTAGCCCGCCACGAAACAGAGCCGTAACCAAGGCTGAAGGTGTAACCCTGTGACGACCGCTGTGTAGCCTGGTCGTCAGCCCAAGAAGCGTCTGCGTGCCCAGTGAGGACCACTGGACTCTACCCTCCAACCACTAGCCCCATGCCTGACGTACTGCACAAGTAGCGCAACACCCTCTTCGCTGCAGCCATGTGCTCCGGTCTGTGTCTCCCAGGAGCAACATAGCGTGCAAGAATGCTAAGAGGGTATGCAAGGTCAGGTCGTGTGCAGGTCATCAGGTACATGAGGCAGCCAACAAGCTCTGGGTACGGGCCACTCGACTCTACGGACTCATCCGAAGGCAGAGCTGAGAGCGAGTGGCGAGTAGGCAGAGGAGTGGCCTGATGCGAGGAGTACGTGAAGCCGAAGCGCTGAAGGACCTGCTGCACCATGTGTGACTGAGTCAGGGTAATGGTGCGGCGTGCTCTGTCCCGGGGAATCTGCAAGCCAAGGTAGCTGCGCAGTTCACCCAGGTCTGTGCACGTGTGTCTCTTCTGCAGCTCGGACTTCATGTGGGCAAGTCCAGCAGTGTCAGCTGTGGCAAAGACCAAGTCGTCGACGTACACGAGGATGTAGAACGGCGGCAAAGAGGTGTCGGTGCGCAGAAACAACGACGGGTCGGCAGTAGAGGGAGCAAACCCAAGAGCCGCAAGCGTAGTCCTCAGTGTGTCGTGCCACTCACGCGGTGCCTGACGGAGACCGTAGACTGGCCGCCGGAGGCTCCACTGGGTGCAAGGAGGAAAAGTCCCAGTGAAGCCAGGTGGGCGGCGCAGCCAGATCTCCTCGTGCAGGCTACCCTGCAAGAAAGCAGTGCTGAAGTCAAGAGAGTGAAGCTCGTAGTCGCGCTGAGCGGCTATGTGCAACAGCACCCGAAGAGTGGTCATCTTCGGGGTGGGAGAGAAGGTCTGAAAGTAGTCAACTCCCTGCCGCTGACTAAAGCCACGAGCCACGTACCGCGTCTTGAAGACAGATGGAGAACCTGGCGGCCGCTTCACCCTGAAGATCCACATGCCACTGACGATGTTCGCCCCAGGTGGGGGAACCGCATCAACGTAGGTGCCTGTGGACTTCCAGGAAGCCATCTGTGCATCCATAGCTGCCTGCCACTGAGAGGAGTAGGGACCCTCTATCGCCTCCGCGTAAGAGCGCGGAGTCGGGATGTCAAGTGCATCCGGGTCTCCCTCAGGGGTAAGCAGTACGGACACGTGATGAGGTGAAGCAGTAGCCAGACACTGGAACTCCTCCTGCCTGTCCTCAAGGACGTCCGTGCCAAGGGCACACTCACCCCCGACGGACGGTGGACAGACAGACTCAGACTCAGCGACAAGACTAGCAGCGTAGTCTAGACGACAGCGAGCAGCAAAGTCGACGAGCTCAGCAACTAGGGCAGACGCAGCAGTGGACTCAAAAGAAGGGTCAGTGACGACAGTAGCAAGGAGACGCATGACAGTAGGACTGGCAGCACGAAGAGAGTCCGGCTCCGGGTCGGCAAGAGCAGGAAGAGAAGACTCAGGAGGAGAAAGCAAAGGGGCACGCAGAGGAGCAGTGGACGGACGCAGAGACATCCAAGGCGTGCCAGGGACATGAGGAGGACGCTGACGCGAACCGCGACCACTAGTGCGAGCAGCACGGACAGGCGACGCAGGGCGAGACGCAGGCTCACGACGCTCAGCAAGACCTCTAGTAGGACCAGTGTAGGGAGACGGAGCAGGCAGTGGGGAGGCCGGCAGTAACTGTAGCTGTGACGGGTCAGGCAGTGGACACTCTAAGGGAGGAGGAGGACTAGTAGAAGGTGGGAGACCAAGAACCTGCTGAAGGAACGGAACGAAGTACGGCCAAGGCCGCGCGGCGACTCCAAATACAGTACGGACAGCACCAGCACCCCCAGCGGCAGCACCAGCGCCAACATCACCTCCAGCTGCAGTACCTCCAGCAGCACCAGCAGCACCCGCAGGAGGACCGCCGCCAGGACTGACAGCAGTAGCCTCAGCGCCAACACCCTTAGCAGCTCCAGCTCCAGCCGTACCCGCAGGCCCAGCAGCTCCAGCACTCCCAGTACGAGCACCTCCGGGATCGGCGGCACCAGCACCCTCAGCAGCCGAAGAAGCTCCAGCTCCAGCAGAACGCCTCCAGCGCCGGGCAAACCACTCGCGCAGCTCCTGTGAAGAGAGTGGCTCCCGCCGAGACGAAGCACCCTGGAGGACCTCCAGGCCCAGCACCGCCAGACGCCACACGAGCAGGCCCAGCGGCCGCCGGCTCCGCACCCCCAGGCTCAGCAGCTCCAGACGTGGCACCCCCAGGCTCAGCACCCCCAGGCTCAGCACCCCCAGGCGTAGCACCCCCAGGCTCAGCAGCTCCAGACGCAGCACCCCCTGGCTCAGCACTCCCAGGCTCAGCACCCCCACGCTCAGTAACCCTAGGCCCAGCACCCCCAGTCGCAGTACCCCCAGGCTCAGCACCCCCAGTCGCATCACCCCCAGACTCAGCACCCCCAGGCTCAGCACCCACGCGCGCAACACCCCCAAAGTCAGCACCCCCAGGCTCAGCACCCGCAGCAGTACCAGAGTCAACAGCAACCTCGACCGGCTCGATCGCGTCTACCTGGGACACACCTGAAGGGGCAGGACCCTAAGGGGGAAGGGGGTCTACCGGGGGGGGACCTGGCACGAGGAAGTGCAGTGGCGGGGGGAGGGAAGGAGTGCGGTAGGGGAAGAGGCGGTAGAAGGGGACCAACTCGTCGAACGTGACGTCCTGGGAGGACAAAACACGACGAGAGGAGGGGTGGTAGAACTGCCACCCTGGTGCGTCAGGGGGGAAGCCAAGGAAGACACAGGGAGCAGCACGAGGGGACAGCTTGTCCGCAGACAAGTCGCGGACAAACGCCCGAGATCCCCAGACACGGAACGCAGACGCATCGCCAACCTTCCCCGTCCACAGCAGAGCTGGGGAGGTCTCCGGCCGGGAGACCCTGGGCTGAAGGTTGATCTGATGCGCCGCGTACCGAACCGCAAACGGCCACAGAAAATGGGGGGCAGCCGCATGCATCATGGACGTACGAGCGACGTCCATGACCATGCCAATGCGGCGCTCAGCAATCCCATTTTGCTGTGGAGAGTCCGGAAGCGTGAAGGTCTGGCGGATGCCTCGCGCACGACAGAAGGCTCGCAGAAGGCCAGAGGAGAACTCTCCGCCTCGGTCAGAGTACAGACGCAGAACAGGAAAGTCCGAGCCGAAGCTCCTCCTGAGCTGGAGACGAGCTGCGCGGATCCAGTCGATCAACACCTCAGTGACATCACCCTTGCTGCGCAAGGGGAAGACTGTGGTGTAACGCGAGTAGTCGTCAACCACCAGCAGGAAGTAGCGCTCGTGACCCTGTCCACGGACGCGGGCCGGGCCGCACACGTCCATGTGAAGCGTCTGCAGCGGGGCCTCTGTCGGGGGAAACTGAGAGGAGTGAGGGGCAGCCCGCAGCCGCTCCTCGACACAGGGGACGCAGGTAGGGCCAGGCCCCGGAGGAAGGGGAGGGAGGGACCGGGGAAGACCAGAGACAAGGACACGGGAGGCCATGCCTCGGAGACGAGGCAGGGAGGGGTGACCAAGGCGGTGGTGCCAGAGGAGAGTCTCGTGAGACAGGAGGCGACACGAGCAGGGGGCAGACTCAGGACCAGACCTGGACGCTGCAGCAAACACCTGACCCGACGCAGCTACATGACCAGACGCAGGGACAGGAGGAGACTCAGTGGTCAGGGTGTACAGGCTCGACCCCGGCCGACGCGTAAACGTGGCCAGGTGTTGGCCTGTGCGAGCGTCCAAGCAGTGGGTCACCCGCTGACTCGCAGGAGTAAACTGGTGAACCCCCGCATCCTGTAGGTCAGCACCACTCACCAGGTTCGTAGAGAACGAGGGGAGGTAAAGACCAGACAAGGTGCCAGAGGGGGCCGCTAGACATGGGAGGACAGTGGAGAAGTGAGAAAGGACAGGACCCCCAGAGGGGTCTGCCTAGGGAGACTGCAACCGGCCGACCAAGCGGCGTGAGTGTGGTGCGGTCTCGAAAGAAGGAGCGAGAAGCCCCTGAGTCAAGTGTGCAGGTGAGGGAGGTCGAAGCCGACGCGGTACCTGAGAGCGCAGACTCACCAGCACCTGAGGACGCAGACGCACTGGCACCTAGAGCAGCAGCCTCACTGGCACCTAGAGCAGCAGCCTCACCAGTAACTAGAGCAGCAGTCTCAATGCCCGGGCCGGGCGGGAAACACCGGTAACAGTCACCCTCATCACTAATAGTCACAGCATACATGGCAGCAAGAATAGCATCAAAGTCAAGATCAAAGATAGCTACACCCGCCCTAGACAGCTCACCCCAGCGGGGGATCTCAGTGGCCTCCGGGAACTAGGTGACGCCAAGCGTCCGTCAGGCGGCCAAAGCAGCGTTGGGTGGGGTGTGCACCCCCACACTGCTCACCCGCGCGGTCGCTGGTGCGTAGGACGTAGGTGCACGGACCGGTACCCCCACCACGCTGACGTGCAGCATACAACTCACGGAGCTGCTGAGAGGGGGGGATGTCCCGAGAACGCTGCTGCTGCTGCTGCTGGCGCTGACCACCACCGGAGCCGCCCCGCTGCGTAGCGCCACACCGACCAGCTCCACCTCCTCCACCTCCGCCACCACCGCCGCCTCCGCTCCCACCGCTACCGCCTCCGCCGCCTCCGCCTCCACTGCCGCCACCGACACCTCCACCCCCGCCACCACTCCCACCGCCACCCCCACTCCCTCCGCCGCCTCCACCACCCCTGCTAGCTCCTCCAGCGCCCCTGCCCCCCTTGCCCTTGCCAGAGCGGCGTCTCCCGCTGGGGGTAGACGCCGCACTGACCGACTCAAGACCAACGAGGTCGGTCGCAGCAGCAGAGGCGACAAAGGGCAAAAGGGGGGAGGGGGAACACCCCTCAAAGATGGGGGTGCGAGGGTCACCACGAGAGGCTCCTACAGCGACTATGCTCTTCTCCGCTCCTAAGAGGGCCTTCTCGAGGAGGTCAACAGTGAGAGTGGTGGGACAGACTGAGAGGAAGTGGTCTCTGACTACACGAAGGGAGTCAGGGAGGCGGGTGACTATGTAGTAGAGAGTGATGTACATGGGGGGGGGGGGTTCCTGGCGCAGAACTCAGCAGGAAGCGCAGCGCAGTAGCGAGTGTCACTAGTGCGGAGGTGCGTAATGAGGTCAGCAACTGTGGGAAAGGCAGCAAGGTCAGGGAAGAGGTACGGTAGCATGAGGCGGCTCAGTGCAGCAGCGGCAGGGGAAGAGTAGCGCGCAACTACAGCATCGTACAAGGTCTGAGCACTCTTGTACTGACTAAAGTGCGCGCGCTCAGTGGTAGGCAGGTGGCGACGCGCAGCAAGACGTGCAGCAGCATCGCGAGTGGCCCACTGTGAGCGAACAGTGGCGTCGCCATCGGCAGCAGGGGCAGGGGAAGCACCAGATGTGAGGTCAAAGAGGGAGAGACCGTCTGCCCTATCGCACTGTAGGAAAAGCTGCAGGTCATCTACCCAGACGTCAAAGTCAATGGCCCGACCCTCAGCGTCAAAAGTGAGAACACTGGGGGTAGCCATGACAGCAGTAGACTAGCAGCGCTAACTGTAGAGCAGGGGCAGTGTAGTGACAGAGGCGCTGCACTCACCAGACAGGGCGGTTCGGGCAGCTCGGGCGGCTCGGCAGCAACTGCGGCTGGGCGGCACCCGCGGCTCGGCTCCTCAGCTGCTCAGGCGGCTCGGGCGGCTCGGGCGGCTCGGGCGGCTCGGGTGGCTCGGGCGGCTCGGGCGGCTCGGGTGGAACGGGCGGCTCGGGCTGCTTAGCGGCGCGGGCAGCTCGGCTGCTTAGGCGGTTCGGGCGGTAGGGGACGAGGCCGGGACCGCAGGTAGTGCGCCGGGGCCGCAGGTAGGGCGGCGGGGCCGTTGGTAGGGCGGCGGGGCCGCAGGTGGGGCGGCGGGGCCGCAGGTAGGGCGGCGGGGCCGTAGGTAGGGCGGCTGGGCCGCAGGTAGGGCGGCTGGGCCGCAGGTAGGGCGGCTGGACCGCAGGTAGGGCGGCGGGGCCGCAGGTAGGGCGGCTGGGCCGCAGGTAGGGCGGCGGGGCGGGGCCGTAGGTAGGGCGACGGGGCCGGGTCGAAGGTAGGGCGACGGGGCCGGTACGCAGGTAGGGCGACGGGGCCGGGGCCGGGGCGCAGGTAGGGCGACGGGGCTAGGGCCGGGGCCGCAGGTATGGCGACGGGGCCAGGGTCGCAAGGGGGGCGACGGGGCCGGGGTCGCAGGTAGGGTGTCAGAATCCCAACCACTAGACCATTGGGATAAAAGGGCTTGTTAAGTAGCGGGTCAGTGCGCCCATAACCCCCCAGGCCAACATGCCTGTAACCCTTCCCTAGGATCAATCGGGGATCACCAGTGGACCTCTGACACCCCCCCGCACTGGGATGCCCGAAGTGCATACACTGGGATTCGAACCCGAGACCTTCGCTCTGATACCATGTCAGAATCCCAACCACTAGACCATTGGGATAAAAGGGCTTGTTAAGTAGCGGGTCAGTGCGCCCATAACCCCCCAGGCCAACATGCCTGTAACCCTTCCTTAGGATCAATCGGGGATCACCAGTGGACCTCTGACATAGGGCGACGGGGCCGGGGCGCAGGTAGGGCGACGGGGCCGGGGCGCAGGTAGGGCGACGGGGCCGGGGCGCAGCTAGGGCGACGGGGCCGAGGCGCAGCTAGGGCGACGGGGCCGGGGCCGTAGGTAGGGCGACGGGGTCGCTAGGGCGACGAATCAGGGGCCGCTAAGGCGGCGCGACTTGGCCGCTAGGGCGGCTTGACGAAGTCAGAGAAGGGAGCGCTGACTCGGGCTGAGCGCGCTCCGGGCAGGAAAAAAAACTTTCGACTTGGTGGGCCCTAGGCACAGTTCCCACGAGGGAACCTGCTCGATACCATGAGAAAACTGAAACAAGAATGAATGCACTAAGGAATGGAATGTGGTACAAATGTGCAACTCTAGAAATGTGTACCCCATATAGGCTACCCCACTACAGCCTACAGAACATTATGATTTGACACGTAGTACCATATGGTTGGCAGTTCCCGCAGCACATTCACACTCTTGCAGAATATGGCAGGAGCAGCAAGACCACCAGAGGCAAGCAGAGGCAAGCAGTCAGGCGCCATGTTTTTCGAGACACCACAAGTTTCCGCTAGTTCTTCGATTGCGGCTGTCCTGCGGGGATTCGTGAGTCGTCCCTTACCAGCAACTGGATTCGGAGCAGAAGGCTGCATCTAGCCCGAGGCTGCATCGATGCGAGGGACTCTGATTGCTGCCAAAAACATTCATTCCCGGGGTGAGCACTGAAGTTAGTATTTCAGGCTGAGAGACTATTTTCGAGGGAGTTACTCCGAGGATGGAGACCATTTTCGAATCATCATCAGGGATGGCTTGATCTGGAATCCAAATGTTCCGAAGAGTAGCGACTCATCGCAAAAGTCCAAGGCTCAACAACTTTTCCGCAACTTTTGAACGCCCCGGAAACAAAAACCCAACCCTGGTGGTTATGTGTTTCAATTTTAAAAAATCGAGTCGTTTTTGTCAGCGCCGCGTCATTTCTCACCGTGACGACGTCACGCAACGAACGTAACTCTCTGCATTTCGTTGCTGATATCAGCAAGCGCCGCGGCGGGAGCTTCTGCATGACAGGAACTGCTCTAAATTCTTGATTGCACCACCTTCTGAACCTTAGTGATCCCAAATGGTGATCCCTTCACCATCATCACCATCATCACATCAACACCGCCGATCCCATGCGCAACCGCCTCCAGCGCCGGCGGCGGCGCGGAATCCGGCGGCGCCGCCGCAGCAGTGGAGCCAAGCGGCTGGCGCTCGCGCTGCCGCCGCCATCGCCTTCGCAAGCGCCGCCGCACAGTCGGCGCTCTTCTCCGTAAACCCCACCCTGGACACTGCCGCCTCCTCCGCCGCCTCTGCCGCTGCCGCCGCCGCGGGCGCCGCAGGCGCAGCTTCTGCCACCGGGCCAGCCTGGGGGAGCTTTTTGCGGAATCCGCCGATTCTCCCCTTCCAAACGCTCTCTGCATCCGCCCCGGGGCCACTGGGAGGCCCTCTTGCCTTCGGAGCTGCCTTTACCGGAGCAAGCGGGATGGCTTTCCTCCTCCTCCTCCTCCCTCTCCACCATTCGCTCGGCGGTCTCTCTCCATCCTTCCCCATTCCTCCTCCCTTTTCCAATCCTCCCTTCCCCAATTCTCCCTTCCCCAGGGGCTCCTCCTTTCCGTCTCCTCCATTTCCCTGAGTTTATCCTGAGAACGAAAACAACCCAAAACTCAAGCCATTTCAGCTAGCCTCCTCCTCCTCCTCCTCCTCCTCCTCCTCCTCCTCCTCCTCCTCCTCCTCCTCCTCCTCCTCCTCCTCCTCCTCCTCCTCATCCTCCTCCTCCTCCTCCTCCTCCTCCTCCTCCTCCTCCTCCTCCTCCTCCACCCTTTCCCCCTCTTCCAACTGCTTTCCCTCTCCTTGACACACGCCAGGTCGCGTCATCACCTGTCGTTGCCATGTCAGCAGGCGTCGGCTCCAGGTGCTGGGCGGCAAAGACTGAGGTTCCTCCAGGCAGCGAGGCGACTTCTGGATCCGGGCGGCTTCTTTTGGAGACACAATTATTGCTGCTGCCCAGTCCTGCACGTGGTTCAATTCCCAACTCTTTATGTGGCGCTTCTCCTGCTACAGTTAACCCCCCGGTACAAGGTCGCTCGTTACAGTCCCAGACGGTACCAGCAGTGCTAGGATCATACTCGGTACACATAAGCGTTCCTTCTCCTCGTCTGCTGAATTTGTTTGGATCCCAGTCAGACGAAGACTGTATAACCCAAAGGGGAGATGGGCTAAACGCAGGACAAGTAAGGATATGGGTAGGGGAAGGAGAAGAGCAGGAGAAGGAAGGATGCGGGGAAGAGTGGGGGAGAATAAGGGAAGGGGAAGGAGAGGGGAGGAGATGGGTGGGAGAAGGGGGGATAAGGGAGAGGGAAGACAGCAGAAAAGAGGGGGAAGGGAGGACAAGGGAAGGGGAAGAGAGGAAAAGGGAGGGGGAAGGGAGGAAAAAAAAAAGGGGAGCAGAAGGCAAGGCAGAGCGTATAGAGGGTAGTGGTGCCTCTAGAGAGGATGAAGAGAGAACGGATGAGACAAGTTGTGATGGAGAAGAGAGGAGGGATGACGAAGATAGAAGAGTGGCCATGAGGGGGGGTATGGGGATGGATGAAGAGATGGGAGTAGGCATGGGTACAGGCATGGGTACAGTAATGGGTACAGGTATGGGGACAGGCATGGAGGTAGGCGTGGGAACAGGCATGGGGACAGGCATGGGAACAGGCATGGGGACAGGCATGGGGACAGGCATGGGAACAGGCATGGGTACAGGCATGGGTACAGGCATGGGTACAGGCATGGGGACAGGCATGGGAACAGGCATGGGGACAGGCATGGGGACAGGCATGGGAACAGGCATGGGTACAGGCATGGGTACAGGCATGGGTACAAGCATGGGTACAGGTATGGGGACAGGCATGGAGGCAAGCGTGGGAACAGGCATGGGGACAGGCCTTGGAACAGGAATAGGGACAGGCATGGGGACAGGCATGGGAACAGGCATGGGTACAGGCATGGGTACAGGCATGGGTACAGGCATGGGTACAGGCATGGGTATAGGTATGGGGACAGGCATGGAGGCAGGCGTGGGAACAGGCATGGGGAGAGGCATGGGAACAGGCATGGGGACAGGCATGGGGACAGGCATGGGAACAGGCATGGGGACAGGCTTGGGGAAAGGCTTGGGGACAGACATGGGAAGAGATAGCACAGGGTTTGGGAGCAGGCGTTACAATAACAGAGACCAACACTAAGGAAGCAGGTGAAGCTTCAGTCGTGGGTACAGTCTTGTTTACGGACATGGGGAGCAGAGGCGTTGCAATGACAGATACTGCCGCTGATGCTGCTGAATTGTCTCATCTGCAGGAGCGATATCAACTGGCTCTCCTGCGGCAACTGGGGCTGCAGCAGCTGCTGCTGCAGCATCAGCAGCAGCAGCATCAGCAGCAGCAACAACACCAACAGGCTTTGCTACAGCAGGTCCGTCAGCAAACCCAGCAACAGCAGTCGCAGCAGCAGAGTTACTGGATGGATCCTCTACAGCAGCAACAATACTAGTTGCAGCTGCAGAAGCAGCAGCAGCACCAGCCGCAAGGCTTGTTCCAGCAAGGCTTGTTGAAGCAAGCTTTGTTGCAGCCAGCTGAGCAGCAAGCTTTGTTGCAGCAAGCTGGGCAGCAAGCTTTGTTGCAGCAAGCTTTGTTGCAGCAAGCATTGTTGCAGCAAGTTGAGCAGCAAGCTTTGTTGCAGCAAACTTTGTTGCAGCAAGCTTTGTTGCAGCAGCAAGCTTTATTGCAGCAAGCTAAGCAAGAGAAGAGTAAAAGGCTGCAGATTCAGAAGCAGCAGCCGCAGCAGCAGCAACTGGGTTTGGAGCAGCGAGTAAAACAGAGGCAGGAGGAGCGAGAAGCAGAACAGCAACAGGTACGACAAGAGGCGGCACAATCACCCTCACAGCAGCTGCTGCTTCTGCAACAGGCAAGGCAGCGGCAGGAGGAGCAAGAAGCAGCACAGCAGCATGCACAGCAAGAGGCACAGCAACGGAGGCAGCAGCTGCTCCTGAGGCAACTGGATCAGCAGCAAAGGCAAAGGCAGGAAGAGCGAGCAGAACAGCAGGCGCGACAGCAGTCACAGCAACAAGCGCAGCAGCAACAGCAGGCACGAGCACAGGCAGAACTTTCAAGGTTTCTGACTTCTCACGTGCAATGTCCAGTCCAACTGGCAGAGCATTATCAAGATGTATCAATCGATCTACATCCAAATTTATCAACTGAACAGCATCCAGATTTATCAACCGATCCGCATTGGAATCAGGTTGTTTTGAGCGAAAGAGCACAGGCCCTCCTGTCCTCCTGACTTGGAGTATCAAGTCTCACTCCCTCAGCTTCTGTTGCTGCTGCTGCCGCCACTGCTGCCGCCACTGCTGCCACTGCTGCTGCTGCTGCTGCTGCTGCTTGTAACAGTGTGGCAGCCGAATGCTGCCAAGTACACTGCAGGTGGGCGGAAGTCAAGCGCCACCTCACCAACTGTTCGTATTGGTCAAACGCCTCAACCTGCAGCTGAGCGACCAGGTCCTGACGCGCAACCCAACACAAACCCTCGCGCGAAAATTACAAAACGCAGAACACCGAAGTTCCGACCGCTTGCCGACTTCGCCAACAACACCGACGAAATTACAGCCCCGTAACCAAGCTCACCGTCCAATCCCGTACCGCAATAATTCTCTGAATTTCACGGCAGGTTCATTTCAAAGGGGTTGGGTTACCATTGAGAAATTCAGAGAGAGTCGCGACTTGGGAGTGCGACTCGATATTTGAATGTGCTCTATAAAATTGTACTGTGAAATTTGTGAAGTCATAGTGCAATTTCCAGAGAACTCCAGAGAGCACTCTATCCTCGTTTTCCTAGCCTACTAAGGCTGCTACTTCCCTGCCAGCAACGTTTCACTAGTAATCAGAGCCTGGTTAGTTATTTCGCACGCTCCCGCCATATTCTAGACCCTATGGCCGGACCGTCTGATATGACGCCGGAACTCTGGAACGAATTTGTGGCGAATATGCGCCGAGAAATTGAACGCGAGGTGCGTGACCGGATCCTCGGCGAACTCCAGGAACGTGGACTCCTGGGCACACAGGTGCCGACGCCAGCACCTGCTGTGGTTTCTGCACGACCCAAAGCACCCGAACCTGAGCCGTTCATCCCTGGAAAACGTCACTTACCGGTGCGACGATGGCTTTTCCAAGTGGAGGAATACCTCTCCATTTGTCATGTCAAACGGGCGGAGTGGGCTCGACACGCCGGCATGATGCTGAGAGGTGCAGCTGCTACTTGGTGGCAGAGTTTCCATGCTACGATTTCAACTTGGGAAGAGTTTTCTGCATCGCTATTAATGAACTTCGAGCCGGTCAACTCCATCGAGCGCACACGTGACAACCTCGCTGAATTACGCCAACATCGCTCGGTCGCTGAGTACATCAACCGCTTCCGCGAGCTCGTGCTTGAGATCCCTCACATCCCTGCTGCTGAACAGATGGACAAATTCAAGCGTGGGCTGAAGCCGAAAATCCGCACCGAGGTCGAACTCCGCGGCGCTACGACGTTGGATGAGATGATTCGTGTCGCCGAGCGTTTTGACACCATCAACTTTGCAGCATACCAGCGATTCCAAGGACGAACCGGGCAACACACCACTGCTGGACCTACCTACCGCACCAACGGTCCTTCTCCCATAGAGCCCGGTGTGGTGGAACAGCGTGCACGCAACCAGTCCACGCTTACGTGCTACTCGTGCGGGAAAGTCGGCCACATCAAGCGACATTGCCCGAACCGCCGCAACTTCGAAAGGTCTCCGGGAAACGGACAGCGCCAGTAGCAGTGGGGCAGACCTCTTGCGCATCGCATGCCCCGCTTCTCCCGACTCCATTATTCAACCACATCCAACGCTCCATTCCCCGCCATCATTCTATACGCAAAAATAAAGAATCGCTACGTTGACTTTTTGCTCGATACCGTAATACCCCGGATATAAGCGCACCTGCGCTTATAATAAAACAGTGTTTTTTGGGGGGGTGCGCTTATAATTGAGTCAGATTTATAAGCGCATGCGCTTATATAATAACAAATGCAGATTTATAATTCATTGGCACCAAACTGTACATATCCTTCTTGTGATTTCAATCGAATCGAAGTGGTAGCGAGTCGCAATTCAGATTCGCGCGTGAGCGATTTTCTGCCGGCGCACAGAGGAAAATTTCCACGTCACTATCAGAAATGCCAGCTCATACTGACTGGACGCGCAGTATGTGAGGTCCTCGAAAGTCAATCGAAGCGAAAATAGTTGTATCTTCACTGCAAAATTTGAAATCGCTACCGTTTTTATCTGGTTTAAATTTTAGAATTATACGCGCGCTTATAATAAATCAAGGTTTTACAGGGGGTGCGCTTATAAATGAGGATCGGCCATAAGCGCATTGCTCCAGATACAAGCGCATGCGTTTATAATAGGCCTGCGCTTATATCCGGGGCCATACGGTACCGGCGCTTCAGCAAATTTCCTCTCTCCCTCAATTGCTGCTGAACTTTCTCTCCCCGAAGATCCCAACAGCAACCCGCAGGACGTGATCATGGCAGATGGTACTCGGCGGCGCTGCGGACCTACTCTCCTCCCTGTGCATTGCATGTTTGGAAGCTTGGAGGCAACGGTCACGTTCGAGCAACTGCACCTCGGCGGGTACGAAGGCATTATCGGTCGACCATGGTTGCACCAGTTTGGACCGCGGATTTATTGGCGCAACGGAACTGTCACCGTCGGCAACTACAACCTCCCATCCCACTCCTTTCGCCGACCATGGTCATCCCCAACCAGTTCCGCTTCATCAACCCATCCACCCCAACCTGCCCCATCTCCATCTTCCCATATCCCCCCTCTCCCTCCTCCTTGCATAGCTCCCGTGCAGCAGCCAACACCACCCGGCTCCCCCGAAGTGATCAACACACCTCCTCCTTCTCCACCCCACCCAACCCAGCAGCCACGACGTCCCATCATCCGCCCCGCCTCTGAAGTTATCAATCCATCAGCCCCCATCCCTCCATCACCACCTCCTCCTCATCATCTCCTAGTCAACTTCACCGCTCCCGAATCTGAACCATCACCCAACTCTCTCCCATCACCTATACAGAAGTTACTCCAAGGCTACACCGACGTCTTCCCCGAAGATCTTCCCGCCGAACTTCCACCCGAGCGTGCTATTGACCATAGCATCCGCCTCATTCCAGGTTCTACACCGCCCGTGCGCCCAACCTATTGCATGAGCACCGCTGAACTTTTGGAGCTCCAACGTCAACTCGATGACCTTCTCGAGAAGGGTTTCATCCGCCCAAGCACCTCACCATACGCTGCCCCCGTGCTTTTCACCCGCAAGAAGGAAGGTGACCTGCGCCTTTGCATCAACTACCGCGCCCTCAACGCCATCACAATCAAGAATAAGTACCCGCTGCCCCGTGTCGAGGAGTTGTTCGACATGCTTGGGGAAGCAACAGTTTTCAGCAAGCTCGACCTACGCTCCGGTTACCACCAGATCCGGCTCGCCGAAGACGACATCAACAAGACGGCGTTTCGAACCCGCTACGGCCACTTCGAGTTCCGCGTACTTCCGTTCGGCCTCACCAACGCACCAGCCACGTTCATGGGACTCATGAACGACATTTTTCGGCCCTTCCTCGACCGCTTTGTCATCGTGTTCCTCGATGACATCCTCATTTTCAGCAAGTCACTCGAGGAACACGCTCAGCACCTACGCATCGTCCTCGACACGCTTCGCCAACACCGCCTCTACGCCAACCTCTCCAAGTGCACCTTCGCCCGTTCAAGCATCGGCTTTCTCGGCCATGTCATCAGCTCCAAAGGCATTGCTATGGACCCCGCAAAGGTCCAGTGCCTTGCTGATTGGCCAGCCCCACGCACGGTAGCGGAGCTGCAAAGTTTCATCGGCCTCGCCAAGCATTACCGGAAATTCATTTTCAACTTTTCTCACATCTGCGCCCCTTTGACCGATCTCTTCCGTCAAGGAGCTGCCTTTCAATGGGGACTACCGCAGCAGACCGCTTTCAACTCAATCAAATCAGCACTCACCTCTGCACCGGTCCTCACCATCGCCGACCCTTCACGCCCATACTTCATATGGACCGATGCTTCCGATGTCGCTGTCGGTGCCATTCTTTGCCAAGACCACGGCCATGGGATGCAGCCACTCGCTTTCGAGTCACGCAAGCTTCAACCGGCAGAGCGCAACTACGCAACACACGATCGGGAGCTCCTTGCCATTGTCCACGCAATCAACACATGGCGCTGTTACGTGGAGCTGCAGCCCGTCACCGTCTACACCGACCACCGCCCTCTTCAACACTTGAAAACACAGCCCGTGCTCAGCTGCCGCCAAGCCCGATGGGCTGAGTTTTTGGAGCAGTTCGTACTCTCGCTTCAAATTATCTACCGCCCCGGAAAACTCAACCCAGCCGACATCTTGTCCCGACCACCACCACCAGCCCCACCACCCACCGACCAGCCCAAACCAACCACCAACCAGCTCCACCACTCCCCAACCAGCCCCACCTCATCACCTCCACCTCACACTCCGAACCCACCCTTGCAACTCCATGGAATCAGCAGCATCACTTGGGATGATACCTTCATCACGAAATTTCAGCGCGCCTACAAACGTGACCTGTTTTTTGTCAAGCAAGCACCCGAGGACCCGGCCTACTCATTTGAAGACCCATTTTGGTACAACACCGTCACCAAGACCATTAGTGTCCCTGCAAATCGCTCTTTACGACAGCTGCTACTCTCCGAATACCACGACACCGTTACCGGCAGCCACTTTGGTGTTGAGAAGACCTACGCACGCCTCTCCAACGACTACCATTGGCCACGCATGCATGCTGATGTGCGTGACTTCATACGCACCTGCCACACCTGCCAACAACTCAAAGCACGCACCACCAACCGCTACGGACTCCTTCAGCCCATCCCTCCACCTACCAAAGTGTCGGATGAAGTCACCATGGACTTCATCATGGATCTGCCCCGCACACCCCGCAGCTACAACGCTATCCTAGTCGTCGTCGACCGACTCTCCAAAATGAGCCACTTCATTCCTACCCACACAACCGTCACCGCACCCGAAACAGCCCGACTCTTCTTCGATCACATTGTCCGCCTACATGGTCTCCCATCCGCCATCATTTCAGACCGTGACCCCCGCTTCTTGAGTAACTTTTGGCAGAGCCTCTTCAAGCTTCACAGAACCCGGCTGAAGTTTTCTACCGCGTATCACCCTGAAACGGACGGACAAACCGAACGGATGAACCGCACGCTTGAAGACTCCCTCCGTGCACAAGTTACTGCTCGCCAAACTGATTGGGATCTCCACCTCACCGCCATCGAACTCGCATACAACAGCACACCCCACCTTTCCACCAGCCAGCCACCCTTCTACCTCGCAACCGGACAGCACCCCCGCCTCCCCACGACCCCACCCCCCCACCTCTCCCACGCACCAGCAGCCTTTGAGTTCCTCACCTCACTCGAATCAGCCATTGATGCCACTCGCACCTCCATCCTTAAAGCTCAAGCCAAACAGACCCACTATGCCAACTCCCACCGCAAATATATACGCTTCAAGGTTGGCGATCAAGTGTTACTCTCCACTGACCACCTACCTCTCCTACGCAAAGGCACAACCAAAAAACTCGCCCCTCGCTTTATTGGCCCGTTCACTATCACCCGAGTCCTCTCACCAGTCACCTACCGTCTCCAACTGCCCAGCTATATGAAGATTCACCCCGTCTTCCATGTCCAGCGCCTCCGCCCTTTCCGTGCACCTTCACACGACCGTCCAGCCACACGCCAACTGCCACCAATGTTCGATGGCAGCCCCGGCCTGTTTGAGGTTGCATCTATCGCTGCACATCGCGACACACCTCATGGTCGCGAGTTTCTTGTTCATTGGAAGGACCAGCCCACTAGTGACGACTCATGGGAACCAAAGAGCCACCTTGACCGTGCCGCAACTGCTGTGAATCGGTATTTGACCAGCCACGGTTTGGCGCTGTGGACGGCGCCACTTGGAGGGGGAAGTAATGTAACAGTGTGGCAGCCGAATGCTGCCAAGTACACAACAGGTGGGCGGAAGTCAAGCGCCACCTCACCAACTGTTCGTATTGGTCAAACGCCTCAACCTGCAGCTGGGCGACCAGGTCCTGACGCGCAGCCCAACACAAACCCTCGCGCGAAAATTACGAAACGCAGAACACCGAAGTTCTGACCGCTCGCCGACTTCGCCAACAACACCGACGAAATTACAGCCCCGTAACCAAGCTCGCCGTCCAATCCCGTACCGCAATAATTCTCTGAATTTCACGGCAGGTTCATTTCAAAGGGGTTGGGTTACCATTGAGAAATTCAGAGAGAGTTGCGACTTGGGAGTGCGACTCGATATTTGAATGTGCTCTATAAAATTGTACTGTGAAATTTGTGAAGTCATAGTGCAATTTCCAGAGAACTTCAGAGAGCACTCTATCCTCGTTTTCCCAGCCTACTAAGGCTGCTACTTCCCTGCCAGCAACGTTTCACTGCTGCAGGTTTAATGGCTGCTGGTGGTGATGGTGATGGTGCTGGTGGTGGGACCGTTTCAGTTTCATCTGGTGCTGGTTTCAACGCCCCGCCTCGTGCTGCCGCCCGCCCTCCAGCTCAGCTTCCCTTGGACCATCTCCCGGGCATGCCGGGGCAGAGGTCGGGCGAGTATTCTTGTCCTATCTGCGGCAAAAACTTCCCCACGTCGCAGGCGCTTGGGGGACACATGACGGGCCACGGGGCGCAACGTAAAAGGACGTCTCGAAAAAGGGAGGCAGCAGCAGCGGCGGGAGCGGCAGCAGCTAAAGCAGGGCCAGCAGGAGGAGGGAGAGGAGGCATGAGAGGAGTATATAGAGGAGGGGAGGGAGGAGGAGAGGGAAGGGGAGGGAGAGGGGGAAGGGAAGGGGAAGGGGAAGCGGAAGGGGGAAGGGAAGGGAGAGGAGGAGAGGGAAGAGAAAGGAGAAGGGAAAAGCGAGGGGTGGGATGGGGAGGTGAAGGAGGTCCAGAGAAGCTAGTTGACAGAGAAATAGGGGGTGCTGGTGGTAGTGCCAAAGCAAGTTCTTTCAAATCTCGCCCCACTCTCCCATCCCAACCCACTCTTTCTTTCCCATCCAAGCTCAAGGCAACCATTATGCATCTCCCTTCTATATCTGGCACCAGCAGTGGTAGTGCTGCTGCTGCTGCTAGTGCTGGTACTAGTGCTGATGCTGCTACTAATGCTAGTGCTGCTGCAAGTGTTGATGTTAGTGCTGCTGCTCGTGCTGTTGCTAGCATTAGCACTCCTGCTGTTGATAGTGCTGCTGCCGCTCGTGGGGGTCAGTCTCGGTTCAAGGAAGCAACACAGCGTGGAGTCTCCACTGGTGCTGCTGATGCTTCTGCTGCTCCTGCTCCCGCTGCTCCTGCTACTCTTGCTGCTCCTTCTGCTGCTGCTCCTGCTACTGCTGCTACTGTTGCTTCACCCTTCGCTACTGCTGCCTCTCCTGCTTCTGCTGCTGATCCAGCTGCTCCTTCTTCTGCTGCTGCTCCTGCTACTCCTGCTATTGCTGTTTCACCCTTTGCTTCTGCTGCCACTGCCAGTGCCACTGCCACTGCCTCTCCTGATGCTATTTTATCGATTCCGCAGCTACTGGAACGCAATCCAATCCTTGGCGCCAGCATGGGCCGCAACCCAAGCCTTAGCCTCGGTCCGAACCTCGGCCAACGCCCGAGCCTGACAGGCGGGCAGCCGAGCCTCTTGCAGTACGTTGGGGCAATGCCTCGTCGAGACGCCCTGCCTTCACTGAAACCAACTTCGTTAGAATCACCTTCATTTAGAGCACCTTTCTTCACGCCTCCTTCGCTAATGCCTCTTTCTGCAATATACCCTCTATGAGCACCACCATCAACAGCTATTGTGAGCACGGGGATGGCAAGTGCCCGCGCCACATTTCTATCCACGGCTCTTCATACTGCAGCCATGGGAATTCCGCCCCATTTAAGAACAGCCTCCTCCGAAAGGGCTTCTAACGAGGAAGCTAATAAGGTGTACACTGGTAGGGCTTCTACCGAAGAAGCTACTGGAGTATACACTAATGTACCTACAGGCAGAGGGAGGGGGGGAGAGACTCGCAGAGGGACTGGGGGAGGGAATGGAAGCGGGAGCGGGAGAGGGAGCGGGAGAGGGAGTGGGAGCAGGAACGGGAGAGGAGCAATGGAAACTGAAGTGGCTCCTGCAATGGCTGCTGTGAATTCTCTGACTCAAATCAATCATGCTGACCCGTCCTTGCAGACTGGAGTGAGTCAGTATGAGGGTGAGGATTTGGAGGGACTTGAGCTGACTCTCCTCACGAGACCCGGATCAAGGACCTCTGCGAATGTGAGCACTGCGAATGTGGACATTGCGAATGTGGACATTGCGAATGTGGACACTGCAAATGCCAGCGCTGAAAATGTCAATTCTGCGAGTGGCAAGGTGCAGGAAGAAAGAGGGTTGGATTCGCAAAGCAAGAGGCAGCGGCAGAACTTGTAATGTGCATTTGCTGCTTCACGAGTGTGGAATCTCATGAATTTTAACCCGTGGAAATAAATGTGAATGGTAGTTGGAGGTGAAAGATGGCTGACAGGGCCTACGTTATCAGAAATTTATTGTCTGTTTGTCTGGATTTCATACACGTTATTTATGGTTCATCTGATGGCCTAGACATGTCGTTTAAACTCATCTGATTTTCAAGACAAAGTTTTTGTATCTATCTGAATTCTAAGACATCCTTATACAGCTCGTCTGAGACTGCAGATATCGAGTCTTTTCTCGTCTGAAGGCAAAACTTTAGTAAAACAGAAAGATGACTGTGCCTGCCTGGCAAAGTCTGGCAACTGGATTCAAACCCGAAGCCCCAGTTATCACAAGTAACAGATTCTACTGACTGGACGATTAAACACTGTGTGTTGATGGTACTTACCATTCCTTGTTTTTTAAGCTAGCTATATATCTTCATCTGAAATTTCAGACAAGAACTTTGCATTCGTCTGAAAAGCTAGACAATGTCACAGCTTTCGTCTGACAATCAGACAATGAGCCAGGACCCGGTCTTAAAGCCAGATGGGTCATTTTACTAAAGTTAGCCCTGATGACTGACCAGTATTGCAAATTCAGGTGCCAATCCATGGTGTGCTTGTTTGCATGACCCGAGAGTTGTATATATGATTACTGAAAGGCCCTCCTTGCACACTCGATCTGTACCGGTAGTGTCAATTCAACACGGCATGGATGTGGTTATATGTGATTGGCCGTCCATAAATGAAAATCCAGTGTTGAAAATATTGGTCGAAGTATAGGATAGAATAATTGAACCTATTCAGCTGTTCGTAACTCCGGGAAGCGAGATTTCACGTCGTTGTCCCCGTTCTGCCTTCTCTGCGGATTCCACGTCAGTGTCATGCGTTCCAGCGTCACACTCCCATGAATGAAGGCCCAGAGTTGCTTTTCTTCCCCGTTGACGGCAGCATCTCCCACCATTTTCCTGGAATGGCAGTCAGCAAGCTTGAGTTCCACGCTGGCGCCAGTCAGACTAGGAAACCAGAGATTGGGGAGTTAGGGAAAGTACTGTCAAGAGTGTGAAAATCCCTGCAGAACAGCATTTCTATTAACTTTCCTGCCTGTCGCGTGCTGGAAACATTGCCGCTTAGTGGATGGAATGGGATTATGAAAAAAAAGTTCTCCGACAAAGTACATCCACACCGGAAAGAAATGCTCATCAGCCATACGAATCGCCGATATTTAAGCTCGGCACGAACCACTAGTTTTAGCCAATCGTTGTTCTCCCTTGGCTTGATTTTGTCTCGGAAAGGCCCAGAAGGCTAAGGTGGCGGGTTGAGGGACCCGATTGGGGTTAGGGGGCAGGTGCGAGGACGCTTGTTGACAGATGTGGCAGGTTCGGCAGTGGCTTGGCGAGTTCTCGAAGTTGACGTTCGAGCTTCCCTTATTCCCCCGTCATTGTCAACGCTGGCTCGGGAAATGTTTTCGGTTTGGGACGGGAAATGTGGGAGAAGGCGGAAGCCTGGCCTAGGGAATTGTTGCATCGATGGGAACAACGGAGATAGTACAAGGGCGTGACGCACCTGTACGGTACAGTAGGATCCATTGCGCTTTGGGACGTTTTGTTTGATAGTTAGACTGGTTGGGCTGGGTATTTGAGCCGAACTAGAGTCCGTTTTCTCCAGCTGGAAAGAGAGAAATGTCCAATGAACCCAAACGACCGCCATAAAGCAGATTCTTGTGAAGGTAGCACGCATTCTGATAACAGCTGAAACGAGTTTCTTCCTTGCTCTTCCGTCGTTGTTCCCAGTGCTTCAATCAGCTCGTTGCTGCTCTTGCAAACCGACGCTGCTGGATTTTGTGGGTCGCACAAGCACGACTTCACAAACTGTCGGACGCGGTGCTTCTGAAAGCTGATAAAGCAGGCAAGCAGAGCAGTTCAGAGCTTGTACTCGTCATCAGACTCTCCGATATTGACCATTATGAAGTCCAGCTCTTCAGAAGTGTGACGAGGCGACAAGAACGTCTCTTCATCAGAGCACATTCATGCTCACAACTGCAAGCGAGCAACTGGAAGCGAACAACAGGAAGGCTGCAATCTCCAGCTGGAAAGCACGGAAGCTCCTAAATATGCTCATGCCATGCGCATTCTCTTCTGTATCTGGCTCACTCATTCCGCAACTTCTCTGACGGTTCTCTTTCAACTGCAGCCTTCGTGCGCCTGAAGCCATTATTCGAGGCTTGAGACCACGCGCACATTCCTGATTCGAATCCAGTCCTGACTCCCGTGTACATAAGTTAACCCCGACGCAATGGCAACGGCTTTGTCCATGACTCACTCCGTGGTGACCGCGTCGACTGTAACCCACTCCAAGACAACCGACTGCGGGTTAATCGGTAGACACTCTTCCCCAGTCGTCCCGGCTCCTGCAATCAACAACTCGGGAAGCAACGCTCAACCGACCGTACACTCCCTCTACTCGTCCACTTCCTTCCTCTCTAACTCCTCAGCTGAGCAGCAGTCCGACACGAGTCTATTGCTGCTGCAATCACAATCGTATCATTTCCGTACTTTTCAACCACGACAGCGAGTCAACATCGCACTTCGAACCACCGGTGCTCCCCACAGTTTCGGAACCCCAACGTGCTTCCGAACCGACGAGGGAGACCCGGACATTCTCCTACCTCACCATCCACATATCTCAACTCCGTCCCATGGGACCTCATCCAACCCTGCTTCAAGCTTCTTCGATACCCGATACGGGCCGTGGGCCAATGCCATGATGGAGCGACAAACCATGAAAAGCTTACAAGAAAGAATCTTCAAAGAACAAGCTGGCGGCGGCGGCGGCGACAGCGGCGGAAGAGGCGGGGACGATGACGACGGGAAAGGCGGCGACGGCGGGGGAGACGGCGGAGACGACGGCGATGAGGGGAACCGGCGGAGCGCCAATCAGATTGACGCGCTGCCGTTTCTCAGCCTGGCGTTCGCCGCGTTACACGCGTGCTACTGTATCGTTATAGGCTTGAAGGAGAAGGTTCTGCCGCCGGATTTCCTTCGCACGGCTGCCGGGCTCTCCTCGTTGCTCATCGCTTCGGCCCTTCGCCTGAACTCGTACGTTCCACTCGCCCCTTTTCGCCCACTACAAAAACATAACTAGTTTGATTATATCTACCCACCAAAAAGTTAACAATACGGAGGGAAAATAATCAACAGCTTCGTGGGATAAACTTGATGGCGCACTGGTCTCTTCCTTTTGTCTCATCCTTCTGCTTTCACCACTTCTTTTGCCTCGTCTGCAGAACGCGGTACGGGTTCGACTCTTACGTGCTGGGCCTTGGGGCATCCGTTGGCGTTTCTGTGTGGTCAGGTGAGTGGCGGAGTGGTTTGGAGTGGTACGGTGTGGTGAGGTGTCACTATGTGCGTTGTGCTTGGGTGAGTGTGTGAGGTAACTACCATGTGCTTGTTAGGCGGTCAGACGAGTGAATGACAACAAAGCAAAAAAACAGAAGGGAACTAGAACGAGAAGCAAGAGTAAAACTGTAAACGGGGAGAAACAACAGCAACTGATAATGGATAAGACGTGGCTGCAATCTGCAACATCTTTCAAAAGCAAAACGTCTCAAAAGCGAAACAGTGTGTGCTAGGCCGTGACACTTTGGATGACGTGGCTGCAGTCTGTTCGGCTTACTAGTCCCCCTGTGTCTCTCTCCCTCCCTGCCTGCTCGCACTTGAGCCCAACTCCCCACACAAGGAGCCTTCCCCTGCACTCTGATCGGTTCACTCTGCTCCTGCCCCCATTGCTCCCACTGTTCCCATCCTCATATGGGCTTAACCCCCAATCTCACCCCGTGCATCCCTGCTTCCCTCCATGCTTGCAGCTGAACGCTGCTTTCTGCGAAAGGAGCCCTCCCCGTCGGGCGTGGCTGCGCTCTGCTCGGCAATCATGGCAGCACTGTACACTTGTGCCCTGTACCGCACTGTATAAAGCCCACTGTCAACCGCACTGGATCGCATGGTGCTGCCCTCTGTAAACCCCAAGCTGCACGGGTATGGCTGCAGTTTGTTCAGCAGTCATGGCTGCACTGTTCCTCACTGTTTAGAGCCCATAATTGGTCCACACCGTGCACTTCCCATCACCGCAGTCATGGCGGCACTCCATACATGAGACCCTTACCGCACTGTCCAATGTCCGCACTGGACCGCACTCTTTGAAGCCCACGCCCCACCATCCTGTTTAAAGCCCAAGCAGTCCACTCAGCAGTCGCTGACCGTACACAACCACACTGCCGCTACATTTAAAGCCCGTGATCAGGCGGCGGTTTACTGCTCAAAGCCCACTCCCAACCTTACACTGCACAGCAAGCCTCATTGGGTCGGACCTTCAGACTGCTGATCGCTTACCGGTACCGTAGGTCCAAGGTATGGCAAAAATCCTTTCCATGATCACAGGGCTGAATTGTCCTCCACAGCAACTGAAAGCGGCAGCACAGGGTTGTACAGCGCAGTAGAGCCTTACCGTACATTCGCAACCTTGGCTTGCTGCAAGGTGCTGGCAATGTGAAGGTTCTGTGCTGGCAGTGGTCCTTCCCTCCCAACCTTTGACAGTGCACATCTGTCTGATCTTCACCCCATTGTGAAGAGCAAGCTAGCACTCTTCCTTCCCCCAGATATTGATGCCGCCACTAGTTGTTGCCCATTGTTAGTGTTTGCATGTGTGTGTGTGTGTGTGTGTGTATGTGTGTGTGTGTGTGTGTGTGTGTGTGTGTGTGTGTGTGTGTGTGTGTGTGTGTGTGTGTGTGTGTGTGTGTGTGTGTGTGTGAGAACGTGTCCGTGTGCATATAGTGAAACTACAGGGTGGTTCTTCAAGCTAGCCTACTGTTCGTACAATCAATATTCCTAACTGGGCTATATCAACTTGATGGAATTCAACTTCAGAGAGGTAAAGGATCAGCCAAAATTTCCCTTGTCACAAACGCTTTCTTCAAACACACAAGGTCTGGCATCATATTAAGGTTCCTCCCCGAAAACGTATTTATACTGGCTTGCCCTCGTGTTTTAGATTATTCAGTAACAAACATGCATATTCTGATGCAGTACTGTGGACACGATTCTACTAGAAACAGTGCCAATGAATTACACCTACCACCTGCGCATTGACGTAACATGGCATAATTTTACTACTGTACCATACATTGTTTTGGAATAGTTTGCATCCTTGTCAAGCCAAGGTTAGAAAAAGCCCTTGCCTCCGAAAAAGCCCTTGCGCTTCCCCAAGAACCCCTTTCTCTTACCAAAGAACCCCTTCCGCTTACCAATGAAGCCCTTGAACTTGCGCTTGTGATGGTGGTGGTGGCCTGTGAGAATTGGGCAAAAAGGGAAGGGAAAGGTTGATTAATACACAGTGAGAAATATACATGAACTACAAAAAGGTTCTGGAAGTGACTTAAAGAATGATGGAAGTACAGGGAACGAGGGCAGTGGTGAGGGGGTTGGGAGCAGGATGTTGTGAGATTTTGTGCACATTTGAATCCACACATGCATACGGAAGAGGGAAAGAGAGCCTAGGTCCTTCACCTCTGCCCCCAGCCCTTCCCCTCTTCCCCTTGCCCTTCCCCTCTCCCCCAGCCCTTCCCCTCTGCCCCCTGCCCTTCCCCTCTGCCCCCAACCCTTCACCTCTGCCCTTCCCATATGCACTAAACTCACTCCTCCCAACTCACCATGGCCATGCACCACCACCACAGCCGGCTTAGGAGCATGATGCACATGAGGAGGCGCATGCCCATGGGCGGGAGGAGGAGCACCATAACCAGGGTAACCCTGTGGCGGGTAACCCTGGGGAGGGTAACCGTGGGGAGGGGGAGCGCCATAGGGGGCGGGCGCATGCCCAGCAGGCGGGTAGCCTTGAGGAGGGGCGCCATAGGGCGCAGGGGGTTGTCCACCGTGGGGGGGAGCGCCATAGGGCGCGGGGACATGCCCGCCAGGCGGAGGAGCGCCATAGGGCGCGGGGGCAGCGCCAGGGTAACCGCCTTGGGCCGGGTAACCAGGGTAACCAGATGGCGGGGGGGCATGGCCGCCAGGGGGAGGGGCGTGGCCGCCCGGGGGAGGGGCGTGCTGCTGGGGGTATCCGTGGGGGGGTTGGGCGGAGTGGGAAGCAGCTGCTGCTCCTGCTGCTGCTGCGGCGGCGGGGGCGCCAGGTGCACCGAGAGGCTGAGATGGGTGGCGGAAAGGGGGAAGGGGAAGAGGGAGACAGGCAAGTGACGGGTCACAGAATGTTACTGAAAGAACCTATGGGTTCCAGGAAAACATGTGCAACAAGCAACACGTAAATGAGGACCACAGTTCCCGAGTTGATTTAAACGATCACCGGAATAAAACGCTTGGAACGCTCCCGGTTCTTTGGCAACTTACATACACGTCGTCCGAACAGGGCAGAAAAGGAGAAGGGGAAGCAAGCCAGCACGAATCAAGAGGGGGACGAGTGGCAGCACGAGGCAGTGAAAGCGACAGAAACGATGGGCAAGTGGATACGGAGGTGAGCATACCGGGTAGTACTTTAGAGCGAGACGAAGACTCCCCTGCTGCCTGCAGTCGCAAGAAGTGCGCGCAGAATTGGAAAACATTTGCACCAGTAGAATGGAGGAAAGGGAGATTGAAGAAACAAACAAAAGGCCAGAAAACAGCAAGTTCAATCCCTGACATCTGGATGTGTATGGCAGAAGAACCTTTTGGTATAAAGAGCTAAGAGAAGGCGAGTGTTTCTTCTTCTTTCCTGTCTGAATGGGTGTTACAAACTCGGATGCTTCGAAACTGAGGTGGAAATGCTAGAAAGCTTACCTGCCCTTGGGAGTGAAGAGAGGATGCCACGTGTCCCACACGGGAAGGCTGAAGGCCTGTCGGATATTCACCCTGAGAATGTCATGTCACGGACGGAAATTAGTAAGAAATAAAACTTGAACTTTCTTACGCAGGCCTATGCTTACTCATCACTCGCTTTGGTTCCTAAAAACAAGTGGTAAAACGGCTGACTATCTTTTACACTTTAGTTCCGGTAAACAACATCACTGGACTGAGCTGGCAGAAAAATGCGTACCCGCATGTTCCAACCTTGTCGTCATCCATCCGGATTAGAATATAATGGGGATAACAATTCGAAAGCGGGCAAGTGCGGGTAACGCAAAACAAAACTACTGGCTGAGAGGGAAGCTTACTTGCAAGTCCCAATCTTGTCATCCGCCTTCCTGTTTTCGTTCCAGACTGCGAGTTGGGCCTCGTCGACGCCATGGATAACGTTCAGGCGGAAGGTCGTGTTCCACACCGGCGACGTGTGTCCGTCTAGAAAAAAAGAAACGGACAGGAAAATGATGCAGAGGTAAATATGATGAAGAATAGACAACAGCTGGTAGGTCGTGTTCCACACCGGCGACGTGTGTCCGTCGGGTAAACAAGCAATGGACACGAAAATTATGTAGAGGACATGATTAAAAATACGCGATTGCTGAAAGGTCGTGTTCGAAGTTGGTCGTGTTCACGTGTAAGAAAGACGGCGAAGAGAATTCGCCGGATGTATGGCATTAGTTAGCCTAAATTCAACGCTGAAAGGTGTTGACGAAAGTTCACAATGGCACAATTTTCTGAAATACCAGCATTAGTAAGGTCTCTGTAACAGCGGGGAAAATAAACATGTAGAAAATAAAAATGGAGACAAAGACAACACAACAATGTTCGGTGTTTAGGTCGTCACCTTTGTGAGTCTTGGTGCGGTGAGTCTGTTGACCGTAGATCAGAACCGCGTACGGATCTTGCATGCCAAAGATCTCCGTGTCCTTGAGATCCCTCGCACCAATTACTGCATACAAAATACGCACACCCAATCAGGGTAATAAAATCGTCATAGTAACGAACAGCCGATCAGGGTGACACATTTCTGAGAAGAAAGAAGCATCGGCAAGAAATCTTGCAGTCATCAATGTGACAGTCAGGCACAGCTAGGTCAAGTCAGCGTCGCAGACAACAGTCAGACTAACATTCTTGGCACTCAAACGATGATCGTCAATGCCGTACTACTTACTGGTGACATCTAGCCACCCTGCAGCAGCCATTGTTCCCAACTCCTTGATTAAGAGGAGATGGAAGACAAAGCTACCAGCACTATGGCACCAGCACAGGACGACCTTGCTGGCCAGTCCTCTCGTCTCGTCTCCAGCAATGTCACTGCTGATCCCCAACAAGCCCGCTCAAGCTTGCTACCCCAAATGCTACTTGAACAAGCTCCTCTCGTGTCTGACAGTCTCAGGACGCGTTGAAAGTACAAATATCGCAGGATCGTCTGCATATATCGATGATCCCCACAATCGAATGGGCAGATCGTTTGGCGAAACGTGGCGACCGCGACGTTGTAACGATCGCGGCTGAAAATTGACAGATTTCCCGCGAACAGTGATCACTCGCACTCTCACACTGTACAGACATTTTGGCCAGAAAGTGTACTGTAGCTTGGTTACAACTTAGTTAATAAGGACCCGATCCGCACATCGATCGTCTACTTTAACCGCGTCCTCAGCCTCGCTTGGATCAAGAAAACCCAATTTGATGTTGTGATGCGTGGTTTCGGTTGGGTTGGGTGAGGTGATAAACATCGTGCAGCCAAAGAGAGCATTGTTTGGTGCGGTATCCTTTATTGCCGCATTGCGCTCAGTTGACTTGCACAAGGCCCCATTGGTCCCACAGACATGACAATAACGAGGGGGAGGAAAGAAGCACCTTCGAGTCCTCCACACCACACCAGGTAGATGCGATGTATCTGTCGGTCACCTCACAGCTTGGTTCCCGCCAAACCCATCTTACAATTTTGGTTGGGGCCAACATCATAGACATGCAGATTAGTGTGGTAACCCTATGCATTGGTATGCAAAACCGTCGATACCCCACTTATAGAGTTATTAAAATATTGCCCTAGTCGCGTGTTCGTTTTAAAACAACGTTTTGATCCCTACCGCGCTTATCTTTGCGCTGAACTACGATTTCTTCGGGCGACTGTATCTGCCAGATGAACAACTCTGTGCACTACACCTGACCCAAGAAAAGAATATAACCCAATCGGACAGGGATCGACTCAGGGAGGCATCAACCCTAAAAACAATGCCCTTTCTTGTGTTTAGGGTTGATCCCTCCGGATTTGCGTCCAGGTCCCTGGGGGTTTTATTTTGTTTTATGCCATGCCCTAACAGTTTCAGGTACGAAAATGTTGGGTGCAATCTAGTGTTACAAAATGGTTCCCGTATACTTTCATTCCAACAGAATTCTCCGTTAAATGTATCGTGCAATTTAGCGGAAATGTTTTGTCCGATGGAATCGTTTTTAGGCGCCAGACGGGGCGCGGTAAGAACCAAACATATTCGAAATAAATAACGCTATCGCATATTTCTGCCTTTTTTGTGCTGCGTCAGCTGTCACACAGTGTTACACAGTGGCGTTACCAGACAAACTTGCGCAGCAGAACTGCGGTATCGACGGTTTTGCATACCATCGCCTAGGGTCGCCACACTAATTTGCATGTTTGTGATGTTGGCCCATTTTGGTTGGCTTGTGAGACACGGCGTTTGGGAAGCCAATGCCATAGTCAGAAAAACGTCAGATGCAGCAGCTGATTGGCAGTTGGGGTCAAGCGGTGATTCAGGATGCCTCCCGATAGCAGCGAAACAGAGTTTTCCTTAGTAACGGTATCTTCGTTATACAGAACAATGATTAGGTGTAGACCTAATCAGCAGAATACTTATCGTAATGTGATCCCGAAGCGCATGTGCTGATAGCACAAATCACGTTCTCAGTCAGAAATTGTTCGCGCCTCAGAGAACGCTGCAGTGACTTTCAAGTGCTTCACGAAAATCACGAAAAAGCATTTGCAAAATTCAAAATGTAGCCTTCTTGACATCTGCAGGTTCGGACTGTAGTACTACGTATCCACGCGGCAAACCGCAGCGCAATGTCGTGCTCATGGCCGGCGAGGAGGGGAAAGGGGGAAAGCTGGTGCTGCTATTCTCTTTTGTTACTCCAGTCTCAGCTCTCGACTCTTGAGTCTTGAACTGCAGCTTGAAACTCATCGGTAATTAGCGAGCTGACAGTACAGTGGAGTTTCGGAATAAACCACTGTCGCAGTTTCCTGAGTGTCTCTAGCTGGTGGTTCCAGCAGGTTAGTTATTTCGTTCACGCAAGCTAGGAGCGCGTTCTGCTTTCTCGGAACCGGCGAATAAAACGGCAAAGGCCGGCGGGCCGCAAGACGTCGAAGCGCGTCATACACGTGTTAATAATAGGCCGTTCTACTGGGGGTAGAAGTCCCTTTCGAAGTTTCGAATGTTGCAATCACGAACATAGGTACCAAGAAGTACCACAGACCTTGCCATAGGTACCAAGAAGTACCACAGACCTTGCCATAGGTACCAAGAAGTACCACAGACCTTGCCAGTTACGCACATCAGAGAATTTTCGAGCAATCCGCGTTAAATCGAGTGCTTGTCGAAATGTTTCCGAAGACACGCGTCTTCGACGCGCGGCTGACACGTGTCGCTCTTCTCCTGTTGGTCGGCGCGATCGTGGCTTACGGCGGCGCGCCATGCGAGCCGTCTTCCCTGCGCGGGTTCACCAATTCCGTTGACCTATCGGGAAACGGGTGAGTGGAAATGGGTCGAAATGGGTCGAAATGGGTGCGTGGGAATGCATGTGGGTGCAAATGTATGCGTGGAAACGGGTGAGTGGACATGACTGAGTGCACTGCGTGATCTAAATGTGCTTATCCGTGTAATGTGAAAAATATATTTCCTGTAACGTGCACATCCGAATGTTGAGTAGAAGAAGCATTGTTGAAAGAAATGAGCCGAAGTGGGTGAGCGGAACGTGCTCATCTAAGCCCCGTCTTCGGCTCTCTTCCTCCGCCCTTCCCCCTCTCCCTCCCCCTCTCCGCTCTCCCGCCTCCCCCCACCCGCCCCGCCCCCAGTCTCGTGCTGCACTGGGCGCGCAACGCCTCTCATCTGCAGCTCGCACTAGAAGCCAAACCGGCCAGTGGGGCCGAGTCCGGCTGGTTCTCCCAGAAACTGGCCGTCGTTCATTCGCTAACCCCCACCCCTTGCACCACGCCTCTTTCCCGTGTCTCCTCCAGTCTCGTGCTGCACTGGGCGCGCAACGCCCCGCACTTGCAGTTCGGACTAGAAGCCAAACCGGCCAGTGGGGCCGAGTCCGGCTGGTTCTCCCAGAAACTGGCCGTCGTTCATTCGCTAACCCCCACCCCTTGCACCGCGCCTCTTTCCCGTGTCTCCTCCAGTCTCGTGCTGCACTGGGCGCGCAACGCCTCGCACTTGCAGTTCGCACTAGAAGCCAAACCCGCCAGTGGGGCCGAGTCCGGCTGGTTCTCCGTCGGCTGGACGGCAAACCGTGGCCGTATGTACCCCGCGGATTGCGTGATTGGGAACCTTCCGGGAAGCAGCGTGCGCGCGTATCGGATCTCCGGATACAGCCGGTCTGACGTGGCGCCTTCTGATAGGTTCAAGATTGGAAGGCCTGTGCTGTCAGGGGGAAGTAATGGCGGGACAATCATAAGGTAAGAAAACAACGCCAGGAAGAATCCACTTGTTTTTTGACAAGTGAGGTCAGAGAGTTGGGAGAGGGGGCTGTCAAAAGTAACGGCAGGAAGAATCCAAAATGAGAAAGCAAGGGAGATCCCGGAGTAGAGGAGCGTACCGAAAGTAATGGCAGCTGCAGCAGCATTTGAGTTTTTTGCCCCCTTCCCACTTGCTCTCTCCTCCTCAACTCCCCCCCTCGAGCCACCCTTCTTCTGCCTGCAGGTTCTCCCGATCAATGGGGAGACGGGAGTGGCGGTACCAGTGAGTTTCAGTGGCAGCAGCAGCAGCAGCAGCATCTGGCCCTTATCCCTCCCGTCCCGCCTCTCTCCTCCGTCCCACTCTCTCTCCTCTCTGCAGGTTCTCTCGTTTCCGAGGGGATGGAGGGACGGTTCCAGTGAGTTTCAGCGGCAGCAGCAGCCTCATCTGGGCTTTCTCTGAGTCTGGATCGACTGAGCTGGCCTTCCATGGCGACAACGCGTGAGTGAAGGAGTCAGTGATTGAGTGAGGGAGTGGTTGAGTGAGTGAGTGAGAGTGAGTGAGTGAGTGAGTGAGGGAACCTATGATGGTGGCTTTCAGTGGCAGCAGCAACCTCATCTGGGCTTTCTCTGAGTCTGGATCGATTGAGCTGGCTTTTCATGGCGACAACGCGTGAGTAAGGGAGCAAGTGAGTGAGTTTGAGTGAGTGAGGGAGAGAGTGGGTGAGTGAGAGACGTATGTGTGAGGAGCCAATGCTGGTGAGTCTGGATCGACTGAGCTGGCCTTCCATAGCAACAACGCGTGAGTGAGGGAGTCGGTGGTTGAGTGAGTGAGTGAGAGAGTTTGTAAGTGAGTTTGAATGAGTGAGTGAGTGAGTGAGAGATTTTGTGAGTGAGTGAACCCTGTGGTCAGTGATTGAGTTTGTGAGTCAGTGGTTGAGTGAGGTTCGATGAATATGGACTTCTCCTGTGCGGCTGCACCCTCTAGCTCAGTAGGTGATAAATGAGAAACCTAATCCCACTCAAACGTTTCTTTCCGTCCCTTCCATCCTGTTACTCAGAGGTTCAATGAATGTGGACTTCTCATGTGCGTCTGCACCTTCCAGCTCACAAGGAGGAGGAGGTGGTGGTGGTGGTGGCATTGGTGACAATGATGCTGGCATGGGTGGTGGAGATGATGATGATGATGATGATGATGATGATGCATATGATAATGATGACAGGGATGAGGGTGATTTTGAGAGGGGGGGTGATGATGGTGGTGATGATAACGAGGAGGGGGACGAGAAGGATTATGGGCGATGGAAGGAGAGGCATAATGATAAAGATGATGATGATGGGAATGATGTTATGGATGATGGTAATGATAATGATGATATCAAGAGGGGAGAGGATGGGGATAATGATGGGGATAACGATGATGATGATGATGATGATGATGATGATGATGATGATGATGAGGATGAGGATGAGAGATACGGGAAGGAGGGTAATGGCTCCTCAAATGGTGATGGTGATGGTGATGGTGATAAGGAAGACGTTGAGAGTGGGGATGATGATGATGCGGATCAATATGATGATAGGTTTGGGGAGGTGGATAATGATGGTGATGATGACGATGATGCTCATAAGGAGGAAAATGGAGGGAACCAGTCATTGGCATCCACGTCAGCAGTCTCTTCTGACAGTGACAGTGGCAGCGGCAGTGGCAGGGGCAACGTGGCATGTGAGCCGTCACCCCTGCCTGGCTATGCGTGCTCCATTCAACTTCAAGGCAACGAGTGAGTGGGATGGGGAAGAGTGAAGAGCAGAGTGAGTGGCAGGGGCAGGGACAGGAGCAGGAGCAGTGTGGCATGTGAGCCGTCACCCCTGCCTGGTTATGCATGCTCCATTCGACTCAAAGGCAACGAGTGAGTAAATAAGAAGAGAGTGAGTGGGTCAGGGGAAAGTGAGTGGGTTAGGGGAAAGAGAGTGGGTTAGGGGAAAGTGAGTGGGTTAGGGGAAAGTGAGTGGCGGTGGCAGGGGCAGGGTGGCATGTGAGCCGTCGCCCCTGCCTGACTATGCGTGCTCCATTCGACTCAAAGGCAACGAGTCAGTGCGGATGGGGGGGGCGTGAGTGGCAATGGCAAGGAGCAGGGTGGCATGTGAGCCGTTGAACCGGCCTGACTATGCGTCCTCCATTCGACTTAAAGGCAACAAGTGAGTGGGGACGGGGAACAAGGGAGAGAGTGAGTGCAGATGGTATGAACTGTATTAGATGCAATGAGTGAGTGCAAGGAAGACTTCGTTGCAATGCAATGCATTTATCTCGCAATGAATTGCATTGCATGCATTTCATGTGAGGCGTCAAAGTGCATATATGTGTGTTCCATTTGACTAAGACATTGAGTGAGTAGAGAGGGGGGGGGAGCGGGTGAGGACGGGGAAGAGTGAGCGGTAAAAGTTGAGAGAGTGGGGCAGGGATGTTGTTGAGAGGGGCGGGGCGGGAGTAAGGAGAGTGAGCCCACACCCTCTGAGTGAGCCCACACCCTCTGAGTGAGCCCACACCCTCTGAGTGAGCCCACACCCTCTGAGTGAGCCCACACCCTCTGAGTGAGCCCACACCCTCTGAGTGAGCCCACACCCTCTGAGTGAGCCCACACCCTCTGAGTGAGCCCACACCCTCTGAGTGACTTTTGATATAAAATGTCTCTCAGAGAGAGGGTGTCTTTGAGTCGAGGGTGACTCCTGATTGCGCCCTTCATTACCCACACACCCGCTGACTTCTCTGACTTTTCATACTTAAATACCTCTGAGAAGTGACTGTTGTCATCCCCCTGTTCCACCCTTCGACTCCCTAATCACATTTCTCCCCCCACCTCCTTTCTCCCTTCCTGTTTCATCCTCCACTGGAAACCCGGGTAACAAATTTCACATCCGCTCTCTTCCACCCCCCTGTCCTATGTCCCTTTCCCCCCTTTCCAGTTTCATCCTTCACTGGAAAACTGGGGCTGATACAATAGCAATGGCTGCTGACGTGGCGACGTCTGGTTGGGTGGCAGTTGGATGGTCCAGCAGCGGCAAGATGTACCCCGCTGATGCAGCCATTGGGAATCTGCCACGTGGCACTCTCGCCAATGGGGCGGCGGTGGGAGCATACCACCTCAGCGGGTATGGCCTGTCTGACGTGGCGCTGACGTCATCATTTGAGCTCACCAACACATCGGCCACCACAGCGAATGGGAGAACCACCATCACGTAAGTGTCGAGCGTTTTTTAAATTTCCTTATCCAGCCTGAGCGGTCGGATTTTTTTTTTCCCCTAAACCCTCTCTTGACTCCTCTTCTGCACAATAATATATGAGCACAATCACGGAAATACAACTTCATAAGTAGGCTGCGTGATCCACATGTCAGATGTGTCAGGATGGCCGTGTTGGTCTAAGGCGCCAGTTTCAGGTCTTGGTCCGAAAGGGCATGGGTTCAGAACCCATTCCTGCCATGATCGCCCATAGATTTTGTCTCTTCTTCATCCTCTTCCTTGTCTCGCCCCCTTTATCTTGTTTCACCCCCTTTCTCCCCACCTTACATTTTTCCTCCCTCTTAGCACCAGCAGCGCCATCTTTGTTAGCCTTTTCAGCACTCGCCATGTCGAATCTTAGACCCTTCTTCCCCAATCCATTTCCCCACCTCTTTCCCTTTCCCACATCTCTCTATCCCTTCCCTCACCCCTGTCGCCATCTGTACTGTACCCAATACCCTCCCACCCATCTTCCTTTCGGTCTTTATGGGGTGTTAGCATCCTCTGAACCTCAAATTCAAGGGTTCGAGCATCCCTTCCTTCCAAACCCCACATTGCTGCCCCTTTCCCCCGTTATCCCTTTATCCTCTTCTTCTCCCACTCCTCCCCATTTCCCGCTATCCCCCATGCAGCTTTGAACAGCCCTCTGGACCGGACTCTCCTCGCCTCCTTCACCTGCTATTCCCCCATCCTCCATCCATTCCCCGCAGCTTTGAACGAGCCTTCTGGGGCCGCACCCCCCCTCCCCCTCTCTCCCCCCTCCTTCACCCGCTATTCCCCATCCTCCATTCTTTTCCCTGCAGCTTCGAACAAGCCCTCTGGACCCGCACTCCTCCACCCCCCCCCCCCCCCCCCCGGTCCCCATCCGCAGCAGTGGCGCCTGGGCCTTGTCTCTCCTCCCCTTCATCCGTATCGTCTACCCACAACCCCTCTCCCCTATCCTCAATTCGCTTGCAGCTTCGAGCGACCCCTCTCAGTGGGAGCCGTCCCCATCAGCAGCCGCGGTGCCACCAGCGTGCTCTGGGCCTTCTCTCGCTCCGACTCGCAGCAACTGGACGACCACGGCCCCAACGAGTGAGTGCACAGGCTTTAAGGAGACGGGGGGGGGGGGGGGGGATAGAACTTTATGGGATGAGCACCGCTGTGTGCTCCTCTGGGCCTTCTCTCGCTCCGACTCGCAGCAACTGGACGACCATGGGCCCAACGAGTGAGTGCTGTGCAGTGGGGAGGAAGGAAGGGCTATAGTATGGCTGGGCTTGCATTCTCTGGGCCTTCTCGTGCTGTGACTCGCTAGAATCAGCAAACAGGGGCTCCGTTAGAATCAACTTTGTTTCAGGCACAGTGGAGGTTGAGGAATCAAGCAGAATTGTTGAAACACTTTATGCGGCAGCCTATTTCAGTGGCAACCAGCTCACTTACTCATCTCTCCTCCCCTTCCTAACCCACCTCAGAGGCTCTGTTACAGTCAACTTCACTAGCAGGGGCTTCTCTAGAAGTTGAAACACTCTCTGCGGCAGCCAATTTCAGTGGCAACCAGCTCACTTACTCATCTCTCCTTCCCTTCTTTTCAATCCCCCCTCATCCTGCCACCCCACCCCACCCCCAATTTCATTCCATACCCGTGTGCCTTACAAACAGAGGCACTGTCGCAATCAACTTCGTTTCAGGCACAGTGGAAGTTGAGGAACCAAGCAGCAGCGCCGAAGCACTCTATATTGCGCACGGGTGGATTCTCACTGTAGCTTTTGGCATTCTCATGCCTGCGGCCATGCTTATATCGAGGATATTCCTCTCTGATAAGCCTGCTTCAGATTTTGGTGCAGCAGCTGCACAGGCAGCAGAAGAAGAAAGGGAAGCAGAGGCAACGGGAGGGAGATTAGGGTTTCCAGGTCAGGCAACGTTGCACGAAGAGAGGGACTTTGAGCATATGCATTTGAAATCAGCTAGAGATGCAGCACAGTATGCCTCAGGGGAAGCAGGAAAAGCGTCAGCAGCAGCAGGAGCAGCAGCAGGAGAAGCAGCAGCAGAGAGTGGGATGCCTGGTACTGGTACTACTGCAAGCAGGGGAAAGCCTTGGATCTCCAAGGCACATGCATTCGAGGCCCACAAGTGGATCATGCTCCTCGCTGTCACGCTCTCATTGGTCGGAATCATCATGGCGTTTGTCCAAAAAGGATCGAGCTCCCTGCAGTCGACACATGGCAGGCTGGGATTGGCCGTGCTGCTGCTGATCTTCCTCCAGCCAATCATTGGACAGCTGAGGCCTGTCAAGGGCCACGTGTCGCGACGCTATTGGTTCGCGCTGCATTGGGTGGTGGGAGTGGCGATTGTGGCAATGGCTTGGAGCAACATGTTCCTTGGGCTTGACCTTGCAAGCAGCAGATTCGGCTACAACCTTGAAGTGAGTCTCGCAACCCCCTTTTTTGTTCTGTGTGAGATTCGGTTTGTGGGTCTACTCATTGAATGGCTTGGAGCAACATGTTCCTTGGGCTCGACCTCGCAAGCAGCAGATTTGGTTACAACCTTGAGGTGAGTTGCTGCATGCATGGTGTGTGGCTGTGGCTATGGTGTGTGACTGTGGCTATGGTGTGTGACTGTGGCTATGGTGTGTGGCTGTGGCTATGGTGTGTGGCTGTGGCTATGGTGTGTGGCTGTGGCTATGGTGTGTGGCTGTGGCTATGGTGTGTGGCTGTGGCTATGGTGTGTGGCTGTGGCTATGGTGTGTGGCTGTGGCTATGGTGTGTGGCTGTGGCTATGGTGTGTGGCTGTGGCTATGGTGTGTGGCTGTGGCTATGGTGTGTGGCTGTGGCTATGGTGTGTGGCTGTGGCTATGGTGTGTGGCTGTGGCTATGGTGTGTGGCTGTGGCTATGGTGTGTGGCTGTGGCTATGGTGTGTGGCTGTGGCTATGGTGTGTGGTTGTGGCTATGGTGTGTGGTTGTGGCTATGGTGTGTGGCTGTGGCTATGGTGTTCGGCTGTGGCTATGGTGTGTGGTGATGTGACTTGAATCCTGATTATGGCAATGGCTTGGAGCAACATGTTTCTTGGGCTCGACCTTGCAAGCAGCCGATTCAGCTACAACCTTGAAGTGAGTCTGGCAAACCACTTTTTTGTTCTGATTGAGATTCGGTTTGTGGGTCTACTCATTGAATGGCTTGGAGCAACATGTTTCTTGGGCTCGACCTTGCAAGCTCAACCCTGCAGCCAATTTGGCTACAGCCTTGATGTGAGTCTAGCTACCATTTTCTGGTTTTTGAGGCGCCTCAAAAACCACCTCATTGCATACAGCTTTGATGTGAGTCTAGCAACCATTTTCTTCTTGTCGTTCTTTCGTAGTAAGAAGAAAGCTGCATCGCTGCCCTTGGCCACAAGTTACAACCTTTCTTGGCTCACGCTTTGAGTTTCGTCTAGTTTCTTCTGCTATTTGAATGTATTGTCTGTGGTCATGCATGTCTATGATTGCGATGCGGATTATGAGCTCCTTGGGATATTCAAGAAAACGCATTTTTATGCACCATCTTGACTTGAATGTCACTGCCTTTTTCTCCATTTTCTTCCCTGTTCTTTTAGGTCCCAGTTTTGAACTTGCTCCCCACCCGGTTATGCAGTTCGGCCTTTGTACACTGGCTACAGTCATAATAGGAACTCAACATCAACCTTTCCTTCGTGTTCCCTATCTCCCCCGCCCCCCTCTCCTCCCCCTCCGCCCTCCACTTCTCTCATTCTCCCCCCTTTCATCCTATACTGGATTGTATGCAGTGGTATTACATTGCATTCGCAGTTATGATTGGTCTCTTCACTCTAGCTTATGCTATTGATTTCGCCTGGGACCAAGTCGGGTTCTGCATGCTTCGATATAAGCAGTCTAATGTCGAATCGGAGCCACTCAACTCCAAAGAAGTGGAGGTCATTATGATGTTGTAACGACTGAACCTCTAACAACGCTGTTATTAGTATGTTACGTATAACCTGCCTTTTGGCATTTTGTTCGTCGATTACAAAGTATTGTGTATGGTTTAGGTTAGTATTGTGTATGGTTTGTATGTATCAGGGCTGACGTTTCGTTTTAGGACTCCCTGATTCCAGTAAAAAATTTGACCCTCTACTATGAGGGCACATTTTTCGCAAGGTAGCTACCCTGATAGCTCAGTGTCACACGAAGTCCAACTCTGACCGGACAAGGTTCACAGCTCAAAAACAGGGTTGCTATTAACAGTGCACTATTTTCCAAAATGATACAACTGCATGCACTTTCCTACTCTATCTAGTCTAGTGCACGGGCTTGTCTATGAAGTACACCTCCTCCACATCCTCATCGTCCGACAGGAATGGATTGTCCTCCGCTTCCTCCTCCCCCACGATCTCCTGATCGTCGCCGAAGGCCTGTTCCACTTCATCGTCCTCCTCCTCCTCCTCCTCCTCCTCCTCCTCATCCTCATTCTCCCCGGCATTTCTAGCAGCCACATCTTCACCCTCCTTCTGCTTCCCCCTCCTCTCCCTCTCTGCCATAGCCAGCTTCAAGCTCTTCGCAGGGCGCCTCCTCCGCAGGGACCTCCACACCTCCAGTGCCTCCGGCCAGTCGATCTCATACTTGAGGAGCGATATCTGCATCAGCTCCCCCAGACGCGCGTTGCACAGCGCTCCTCGCACCTAGGACTGCCAGCGTTGATGACGTTCTGCCTCGAGAACCCCCTCTCGCACTCCACGGTGGAGAGGGGGAGCACAGCCAGCGCCTGCCACAGCAGGATGAGGTTGGGCCATCTCCTGCCAGGCACATTCGTACACACAACACAACGGAAACAGTTAGCGATGCGCAACAAGATTGTAAAACCCATGTTAGCAAAGTATAGGCTACCTCTTGGAGTCTGCGCTCCCAAGGAAGTTGGACAGGCCCTGGGTGAAGCTCTCCATCTCATGGTGTGCCTCGATGATCGAGCAGAAGGTTGGAAGCTCCCTCTCTGCTGCTTTGAGGTCGAATCCCGGCAGCTTGTTGCGGAACAGCCTGCTGCATCCGTTCAGCCACTCCTTACACTTCTTCTCTCACTGGGCCTTGATCTTCGGCCACTTCCCCGCCCGGAACAGCTTCGTCGGCCCCAGCTTCCCAAGGTCATCCAGTCGGTTGTTCAGGTTGTCCACGCAGTCACGGGAGAATTTGCGGCACAGCTTCACGCAGTCTGCGTAGGTGCTTCCGTGTTTGTGCCCCTTCAGCTTCCGCTCATGCATGGTGTACAGGTGGTTGATCGGGCGTCCAGCACCGTCCACGCCGCGCACCCGGACCTACTTGCCTCCACCCTCCTTGTGGACTTTGAGGAAGTTCACCAGCCAGCTCTTCCCTTCGCCCCCGAAAGCTTTCTCTGGCGTCAAGTAGCGCTCCATCAGATCACTCGTTGTGGACTCGATCGTCTTCGCAATCTCAGTCACGTCCAGCTGTGTCAGAGCAGGGGTAGACAAGAGGGAGAAGGATGAGCAACAGTGCAGTTACGAACCTCACGTAGCAACATCATACAAACATGCGACCTCACCTCTCGTCTCTGGAAGCAACGGTTGAGGTCGTTCATGTCCGCCAAGATATCGGCCAAGAAAAACAAGCATAACTGAAACTTGTAGCAGGTGACAATCTCGTACGCCTTGTGATTGTGCTCCCAAAGCAGCACGATGCAAGCGCCGAGGACCTTGCACAGCCTGGCCACCGCATCTCTGAGAAGAAACGAGAATGAATGAACTATGAATGAATTGGGCACAAGTACTAACCCTAATTGGGTTGTACCCCTTATGGGCTACCCCACTATAGCCTACACAATATGCATGAGCTATAACGTTCTGACACACCCCCATAGGCAAAGTGGGGGAGAACAAGGGGTCACAAGACCAGTCAAGCAAAGCAAAGCAAAGCAAGCTCAGGGTGGATCACAAAGTCACCACACATTCCGAGCACAAATTCAAGGCCACAAGGCCAGCTCACATGCCGGAGTATATATATATAAACAGGCTAGACAAGCAAGAGCAGGTATATATATATGTAACAGTACAAGCAAGGTCAAGAAGTGAGCAAGTGAGGCAAGGTAGGCACAAGGCCCAGCTGAGTACAGAAGCGCTGATGGTCACAAGGCGCAAGCGCCTTGGTGAAGATATCAGCAGTGTTGGCCTCAGAGGCCACGTACGCAAGACGCAGCTGACCACGCTGCTGCAGCTCACGAGCAAGAAAGTAGCGGAGAGCAATGTGCTTCGTTCGGTGTTCCAGTCGCTGCTCCCGACACAAGGCCAGCATGGCGTTGTTGTCTACATACAGCACTGGAGGAGAACGAGGCGGCTCTCCGAGGTCAGTCAGCAGGTAGGTGAGCCAGCGAAGCTCCTGTGCAGCCATGGCTCCTGCGTAGATCTCAGCCTCACAACTGGAGCCGAGAACAGAAGACGAGCGAGTAGCCCGCCAAGAAACAGAGCCGGAACCAAGGCTGAAGGTGTAACCCTGTGACGACCGCTGCGTAGCCTGGTCGTCAGCCCAAGAAGCGTCTGCGTGCCCAGTAAGGACCACTGGACTCTGCCCTCCAAGCACAAGCCCCATGCCCGACGTACTGCACAAGTAGCGCAACACCCTCTTTGCTGCAGCCATGTGCTCCGGTCTGTGTCTCCCAAGAGCAACATAGCGTGCGAGAATGCTAAGAGGGTATGCAAGGTCAGGTCGTGTGCAGGTCATCGGGTACATGAGGCAGCCAACAAGCTCTGGGCACGGGCCACTCGACTCTACAGACTCATCCGAAGGCAGAGCTGAGAGCGAGTGGCGAGTAGGCAGAGGAGTGGCCTGAGGCGAGGAGTACGTGAAGCCGAAGCGCTGAAGCACATGCTGCACCATGTGTGACTGAGTCAAGGTAATGGTGCGGCGTGCTCTGTCCCGAGTGATCTGCAAGCCAAGGTAGCTGCGCAGTTCACCCAGGTCAGTGCACGTGTGTCTCTTTTGCAGCTCGGACTTCACGTGGGCGAGTCCAGCAGTGTCAGCTGTGGCAAAGACCAAGTCCTTGACGTACACGAGGATGTAGAACGGCGGCAAAGAAGTGTCGGTGCGCAGAAACAGCGACGGGTCGGCAGTAGAGGGAGCAAACCCAAGAGCCGCAAGTGTAGTCCTCAGTGTGTCGTGCCACTCACGCGGTGCCTGGCGGAGACCGTAGACTGGCTGCCGGAGGCTCCACTGGGTGCCAGGAGGAAAAGACCCAGTGAAACCAGGTGGGCGACGCAGCCAGATCTCCTCGTGCAGGCTGCCCTGCAAGAAAGCAATGCTGAAGTCAAGAGAGTGTAGCTCGTAGTCGCGGTGAGCAGCTATGTGCAGCAGTACCCGAAGAGTGGTCATCTTCGGGGTGGGGGAGAAGGTATGAAAGTAGTCAACTCCCTGCCGCTGACTGAAGCCACGAGCCACGTAACGCGCCTTGAAGACAGGCGGAGAACCCGGCGGTCGCTTCACCCTGAAAATCCACATGCCACTAACAATGTTCGCCCCAGGAGGGGGAACAGCGTCAACGTAGGTGCCTGTGGACTTCCAGGAAGCCATCTCTGCGTCCATAGCTGCCTGCCACTGAGAGGAGTAGGGACCCTCTATCGCCTCCACGTAAGAGCGCGGAGTCGGGATGTCAAGTGCATCCGGGTCTCCCTCAGGGGCAAGCAGTACGGATACGAGATGAGGTGAAGCAGCGGCCAAGCACTGGAACTCCTCCTGCCTGTCCTCAAGGACGTCCTTGCCAAGGGCACACTCACCCCCGACGGACGGAGGACAGACAGACTCAGACTCAGCAACAAGACTGGCGGCATAGTCTAGACGACAGCGAGCAGCAAAGTCGACGAGCTCAGCAACTAGGGCAGACGCAGCAGTGGACTCAAAGGAAGGGTCAGTGACAACAGTAGCAAGGAGACGCATGACAGTAGGAATGGCAGCACGAAGAGAGTCCGACTCTGGGTCGGCAAGAGCAGGAAGAGAAGACTCAGGAGGAGAAGGCAAAGGGGCACACAGAGGAGCAGTGGACGGACGCAGAGACATCCGGTGCGTGCCAGGGACAGGAGGAGGACGCTGACGCGAACCGCGACCACTAGTGCGAGCAGCACGGACAGGCGACGCAGGGCGAGACGCAGGCTCACGACGCTCAGCAAGACCTCCAGTAGGACCAGTGTAGGGAGACGGAGCAGGCAGTGGGGAGGCTGGCTATAACTGTAACTGCGACGGGACAGGCTGTGGACACTCTAAGGGAGGAGGAGGACCTGTAAAAGACGGGAGACCAAGAACCTGCTGAAGGAGAGGAACGAAGTACGGCCGAGGCCGCGTGGCGACTCCAGACACAACAGGGACAGCACCAACACCCCTAGTGGCAGCACCAGCACCAGTAGCAGCTCCAGCTCCAGTACCCCCAGCAGCACCAGTAGTACCCCCAGCAGGACCGCCTCCAGGACCGACAGCAGTAGCCTCCGCGCCAACACCCGCAGCAGCTCCAGCTCCAGAAGTACCCGCAGGTCCAGCAGCTCCAGTACTCCCAGTACGAGCACCTCCGGAACCCGTGGCACCAGCTCCCTCAGCAGCAACAGAACCTCCAGTACCCGCAGCACCTCCAGCTCCAGCAGCTCGCCTCTAGCGCCAGGCAAACCACTCACGCAGCTCCTGTGGAGAGAGTGGCTCCCGGCAAGAAGAAGCACCCGGAGAACCGCCAGGCACAGCACCAGCAGGCCCAGCTCCCTCAGGCTCCGCACCCCCTGGCTCAGCACCTCCAGGCGTAGCACCCCCAGGCTCAGCACCCCCAGGCTCAGCACCCCCAGGCGTAGCACCCCCAGGCTCAGCACCCCCAGACTCAGCACCCCCAGAGTCAGCACCCCCAGGCTCAGCACCCTCAGCAGCACCAGAGTCACCAGCGACCTCGACAGGCTCAACAGCGTCTACCTGGGACACACCTGAAGGGGCAGGACCCTGAGGGGGGAGGGGGTCTACCGGGGGGGGACCTGGTACAAGGAAGAGCGGTGGCGGGGGGAGGGACGGAGTGCGGTAGGGGAAGAGGCGGTAGTAGGGGACCGACTCGTCAAACGTGACGTCCTGGGAGGACAGAACACGGCGAGAGGTGGGGTGGTAGAACTGCCACCCTGGGGCTTCAGGGGGGAAACCCAGGAAGACGCAAGGAGCAGCACGAGGGGACAGCTTGTCCGCAGACAAGTCGCGGACAAACGCCCGAGATCCCCAGACACGGAACGCAGACGCATCGCCAACCTTCCCCCTCCACAACAAAGCTGGGGAGGTCTCCGGCATGGAGACCCTGGGCTGAAGGTTGATCTGATGCGCCGCGTACCAAACCGCAAACGGCCACAGAAAATGGGGGGCAGCCGCATGCATCATGGACGTACGGGCGACGTCCATGACCATGCCAATGCGGCGCTCAGCAATCCCATTTTGCGGGGGAGAGTCCGGAAGCGTGAAGGTCTGGCGGATGCCTCGTGCACGACAGTAGGCTCGCAGAAGGCCAGAGGAGAACTCTCCGCCTCGGTCAGAGTGCAGACGCAGAACAGGAAAGTCTGAGCCGAAGCTCTGCCTGAGCTGGAGACGAGCTGCGCGGATCCAGTCGATCAACACCTCAGTAACATCACCCTTGCTGCGCAAGGGGAAGAGTGTGGTGTAACGCGAGTAGTTGTCAACCACCAGCAGGAAGTAGCGCTCGTGACCCTGTCCATGGACGCGGGCTGGGCCCCACACGTCCATGTGAAGCGTCTGCAGCGGGGCCTCTGTCGGAGGAAACTGGGAGGAGTGAGGGGTAGTCCGCTGTCGCCCCTCGACACAGGGGACGCAGGTAGGGCCAGGCCCTAGAGGAAGGGGAGGGAGGGACCGGGGAAGACCAGAGACAAGGACACAGGAGGCCATGCTTCGGAGACGAAGCAGGGAGGGGTGACCAAGGCGGTGGTACTAGAGGAGAGTCTCGTGAGACAGGAGGCGACACGAGCAGGGGGCAGACTCAGGACCAGACCTGGACGCTGCAGCTAACACCTGACCCGATGCAGCTACCTCACCAGACGCAGGGACTGGAGGAGACGCAGTGGTCAGTGTGTACAGGCTCGACCCCGGCCGACGTGTAAACGTGGCCAGGTGTCGGCCTGTCCGAGCGTCCGTGCAGTGGGTCACCCGCAGACTCGCAGGAGTGAACTCGGGAACCCCCGCATCCTGTAGGTCAGCACCACTCACCAGGTTCATAGAGAACGAGGGGAGGTAAAGACCAGACAGGGTGCCAGAGGGGGCCGCCGGACACGGGAGGACAGTGGAGAAGTGAGCAAGGACAGGACCCCTAGAGGGGTCTGCCAGGGAGACTGCAACTGGCCGACCAAGCGGCGTGAGTGTGGTGCGGTCTCGAAAGAAGGAGCGAGAAGCCCCCGAGTCAAGTGTGAAGGTGTGGGAGGCCGAAGCCGACGCAGTATCTGAGAGCGCAGACTCACCAGTACCGGAGGAAGCAGACGCACTAGCACCTAGAGCAGCAGCCTCGCTAGCACCAAGAGCAGCAGCCTCACCAGCACCTAGAGCAGCAGTCGCAATGCCCGGGTCGGGCGGGAAACACCGGTAACAGTCACCCTCCTCACTAATAGACACAGTATACATAGCAGCAAGAATAGCATCAAAGTCAAGGTCAAAGATAGCTACCCCTGCCCTAGACAGCTCGCCCCAGCGAGGGATCTCAGTGGCCTCAGGGAACTGGTGACGCCAAGCGTCCGTCAGGCGGCCAAAGCAGCGCTGGGTGGGGTGCGCACCCCTACACTGCTCACCCGCACGGTCGCCAGTGCGCAGGACGTAGGTGCACGGACCAGTACCCCCACCCCGCTGGCGTGCAGCGTACCACTCACGGAGCTGCTGAGGGGACAGGGTCTCCCGACTGCGCTGCTGCTGCTGGCGCTGACCACCACCGGAGCCACTCCTCTGCGAAGAGCCACGACCTCCTCCTCCTCCTCCGCCACCGCCTCCTCCACCTCCGCCACCTCCATCACCTCCGCTCCCACTGCCACCTCCGCCGCCGCCTCCGCCTCCATTGCCGCCGCCGACACCTCCACCCCCGCCACCACTCCCACCACCACCCCCACCCCCTCCACTGCCTCCACTGCCGCCTCCACCGCCCCCGCTAGCTCCTCCAGCGCCCCTGCCCCCCTTGCCCTTGCCAGAGCTACGCTTCCCACTAGGGGTAGACGCCGCACCGACCGACTCCAGACCAACGAGGTCGGCCGCAGCAGCAGAGGCAACAGAGTGCAAAAGAGGGGAGGGGGAACACCCCTCAAAGATGGGGGTGCGCGGGTCACCACGAGAGGCCCCTACAGCGACTATGCTCTTCTCCGCTGCTAGGAGGGCCTTCTCGAGGAGATCAACGGTGAGAGTGGTGGGACAGACTGAGAGAAAGTGGTCCCTGACTACGCGAAGGGAGTCAGGGAGGCGGGTGACTATGTAGTAGAGAGTGATGTACATGGGGGGGGGGGTTCTTGGCGCAGAACTCAGCAGGAAGCGCAGCGCGGTAGCGAGTGTCACTAGTGCGGAGGTGCGTAATGAGGTCAGCGACTGTGGGAAAGGCAGCAAGGTCAGGGAAGAGGTACGGTAGCATGAGGCGGCTCAGTGCAGCAGTGGCAGGGGAGGAGTAGCGTGCAACTACAGCGTCGTACAAGGTCTGAGCACTCTTGTACTAGCTAAAGTGCGCACGCTCAGAGGTAGGCAGGTGGCGACGCACAGCAAGACGTGCAGCAGCATCGCGCATGGCCCACTGTGAGCGGACAGTGGCGTCAGCATCAGCAGCAGGGGCAGGAGAGGCACCAGAGGTGAGGTCAAAGAGAGAGAGACCGTCCGCCCTATCGCACTGTAAGAAAAGCTGCAGGTCATCTATCAAGACGTCAAAGTCAATGGCCCGACCCTCAGCGTCAAAAGCGAGGACACTAGGGGTAGCCATGACAGCAGTAGACTAGCAGCGCGAACAGTAGGGTGAGGGCAGTGCAGTGACAGAGGCGCTGCTCTTACCAGACAGGGCGGCTCGGGCGGCTCGGCTGCAGGGCGACTCGGCGGCTCGGCAGCTGGGCGGTAGGCGGCTCGGCAGCAGGGCGGCTCGGCGGCTCGGCAGCTGGGCGGTAGGCGGCTCGGCAGTTGGGCGTCTCGGCGGCTCGGCTGCAGGGCGGCTCGGCGGCTCGGCTGCTGGGCGGCTCGGCGGCGGGGCGGCTCGGCGGCTCGGCTGCTGGGCGGCGCAGCGGCTCGGCTGCTGGGCGGCTTGGTGGCCGGGCGGCTCGGCGGCTCGGCTGCTGGGCGGCTCGGCGGCTCTGCTGCTGGGCGGCTCGGCGGGGCCGCAAAGGAGGCGGCCGAAGGGCCGCTGAGAGGGCGGCGTCCGGGGCCGATGAGAGGAGGCGGCTGGGCCGCCGAGAGGAGGCGGCGGGGCCGCTTAAAGGAGGCGGCGGGGCCGCTGAGAGGAGGCGGCGGGGCCGCCGAGAGGAGGCGGCGGGGCCGCGGAGAGGAGGCGGCGGGGCCACGGAGAGGAGGCGGCGGGGCCGCGGAGAGGAGGCGGCGGGGCTGCCGAGAGGAGGCAGCGGGGCCGCTTAAAGGAGGTGGCGGGGCCGCTGAAAGGGCGGCGACGAGGCCGCTGCAGGGGTAGTGGCGGGGCTGCTGAAAGGAGACGGCGGGGCCGCTGAAAGGAGACGGCGGGGCTGCTGAAAGGAGACGGCAGGGCCGCTGAAAGGAGACGGCAGGGCCGCTGAAAGGAGACGGCGGGGCCGCTGAGAAGGGCGGCGACGGGCCGCTGAAGAGGGCGGCGAGAGAGCCGCAGGGAGGGCGGCGTCAGGGCCGTGCAAGGGCGGCGACGGGGCCGCTGGTGAAAGGGCGGCGAGGGGCCGCAGGGGGAGAGCGGCGACGGGCCGCGAAGGGCGGCGGATCGGGGCCGCAAGAGCGGCGGATCGGGGCCACAAGAGGCCGCTAGGGGTCCGTGAGGGCGGCTTGGGCGGCGCGACGCGGCCGTTAGGGCGGCGCGACGCGACCGCTAGGGCAGCGTGACGGGGCCGCTAGGGGCCGCTAAGGGCGACGCGACGGGGCCGTGAGGGGCCTAGCGAGGGGGCGATGGAAAGGAAAGCACACGAGGCTTGACTCGGGCCTAAGCGGAGCGCGCTCCGGGCAGGGAGAAAAAAATTCGTAGTGGTGGGCCCTAGGAATCGTTCCCGTTAGGGAACCTGCTCGATACCATGAGAAGAAACGAGAATGAATGAACTATGAATGAATTGGGTACAAGTACTAACCCTAATTGGGTTGTACCCCTTATGGGCTACCCCACTATAGCCTACACAATATGCATGAGCTATAATGTTCTGACAATCTCCTCGAGACAGCCACCGCACCGTGTGGATGCCTTGGACTTCCAGGTTGGTCTTGTAAATCACACGCTGCAGGTACTTGAACCGCTGACTCCACACGCTGGAGTTTCCGAGCAGAGTCGCCACAGTGCGCACCACCTTGTCGACCATGTCGAGATCCGGGTTTGAGTCAGCGGCGTCCTTCACAGCCAACGCCTCACTGTGTAAAGCAGGGAACAAGTATTATGGTTTGTTAGTAAACCAATCAGCGTAGATAACATGCTACAATACAGACCAACTCATATTCCGATGGGCGATGCAGTGGCATGAGAACAGATGAGGGACGTGTTCACGAAGACGCGCCACCAATCCGTTCTCTCTCCCGATCATGACCGACGCCCCGTCCGTGCTGATGCCGACAATCTTGGACACATCGACGGCAGCGGAGCGAAGATGGTTCAGAAGCACCTCAAACAAGGACCCTGCATCACACCGCTCGACCGTCAGCAAAGTGAAAAACTTGCATGCAACTTGGTGGTTCTTCAGAAATGTAAGGTACACAATCATGTGTTTCCCTCGCGTGCAGTCAGTGCTCTCATCGCACTGGATGCCCAGGAACGGTGATGCCAGGACGTGGTCCATCTGCACTCGGGTGAGGTAAGTGCTCATGCTGTGGACCATCTGCTAGAAGCCGTAGGTGCAACAAAGGATAGAGAAATTATCAGTACACGATAGTCAAGCAAGTTGTTTGACGTGCATGTTTAAATTTGCAATCAATTTGAGCCGTCACTTACCACGTGAGATAAACGCCGTACGACTGCCGGGGAATGGCTGGCATGTCCTGCTCCGCAAGATGCCGCATCAGCTTAGGAAACATGCTAATCGGCGCGTCGCACTGGCACAGGAACTGAGTCGACCGCATCAGCCGTATCGCGCGGCGGCCCTCGACGTCGGAGTTGATGAAGTCCGAAATCACCTGCTGCCCCTCGCGGATTCCCGCCGCAATCTTCATCTGGCGGTCCACCGCCGCCATGTGTGTCAAACATTATATATGTTCTGCTTGTTTAGGCTACAGTGGGTTAGCCTATAGGGGGTACACAATTCTAGGGTTAGGTACTTGTACTGTTTTCACTGTTAGTTCATCCATTCCTGTTCATTCATTTCAACATGGTATAGAGCAGGTCCTTCTTAGGACCGATTCTTGTAGGGCCCACCACTACCTACCTACCTACCTACCTACCTGCGCCCTAGGGCGCCTCGGTTTTCACGGCCCTCTAAGGCCCCGCGACCCGCCCCTTAGCGACCCGCGACCCGCCCCTTAAGGCCCCGTCGGCCCACGCGCTTGCCCCTTACGGCCCCGCACTCGCCCCTTTACGGCCCCGCGCTCGCCCCTAGAGGCCCCGAACGGCCCACGCGCTCGCCCCTAGCGGCCCCCGTCGGCCCCGCGATCGCCCCTAACGGCCCCGTCGGCCCCGCGCTCACCTCCCTAGAGGCCCCGAAAGGCCCCGTCGGCCCCGCGCTCACCTCCCTAGAGGCCCCGAAAGGCCCCGTCGGCCCCGCGCTCACCTCCTTAGAGGCCCCTTACAGCCCCGTCGGCCCCGCGCTCACCTCCCTACAGGCCCCGAACGGCCCCGTCGGCCCCGCGCTCACCGCCCCTAGAGGCCCCGAACGGCCCGTGACCGCCACAGCCCAGGACCGAACCGAGCCGCCCAGGACCGAACCGAGCCGCGCGACCCGAGCCGAGCCGCGCGACCCGAACCGAACCGCGCCGCCCCACCCGAGCCGCGTCGCCCTACCTAAACCGAGCCGCCCTACCTGCTTCATCCTCCTACTCCTACTGCTACTCCTACTGCTCCTATGGCTAGCCCACAGGTGCTAGTTTTTGATGCTGAGGGCCGCCCAGTGAAGTTTGACACCTGGCTAGACGACCTGCACCTCTATCTACAACTCACAGCCAAGGACGACATCTCACTGTACGACCACGCCCTAGGCCATGTCACTGCCCCTGCTGCTACTGCTGACAGCACTGCCCGCTCACAGTGGCAGACTCGTGATGCCCACGCTCGCTTCGCTATTCGCAACTCCCTGCCGATAGACGAGCGCGAGCACTTTGGCCAGCACAAGACTGCACAGGCACTGTACACAGCTGTCGTTGCTCGCTACTCCTCACCTGCCTCTGCCACGCTAGGCCGTCTCTCCCTCCCCTACCTATTTCCCGACCTGGCCTCGTTCCACACAGTTGCTGACCTCATCACGCACCTCCGTACTAGTGAGGCCCGCTTCCGTGCCGCCATGCCTGATGAGTTCCTTGCCACGCACCCCCCCCCACTCTGGCTCACTCTCTACCACCTAGTCACCCGCCTCCCTGACACCCTGCGTGCTGTCAGGGATCACTTCCTAGCTCGCTGCCCCACTGAGCTCACCATTGCCCTCCTCGAGAAGGAACTGCTTGCAGCTGAGGCTAGCATCGTAGCTGTAGGTGCCTCTCGTGGCGAACCCCGTACCCCGTTCTTTGAGGGGTGTTCTCCTTCCCCCCTTCTTCCCTCTGTCGCCTCTGCTGCTGCTGTCGACCTCCTTGGTGCTGAGAAGGTCGGTACTGCGTCTTCTTCGAGCGGGCGCCGCAGCGCCAAGGGCAAAGGGGGCAAGGGAGGAGGTGGTGGGGGTGGTGGCGGCGGTTGGGGTGGTGGTGGGACTGGTGGGGCTAGTGGTAGCGGTGGGGGTGGTGGCGGCAGCGGCGGGGGAGGTGGCAAGGGCGGAGGGGGTGGTGGGGGTGGCGGTGGACGCGGCGGCGGCAGGGGTTGGGGTGGTCGAGGAGGTGGCGGCGGCGGTGGTGGTCGTGGAGGCGCTGGCGGTGGCCAGGGCCAGCAGCACACTCCGTCGCCCCAGGAGGTCCGTGAGTGGTACTCACAGCACGGGGGGGGGGGGGGGGGGGGGGGTGGCTTTAGCTGCACGTACGTCATTCGCACGGGTGACCGCACTGGTCAGCCGTGTGGGGGACCGCACGCCACACAGCGCTGCTTCGCTCGTCTCAACGATGCTTGGCGTGTTCAGTTCCCTCAGGCCACTGAGCTGCCCCGCTGGGTTGATCTCCTGAGGAAGGGGATTGATATCTATGCTCTAGACTTTGATGCTATTCTATCTGCTATGTATGTGATGTCTACTAGTGGAGAGGGTGCTGAGTACTTGTGTGTGCCGCCCGACCCAGGCATTAGGTCTAGAGCGTCTGCCGCTCCAGGTACTCGCGTGTCTGCTACCCCAGGTGCTGGTGAGGCAACTGCTCTAGGTGCTTGTGCGTCTGCCCCCCCTGGTACTGAGTCGACTGCAGCACTACACACCTTCACACTGGACTCAGGTGCTTCTTGCTGCTTCTTTCGTGACCGCACTGCCCTTGAGCCGCTTGCTCGGCCAGTTGCTGTCTCCCTCGCTGACCCCTATGGGGGTCCGGTCATTGCGACCTCCTCCACTTTCCTTCCCTGTCCTGCGGTCCCGTCGGGCACACTGTCAGGTCTCCACCTCCCCTCGTTCTCTACGAACCTGGTGGCAGGATGTGCGCTCCAGGACGGGGGTGATCACCAGTTCACCCCTGCCTACGAGCGCGTGACACACTGCACGTGTGCTCGTACGGGCCGTCACTTGGCTACCTTCACTCGACAGCCTGGGTCGGACCTGTACACACTGACCACTGAGTCCCCTCAGGTCGCTGCGTCTGCGTCCGCGTCAGGTCAGCTGTTGGCCCTTTGCTCGTGTCGCTCTCTGGCACACGAGACTGTCCTCTGGCACCACCGCCTTGGTCACCCGTCTGTGCAGCGGCTTCGTGCCATGCACTCCTGGTACCTTGTCTCTGGCCTTCCCAAGGTCCTTCCTCCCCTCCCTCTCTCACCTGCTCCTCCCTGTCTTCCCTGTGTCGAGGGGCGGCAGCGCGCGGCTCCTCACTCCTCCTCGTTTCCCCCGACGACTGCTCCCTTGCAGACGCTCCACATGGACTTGTGGGGCCCAGCCCGCGTCCGTGGTCAGGGTCAGGAGAGGTAATTCCTGATAGTTGTTGACGACTACTCGCGCTACACCATGGTCTTCCCCTTGCGCACCAAGGGTGAGGTCCCTGATGTCTTGATCCCTTGGATCTGCAGAGCCCGTCTCCAGCTCAGCGAGCGTTTCCACTCGGACTTTCCTGTCCTACGCTTGCACTCTGACAGAGGTGGTGAGTTCTCCTCCGACCTCTTGGCAGCCTACTGTGCTGAGCACGGCATTGAGCATTCGTTCACGCTTCCGGCCTCACCACAGCAGAATGGGGTTGCGGAGCGCCGCATTGGCCTGGTCATGGAGGTCGCCCGTACCTCCTTGATCCATGCGGCTGCCCCCCACTTTCTGTGGCCGTTTGCGGTCCGGTACGCTGCGCATCAGCTCAACCTCTGGCCCCGTGTCTCCTTGCCGGAGACCTCGCCCACACTGCTGTGGACAGGGGAGGTTGGCGATGCGTCGCGTTTCCGGGTCTTGGGATCTCGAGATTTTGTCCGCGATACGTCTGCGGACAAGCTCTCCTCCCGTGCTGTTCCCTGCGTCTTCCTCGGCTTTGTCCCGGACGCGACTGGTTGGCAGTTTTACCACGCCACCTCGCGCCGAGTCTTGCCCTCTCAGGACGTCACTTTTGACGAGTCCGTCCCCTACTACCGCCTCTTCCCCTACCGCACTGCCCCGCTCCCCCCCCCGCCTCTCTTCCTTGCGCCAGGTGCTGCTATCGTAGACCCCCTCCCCCCTCAGGGTGCCGCTCCCTCAGGTGTGTCTCAGGTAGACCCGGTTGAGCCTGTTGAGGTAGCTGTCGACTCTCGTCCTGCTGCGGGTGCGGAGCCTGGGGGTACTGAGCCTGGGGGTGCTGAGCCTGGGGGTGCGGAGCCTGGGGGTGCTGAGCCTGGGGGTGCGGAGCCTTGGGGTGCTGAGCCTGGGGGTGCGGAGCCTGGGGGTGCGGAGCTTGGGGGTACTGAGCCTGGGGGTGCTGAGCCTGTAGGTGCTGAGCCTGGGGGTGCTGAGCTGCAGAGTCCGGAGTCTGGGGGTTCTGAGTCTGGTGGTGCTGAGCCTCGTAGTCCTACACCTGGAGGAGCCTTGTCCTCGGAGCAGCTGCGTGAGTGGAACTTACAGTACTACAGCCTCAGGAGAGGTACCTCTGGAGCCAGGCGTACTACTGGGACTGGTGCTAGTGCTTCTCCTCCTAGTCGGGAGCTCCCCTCCCGTGAGCGGATCCGTGAGTGGTACGAGCGGCGCTGCAATCTTCGGAGTGGTGCGCCTCGTGTCACGGACCCCGCTGCTGCTGGTGCTACTGCTGGTGCTGCGGACCCGGGCGTTGGAGCTGCTACTGGTGCTGAGGACCCGGGCGTTGGAGCTGCGGCTGGTGCTGAGGACCCGGACGCTGGTGCTGCTGCTGGTGCTGAGGACCCGGACGCTGGTGCTGCTGCTGGTGCTGAGGACCCGGGCGTTGGAGCTGCGGCTGGTGCTAAGGACCCGGACGCTGGTGCTGCTGCTGGTGCTGAGGACCCGGGCGTTGGAGCTACGGCTGGTGCTGAGGACCCGGACGTTGGTGCTGCTGCTGGTGCTGCGGACCCGAGCGTTGGGGCTGCTGCTGGTGCTGAGGACCCGGGAGTTGGAGCTGCTGCTGTTGCTGAGGACCCTGGTTCTGGAGTCACTGCACGGTCGCGGCCGTACTTCGTTGCGCTCCTTCAGTAGGTTCTTGGTCAGCTCCCTCCTCCTTGTCCTCCTCCCTCCTTAGGGTGTCCTCCGTCTGTCCAGCTGCAGTCGCAGCTACCGTCTGCCTCCTCTCTCTCTGGTCCTACTCCTTACACTGGTCCGACTGGAGGTCTTACTGAGCGTCGTGAGCCTGAGTCTCGTCCTGCGTCGCCTGAGTCTCGTCGTGCGTCGCCTGTCCGTGCAGCTCTCATTGGTAGTCGTGTCCCGCGTCAGCTTCTTCCTGCTGTCCCAGGCACTCACCGGATGGCGCTTGGTCCCTCCACTGCTCCACAGCGTGTCCCACTGCCGTCTCCTCCTGCGTCCTCTCTTCCTGCTCTTGCTGACCCGGGGTCAGACTCCCTTCGTGCTGCCAGTCCTACTGTCACGCGCCTCCTGGCTACTGTTGTCACTGACCCTTCCTTTGAGTCTGCTGCTGCGTTTGCCTTAGTTGCTGAGCTTGTCGACTTTGCTGCCACCTGTCGTCTAGACTACGCCGCTAGCCTAGTTGCTGAGTCTGAGTCTCTCTATCCTCCGTCCGTCGGGGGTGAGTGTGCTCTTGGCACTGACGTCCTTGAGGACAGGCAGGAGGAGTTTGAGTGCTTTGCTGCCGCTTTGCCCCATCTCGTGTCCATGCTTGTTGCCCCTAAGGGAGACCCGGATGCACCAGACATCCCGACCCCACGCTCTTACGCAGAGGGGATGGCCGGTCCCTACTCCTCTCAGTGGCAGTCAGCCATGGACACAGAGATGGCTTCCTGGAAGTCCACAGGTACCTACGTTGACGAGGTTCCCCCGCCTGGGGCGAACATCGTCAGTGGCATGTGGATTTTCAGGGTGAAGCGACCGCCGGGCTCTCCGCCTGTCTTCAAGGCGCGTTACGTTGCACGAGGCTTCAGTCAGCGAGAGGGAGTTGACTTCTTTCAGACCTTCTCCCCGACCCCGAAGATGACCACTCTTAGGGTTCTGCTGCACGTCGCCGCTCAGCGTGACTACAAGCTCCACTCTCTTGACTTCAGCACTGCTTTCCTGCAGGGCAGCCTGCACGAGGAGATCTGGCTGCGCCGCCCACCTGGCTTCACTGGGTCGTTCCCTCCTGGTACCCAGTGGAGCCTCCGACGGCCAGTCTACGGTCTCCGCCAGGCGCCACGTGAGTGGCACGACACACTGAGGACCACACTTGCGGCTCTTGGGTTCGCGCCTTCTACTGCTGACGCGTCGCTGTTTCTACGCACCGACGCCTCACTGCCGCCGTTCTACATCCTCGTGTACGTCGACGACTTGGTCTTTGCCACTGCTGACACTGCGGCACTCGCCCACGTGAAGTCGGAGCTGCAGAAGAGACACACGTGCACAGACCTGGGTGAACTGACAAGCTATCTTGGCTTGCGGATCACCCGGGACAGAGCACGCCGCACCATCACCTTGACTCAGTCACAAATGGTGAAGCAGGTCCTTCAGCGCTTCCGCTTCACGTACTCCTCGCCTCAGCCCACTCCTCTGCCTACCGGTCACTCGCTCTCAGCTCTGCCTTTGGATGAGTCCGTAGAGCCGAGTGGCCCGTATCCAGAGCTTGTGGGTTGCCTCATGTACCTGATGACCTGCACTCGACCTGACCTTGCATACCCTCTTAGCATTCTTGCACGCTATGTCGCTCCCGGCCGTCACCGGAAGGAGCACATGGATGCAGCTAAGAGGGTGTTGCGCTACTTGTGCAGTACGTCGGGCATGGGGCTAGTGCTTGGAGGGCGAGTCCCAGTTGTTCTCACTAGGCACTCAGACGCTTCTTGGGCAGACGACCAGGCTACTCAGCGGTCGTCTCAGGGTTACACCTTCAGTCTTGGCTCTGGTTCAGTTTCTTGGCGTTCTACTCGCTCTTCTTCTGTTCTCAGCTCCAGTTGTGAGGCTGAGATCTACGCCACAGCCATGGCGGCCCAGGAGCTACGCTGGCTCACCTACTTGCTGACCGACCTTGGAGAGCGGCCTCGTTCTCCTCCAGTGCTGTACGTCGACAACAAGGCAGCCATTGCCTTGTGTCAGGAGCACAGGCTGGAGCACAGAACGAAGCACATTGCTCTGCACTACTTCCTTGCTCGAGAGCTGCAGCAACGTGGTCAGCTTCGTCTGCGTTACGTGGCCTCTGAGGCCAACACTGCTGATGTGTTCACGAAGGCGCTTCAGCCTTGTGACCATCAGCGCTTTTGCACTCTTCTAGGCCTTGTGCCTACTGGACCTCACTTGCTTACTTCTTGAGTTTGTTTGTACTGTGATCTCTATATTTATATATACCTGCATGTTTACTCTTGCTAGGTTGTAATCATTGTACCTCTTGTTCTATTATAAACCTGCATGTGAACTGGTCTTGTGACCACTTGCTTGTGCTCGGAATTTGTTTGGTATCCTTGAGATCCACCCTGAGCTTGTTTTGCCTTGCTTTGCCTTGACTGGTCTTGTGACCCCCAGTTCTCCCCACTTCGCCTATGGGGGTGTGTCAAACATTATATATGTTCTGCTTGTTTAGGCTATAGTGGGTTAGCCTGTAGGGGGTACACAATTCTAGGGTTAGGTACTTGTACTGTTTTCACTGTTAGTTCATCCATTCCTGTTCATTCATTTCAACAATGTGTGCGTCCGTATGCTCGTGCGCCCGGAACGACTGCGTCTGCAAGTCACGGCCTCCGTCGTCTCCCTGCATGGCGTACCTCGTGTTCCCCTTACCGTACGACATGGAGATGCTGCACTTCACATACGGGAAACCGTCCTTGGTTTTCCCAAACACAAGCCAAGAAAAGTATCCCGCCCACTTCGTCTCGTAATTAATACTCGCCTCCAGGTACATCTGCTCTCGCAGCTGCGTCTTGGTGAGTGCCGGCGAGCCGGTATCCGCGCGCACCGGGATGTCACCTTCTTCCGGCAGCTCAGCTTCTTTCTGTGCAGGCTCATCGGGCTTTTCCGACGGTGGAATATGGCGGCCTCCCACCAGCAGAGTACTCTGCGCCCACTTACCAGATCGCGCACGCTTGGGAGCGGAAGTAGCCGACGGCGGGCCAAGGGACACCCGCACCGTGCTTGGAGTAAGACTGGGCGAAGGCGGTGGAGGATCTTTGCTGCAGCCAGCAACAGCCGGGGGGAGAGTGAACGGGACGAGAATAGGAAAAGCAGTAGGAGTAGGGGTTACTACAGGGGCAAAGTCGTGAACGGTAGACCTAGGCGGTTCAAGTGTGACGGGAGCAGCCGTAGGTCTAAGAAAATCTAGCCCAGAGCGGGGAGCATCCGAAGCTTTCTCCGGCTGGGACGGCGCTGTTGGTTTCACTGTTACAGGCGGCTCGTCGGGGCCAGTGTCCGGAGCAGCTTCGTCGGCCGGCATGGCCTCCATTGGCTGAACGAGAGGAAAATGAGACAATGAATGCACGTAATGGAAAGAACACACCAGTGAACAAAGGAACGTTGGCTGTTGGTATGGGGAGGGAAGGGGAGGTTGGAGATGGCGGAAGCACGAAACCGCCGCGCCGCGATTCCACGGACTTGATGGCAACATTCGACGATGACTTCGTCGTTGCATTCAAGGCCGAATTCATTCACAGACTCCTTGGCTGCCACCGCATGCTGTCAACAGGCCATTCTGGCCAATGGCAGACACATGCTGTGCACTGTGCGGTGCGCGTGGCAGCACCGTATCATTGATTTGGCTGCGTTGGCGCTGTTGCTAGCTGTGATGTACAGCACGTCAATGTTTTCCTTTGTCGGTATTACGTCACTCACGGGCGCGTGAAGGGGGTACCTCACATGGGGCCACTCGAAGAAATGATTACGCACAAGGGGGTTATCGAAACGAAGCTTCTAGGAAACTTCGTCCCGATACCCTCGCATTCAGGGTCCACGGAACGCATACCCTGCATAGACAGAGTCCGCAAGTACACTACTCTGAGCCTAGTTACAAGAATTCAGAGTCCGTTAAGTAGCTTCTCTGATTGGATCAGCGTTCACAAAATACAAAACCTGTGTTTGCAGGGACCACCAAGTCAGAAGCCTGTAATCACCCTGAAATCAGGGTAATTACCCTGATATCGTCAGCCCTGGTATGTATAGCTACACAATATGGTTCGCATCATTCAGCTCCATGCTAGATACGGCACCGGTACCGTGAAAGAAAAGAACATGTTGGGTTGAGGATGGACAAATCGGAGGCTACTATAGTATGAGTGGTAGAGGACATAATAATTATGCTGATCCATGGTTTGAATGAGAAAAAATTTAACGCTCTATGCTGCCTCCAAACTGCACATATTGAACTCCATTATAGAAGAACTGAAACAAGTGTACTTAGGTTTAAAAGGTTTCGAATAACGAGTCTGCTAATTTAGGCCTACATAGAGGCTATCCCTGAAATCTAACCAAGAAGCTTTCAAGCTCACCGCTGTGGCGTGCCGAGTCTTTGGTTCTCGTTTCCCATTGCGCCTGAGGTGACTTTTGAGTCGACTCAAAAGTCGCCGCGTGTTCAGTTCCTGTTTCCCGTTGCGCCTGAGCGGCTCGTTCCAGGCGCGTTGATCCCAATGGACGCTCCCGCGGGTCGCGGCGTGCGTTACACGTCAGTAACCGGCGCTTCGGGAGATTCGATTTCATCAGCTGGTGGCCGCTTCTCTCCCGCCCTCGGCCCAACTTCTCGCGGAATTTCCGGCGGGAATGGTGGCGGCGCCCCGGAGGACCGCGCGAGGCGCGTTAAGAGCCTATTAGAAGGGTATTACGGGCACGGGGGTGGAGCACCGGGAGCGGAAGACGCGTCGGGATCGGCGGCGGGAAGTTCGGGGGGTCGCGACGACATCAATTCGCGAGCGTTTGACGCGGACTCGTTTGTAGCAAACTTGGTGCGTCAATAGCAGCGGAACGAACGAGAGCTGTGATAATCTTCCTTCTCTCGTGTCCGCTCATTGATCCCCTCCTTTCTCACATACATTCCTCCGACGAATTCCATCTTCCCACTCAGGTCCGGGAAGCCAAGCGGATCGATTTGCTGCAGAAGCACAGCACGTAGCACGTCCGACGAGTTTGCCAAGGCTGCTTTCATCTCTCTTCTTCGCTCAGATTCTCTCTTCCCATACCTCTGATATACCACCTCTCAGATCCAGCAAGCCAAGCTAGATGATCTGCTGCAGAAGCACGTGTCATGGGCAGCAGAACCTGGACAGCGACATGCAGATGCCCCTGCCGCAGTGTTTGCTGCTGCTGGAGTGACATCTCCCTTCTCCGTTGCTCGCTCATGCATTCCCTCCCTCCACGGCTTTCAAACCCCCTCTCAGATCCGGCAAGCCAAGCTGGATGATTTGCTACAGAAGCACGTGTCATGGGCGGCAGAAATCAAGAACCTGGACAGTGACATGCAGATGCCCCTGCCGCTGCGTCTGCGGCTGCGGCTGCTGCTGCGGCTGCGGCTGCTGCTGCAGTGATATCTTTTTCCTCCCTTGTCATTCCCGCTTGCCTGGTGTTCGTCCCCTCACCCACTCAGATCCGACAAGCCAAGCTGGATGATTTGCTGCAGAAGCACGTGTCATGGGCGGCAGAAATCAAGAACCTGGACAGTGACATGCAGATGCCCCTGCCGCTGCCGCTGCTGCTGCGGCTGCTGCTGCGGCTGCGGCTGCTGCTGCGGCTGCGGCTGCTGCTGCGGCTGCGGCTGCTGCTGCGGCTGCGGCTGCTGCTGCAGTGATATCTTTTTCCTCCCTTGTCATTCCCCCTTGCCTGGTGTTCGTCCCCTCACCCACTCAGATCCGACAAGCCAAGCTGGATGATTTGCTGCAGAAGCACGTGTCATGGGCGGCAGAAATCAAGAACCTGGACAGTGACATGCAGATGCCCCTGCCGCTGCGGCTGCGGCTGCGGCTGCTGCTGCGGCTGCGGCTGCTGCTGCGGCTGTGGCTGCTGCTGCGGCTGCGGCTGCTGCTGCAGTGATATCTTTTTCCTCCCTTGTCATTCCCGCTTGCCTGGTGTTCGTCCCCTCACCCACTCAGATCCGACAAGCCAAGCTGGATGATTTGCTGCAGAAGCACGTGTCATGGGCGGCAGAAATCAAGAACCTGGACAGTGACATGCAGATGCCCCTGCCGCTGCCGCTGCTGCTGCGGCTGCTGCTGCGGCTGCGGCTGCTGCTGCGGCTGCGGCTGCTGCTGCGGCTGCGGCTGCTGCTGCGGCTGCGGCTGCTGCTGCGGCTGCGGCTGCTGCTGCAGTGATATCTTTTTCCTCCCTTGTCATTCCCCCTTGCCTGGTGTTCGTCCCCTCACCCACTCAGATCCGACAAGCCAAGCTGGATGATTTGCTGCAGAAGCACGTGTCATGGGCGGCAGAAATCAAGAACCTGGACAGTGACATGCAGATGCCCCTGCCGCTGCGGCTGCGGCTGCGGCTGCTGCTGCGGCTGCGGCTGCTGCTGCGGCTGTGGCTGCTGCTGCGGCTGCGGCTGCTGCTGCAGTGATATCTTTTTCCTCCCTTGTCATTCCCGCTTGCCTGGTGTTCGTCCCCTCACCCACTCAGATCCGACAAGCCAAGCTGGATGATTTGCTGCAGAAGCACGTGTCATGGGCGGCAGAAATCAAGAACCTGGACAGTGACATGCAGATGCCCCTGCCGCTGCCGCTGCTGCTGCGGCTGCTGCTGCGGCTGCGGCTGCTGCTGCGGCTGCGGCTGCTGCTGCGGCTGCGGCTGCTGCTGCGGCTGCGGCTGCTGCTGCAGTGATATCTTTTTCCTCCCTTGTCATTCCCGCTTGCCTGGTGTTCGTCCCCTCACCCACTCAGATCCGACAAGCCAAGCTGGATGATTTGCTGCAGAAGCACGTGTCATGGGCGGCAGAAATCAAGAACCTGGACAGTGACATGCAGATGCTGGTTTACGAGAACTACAGCAAGTTCATCAGCGCTACTGATACCATCCGCACGTGAGTGAGTGAGTGAGTGTGAGTGAGTGAATGTGAGTGAGGGAGTGTGAGTGCGAGCGAGTGAGTGAGTGAGTGAATGTGAGCGAGTGTGAGTGAGTGTGAGTGAGTGAATGTGAGTGAGTGAGTGAGTGTGAGTGAGTGAGTGAGTGAGTGAGTGTGAGTGATTAAGTGAGTGGGGCTGGCTCGTTTGAGAGTTCCGAACTTTGAACCCCCCCCACCAGCATGAAGGACAATGTTGCAAGCATGGAGTCCAGTCCAGTATGGGCCAGCTGCTGCTTTGTTCTGTCGCACTCACCCACTCCCTCCCTCGCTATTCCCTCTCCGTCTCACCTGCAATCCCTCCCACCAGCATGAAGGACAATGTGGCGAGTATGGAGTCCAGTATGGGCCAGCTGCTGCTTTGTTCTGTCGCACTCACCCACTCCCTCCCTCGCTATTCCCTCTCCATCTCACCTGCAAGCAATCCCTCCCACCAGCATGAAGGACAATGTGGCGAGTATGGAGTCCAGTATGGGCCAGCTGCTGCTTTGTTCTGTCGCACTCACCCACTCCCTCCCTCGCTATTCCCTCTCCGTCTCACCTGCAATCCCTCCCACCAGCATGAAGGACAATGTGGCGAGTATGGAGTCCAGTATGGACCAGCTGCTCCTTCCTCGCATCCACTCACCCTCCTCCATCCTTCCCCTCCCCTCTGACTTGTTGCTGTTCCTGCTCCCCCAACCCCCCCAACAGCATGAAGGACAATGTGGCAAGTATGGAGTCCAGTCTGGACCAGCTACTTGCCTGTACCCCACTCACCTTCCCTCTCCATCTTCCCCCTTCCCCCATCTCCCCCTCCTTGCCTAACCCCCCATCAGCATGAAGGACAATGTGGCAAGTATGGAATCCAGTCTGGACCAGCTACTCGCCTGTACCCCACTCACCTGCCTCTTTGCCGTGTTTCATTGCCCTTCCCTTGCAATGCAACCAACCATCAGCATGAAGGACAATGTGGCGAGTATGAAATCCAGTATGGGCCAGCTGCTGCTTTGTTCTGTCGCACTCACCCACTCCCTCCCTCGCTATTCCCTCTCCGTCTCACCTGCAATCCCTCCCACCAGCATGAAGGACAATGTGGCGAGTATGAAATCCAGTGTGGGCCCGCTGCTGCTTGCGTCCACTCAACATCCCCCTCCGCTTCCCATCTTCTCTTTGCCCTCTCCTCCCCCCCGCTCCCTCCCATCAGCATGAAGGACAATGTGGCGAGCATGGAGTCCAGTCCAGCATGGACCAGCTGCTGCTTTCCCCCCAACTCACCCTTTCATCCCACCTTTTCACTCACCATCAGCATGAAGGACAAAGTGGCGAGCATGGAGTCCAGTATGGATCACCTGCATCCCTTCCATCCACTCACCCTCTCCCCCATTCCCTCGCTCCTTCCCCTCTCCGCATGCAACCCCCCACCAGCATGAAGGACAATGTGGCGAGCATGGAGTCCAGCATGGACCATCTGCTCAACCTCGTCCTTGCAGGGAGTTTTTGAGAATTCTCAAAAACCTTCCTTGCCCCCTTGACTTGTTGATGTCCCCACAACCCTCACCCCCCATCCCCACCAGCATGAAGGACAATGTTGCGAGCATGGAGTCCAGTATGGACCAGCTGCTGCTTTGTTCTGTCGCACTCACCCATTCCTTCCCTCGCTATCAGCATGAAGGGCAACGTGGCGAGTATGGAGTCCAGTATGGACCAGCTGCTGCTTTCCATCCGCTCACCCTCTCCCCTCTCTCCTCGTTTCTTTCATTCCTCCCCCACTCCCCACGCTTCTACCACACCCCCCATCGCCCACCAGCATGAAGGACAATGTGGCGAGCATGGAGTCCAGTATGTACCAGCTGCTTTCTTCTGCTTCACCCACCCCATCTCTCATCTCCCCCTTCTTCCATCTTCCACCACATCTCCCCCACAACCCCCCATCGCGCATCAGCATGAAGGTCAATGTGGCGAGCATGGAGTCCAGTACGAGGTGACTTTTGAGTCGACTCAAAAGTCAACAGCTGCTTCCCTCCTTCCACTCCCTCTCTCCCATTCCCTCGCTCCTTCCCCTTTCCCCTGTGCAATTCCCCCCCATCAGCATGAAGGACAATGTGGCGAGCATGGAGTCGAGTATGGACCAGCTGCTACGCACGGTATGTGTGCTTGAATTCGTTACATAAGAATAATGAAATAAATGAATAAAATGGGGATACACAGTTGTTCACGCACACAGTAGGCGAATCTGCGCCCTGTTTGACTGCCTTGACCCTCGTTGACTTTGATTGACCCCTTTGAATGGTCCTACGTTGACGCGTCGTGGAATAGAAGAGTCCTTCCCGTCCTTAGGTTAACCCTCATTCCCTCCCTCTTCCCCTCCCTCTCTCCCCAACCCCCTTTCCCCTCTCCCAGGTAACGACCGTGCAGGAGCAGAGCACGGCTATCAACAGCAATCTGTCGAAGAGGAGGGAGCGGACTGGCAGGCAGTTCACATGGCTTCTACCCCTCCCCAGCTATCCTACCCTCCTGCCCTCCCTCCCTCTCCCAGGTGACGACCGTGCAGGAGCAGAGCACGGCTATCAACAGCAATCTGTCGAAGAGGAGGGAGCGGACTGGCAGGCAGTTCACATGGCTTCTACCCCTCCCCAGCTATCCTACCCTCCTGCCCTCCCTCCCTCTCCCAGGTGACGACCGTGCAGGAGCCGAGCACGGCTATCAACAGCAATTTGTCAGAGAGGGTTGACTGAACGTGCAGCGTTCATGCAACTTGCCGCACCCCCACCCCTCTTCGTCCCCTTTGTCCTTTCCCCCCACCCCCCCCCCCCTCTCCCCCCCCACCCAGGTGACGACAGTGCAGGAGCAGAGCACGGCCATCAACAGCAACCTATCGGAGAGGAGGGAGCGGATTGAGCAGCTGAACGGCACTCGCAGCCTGCTGAGGAAGGCACAGGTGAGTCTGGGTTCGGCTGGGTTGTGTTGGATGGATGGTGGTTTGGTGTAGATGGATGCAGCAGCAGAGCAGAGCACGGCCATCAACAGCTTTCTCTCGGAGAGGAGGGAGCGGATCGAGCAGCTCAATGGCACTCGCAGCCTGCTGAGAAAGGCACAGGTGGGATTAGGTTCGGTTAGGTTCAGTTCGGTTGTGTTGGGTTGGGCTGGGTTGGGTTGGGTTGGGTTGGATGGATGGTGGGGTGGTGTACAAAAAGATGGATGCAGGAGCAGAGCACGGCCATCAACAGCAACCTATCGGAGAGGAGGGAGCGGATCGAGCAGCTCAACGACACTCGCAGCTTGCTGAGGAAGGCACAGGTGGGCTGGGTTCGGTTGGGCATGGTTTGGTTGTGCTGGGTTGGTTTGGGTTGGCTTGGGTGGGGTTGGGTGCATGCTTTCCCTCCATATTCTGCCTGCCCAATGCCCAAGCGCCAGAGAATCTACTCTCCAAAATTCACCAGTACCATTCAAACTAGACATTGAGCATTGCATCCCCTCGCCTCCCTCCCATCGCCCTCTGCTTCTCCCTGCCTGCCTCGCAGTTCATATTCGACCTTCCCAAGCGCCTCAGAACCTACTCCAAGAATCACCAGTACCGCGCAGCAGTCAAGGCATACGTGGGCGCTCTGCCCATTCTGCAGGTAGGTAGCATGGCCTATTGCTTGCTTCCGCTGCTTCCTCGTTGCTCCTCAAATGAACCCTGTGAGCCACTGTGTGGATCCGATCCGCTGCCCAAGCGCCTCAGAACCTACTCCAAGAACCACCAGTACCGCGCAGCAGTCAAGCCTTCACTTTGGCACAACAAGCCTTCACTCCGACAGCAAGCCTTCACTTTGGCACAACAAGCCTTCACTCCGACCCTTCTGCTCCCCTGCCTTCCCTCTTCCCCTCCCTCCCATTCAGTCTTATGGCGAGACGTCCTTCAGAACATGCAAGAAGGAGGCTGATGACGTCATGGCTGGCATCAGCAAGCGGCTGCAGGCGCGGGTGATGAGTGAGGAGGAGGCGATGGAGCAGAGGGCCGAGGCTGCTGAGCTGCTGCAGGAGCTGGGCCACCAGGTGAGGGCGTTGACTGGCGTTGACTGGCGTTGACCGGGCGTTGACTTGGGGTTGACTGGGCGTTGACTGGCTTTGACTTGGTGTTGGGCCCTGAGAATGGGGGCTGCAGGCGCGGGTGATGAGTGAGGAGGAGGCGATGGAGCAGAGGGCTGAAGCGGCTGAGCTGCTGCAGGAGCTGGGCCACCAGGTGAGGGCGTTGACTGGCGTTGACTGGCAGGTGCAGGGGAGAAATAAAGGCAGGCCGGAGAGATGCAGAATAACTTAACCTTCTCCTTGCCTTTCTCATTTTTCACCACAGGTGACCCTCTCATGGACGATTTTTCTAGGCGCCTGAAACATCGTTTCTTGAGGCGCCTCAAAATTCACCACAGGTGGGCCCTCTCATGGATGCGTATCTGTCAACGCACTGGGAGCGGCTGATTGGGGATCTCAGGCAGGCGAGCGATGAGGTGGGCAGGACGGAGGAGAAGGAGGCTAACCCAGCTTCCCTTTCGCTCTAACCCACCTATGTACCCTTACCCCCCCCCCCCCCCCCCCCCTCTCCCATACACTCACACACCCACAGGTGGGCCCTCTCATGGATGCGTATTTGTCGACGCACTGGGAGCGGCTGATTGGGGAGCTCAGGCAGGCGAGCGACGAGGTGGGCAGGACGGAGGAGAGCGGCGTGGTCGACCCCACTGCTCCCTCGCAGACCTTCGTTGATGCTCTCAAAAGGGTGAGTAACTGAGGAGGGAGGGTTGGGTGAGGTGGGGGAGGGTGCAGATTGGTGGAGGAGTGGAGGCAGGCAGGCAGGTGACGAGGTGGGAAGGAAAGGGGAGATTGGCATGGTCGACCCCACTGCTCCCTCTCAGACTTTTGTTGACGCGCTCAAGCGGGTGAGTACTGGGGGGAACGAGGGTGGAGTGGGGTGGGGGAAGGGTGCAGACTGGTGGGGGAGGTGAGGCAGGCGAGTGACGAGGTGGGAAGGAAAGGGGAAAGCGGCATGGTCGACCCCACTGCTCCCTCACAGACCTTCGTTGACGCTCTCAAGCGGGTGAGTGCTGGGGAAGGAAGGAGGGTGGTAAGGGGGTGGAGTGAGGTTGGAGAGGGTGCAGGCTGGTGAGGGAGCTGAGGCAGCCTGACCGTTCTTGTCGTTCTCTTCCCGTTGTGGTTGTGGATGCTTTTGCTCCGGAGCTGTCAAAAGAGGACAGGTGGGCTGCGGAGGTCTTACTTCCATCAACTCGTTCTTGTCGTTCTCTTCCTGTTGTTTTGTTGTGGATGCTTCTGCTCCGTGCAAACTCCCTCCCTCACTCTCTTTTCCCCCCATCAGGACTTCATGGACGAATTTGAGCGCACAGCCGCGTCGTGCCGTTCCGAGGGATATTCCCCATGGGAGGGTTGCGTTTTGGACCTGCCATGCCAGTGTTGCTCTCTCTCCCTCTCCCCCATCAGTACTTCATGGACGATTTTGAGCGCACAGCCGCGTCGTTCCGAGGGATATTCCCCATGGGAGGCTTTGGAGTCGGCGATGTGTTGTTGCTGACCAGCAATGCCCCTGCTTGCTGTCGTGCAACTCTATTGCTCTTCCCTCTCTCTCCCTCTCACACCATAACAGGACTTCATGGACGATTTTGAGCGAACAGCAGCGTCCTTCCGAGGGATATTTAGCTTCCCATTGTGTGGAAGGGTATTAAGCCTTCACTGCATTGCTGACCGTCTGTTCTGCTCCTTCCCTCGCCCTCAACTCGCCCTTTCAGGACTTCATGGATGATTTTGAGCGCACAGCCGCATCGTTCCGAGGGATATTCCCCATGGGAGGGGACAAGCTCACTGAGGCCACCCGCTCCCTCTTCAACGAGTAAGGATGTGCCACGTGGCACAGCAAGGTAGTGTCGCGTGGCTTAGTGTGGTCGTGACATGTGTCACATTAAGGAACACATGGTCAAGTGATCATTGGATATAAGAAGTGTTTTGAGACGTCTCACAGCAATCCTTATATCACGTGATCATGTGATCATGCTCAGCCACCCGCTCCCTCTTCAACGAGTAAGAATGTGCCACGTGGCGTGGCCTTGTAAGGCCCACTGAAACCAGGATATTCCCGATGGGCAGGGACGGACAAGCTTTTTTATTGCTGTCAACTGGTTCCCTCTTCAATGAGTAAAAACGTTCAATTCAAAACATGCCTCACATACCACAAACGTTTGTCGGTTTTCTTCTTTCTTTCTTTCTTTCTCTCTTTCTTTCTTTCTGTCTCTCTTTCTTTCTTTCTGTCTCTCTTTCTTTTTTCTCTCTCTGTCGATTACCTGTGAAAATGTCGCCCGCTCACTCCCTCCTTGCACCTTCCCCCCACCAGGTACATCAGATACCTGCAGAGCACAGCATGCAACCTTCAACCCTGCAACGCATCACTTGTGGAAGGAATGGCCTAACCTCAATCCATCCCGCCTTCCCTGTTTTTCCCCACCACGCACGCCACCACCCACCATCCCCCCCACCCCCCCCACCAGGTACATCACATATCTGCAGCGCTGCATGCAGCCTTCAGACACCTGTTTCAGTCTCACAGCCCTGTAATCAAACTCCCACCCACCATCCCCCCCACCCCCCCCACCAGGTACATCACATATCTGCAGCGCTGCATGCAGCCTTCAGACACCCGCTCCTCGTCTGACCTCGTGTTTGCGCTCAGTGAGTGGAATGGAGCATGGGGGAGAAGGGGAGAGGGGGAGCGAGCATGAGAGGAGGGGTACATCCCAATCCTCGTCCGACCTTGTCTTTGCACTCAGTGAATGGGAGTGAGGGAAGGAGAGGAAGAGGCAGAGAGGACGGAAGGGAGTGCGAGGAACCAATTCAGCCATCATTCTCCACGTCCTCTCTGTCCTCGTCTTTGCGCTCATAGAGTGGGGAACTGAGAGGGAGCGAGCTGTGAGCATGCCTTATGATGCCTCTCTTTCCCCTCTTCTATGCCCCCCACTCCTCTACCTTGGCATTTTCCAGGAAAGATCTCTCAGGACGTGGTGAAAATGTCGGAGCTTGTCCCTGATGCTGACCTGCAGGACAGAGCGGCAGAGGTGAGTAGAGGGGAAAAAATCAGAGTCTGTAGCACTAACTCATTACTGACGTGGTGAAGTGAAGATGTCTGAGCTGGTCCCTGATGCTGACCTGCAGGACAGAGCAGCAGAGGTGAGGGGTGATGACAGGGTTAGGAAACTAACTAACTAATTGGCGGTAACAGTAACAGAGACAGTACCAGCTACAACTAATTTGAAGATGTCTGAGCTGGTAGGACAGAGCAGCAGAGGTGAGGTGAGGCAGAGGAGAATAAGGCCAAGGAACAAACCGCTGTGTGGTAAGCGGTGGTAAGCGGTGGTAACAGGTAACAGAAACACGTTAGGTGGCGGAATGTGAGGCTTTTCTCTCATGTGCCTTCCGCGCCCCTCTTTTTCCCCCTTGAAATCTCACATTTCTTGTTTGTCTCTGTCTCCCCAGGCCTTGGCAGCAGCGGTGCGCGATCACATCATGCAGGGCTTTGCACTCTTGGAGATTCGAATCACAGGTGAGCCTTGCATTGCATGAGGTGACTCTTGAGTCGACTCAGAAGTTTACTCTTGAGGCATATTCTTTTGAGGCGCCTCAAAGGCAGTGACTTTTGAGGCGCCTAAAAAAAAAATTGCGGGTAATGAGACGAATTTTGAGGCGCCTCAAAAGTCAACTCAAAAGTTTACTCTTGAGGCAGCTTCTTTTGAGGCGCCTCAAAGGCAGTGCGCGATCACATCATGCAGGGCTTTGCACTCTTGGAAATCCGAATCACCGGTGAGTTTTTCATCCCTTGCTCCTATTGACTCGCACTCAGTTGACCATCCCAACCCATGCTCGTTCACAAAACAAGGAACCCGTTCACACTTGCTTCAATTTTGACCTTTGACCCTTGACTCAAGAGACGTCTCAAAACTCCTTTCATCTCCAGGTCTGCTTTCCCTTTTCCACCCTCGCCGCTCGCCCCTTCACCCCCCTTTCCTCCACCTTTACTCCTCCCTCCAGACGGACTGCACGCAGTGGCAGCAAAGCTAGGAGCGCACGGCACGGCTCCCTGCCGTCCCTTGGTCAAGTCCTACTCAGCGGGGGTATGCCACTCGCTGCAGTGCTCGAGACTTATTCCTCCCTCCTCCTCTCCCACCCCCCTTTACTCCTCCCCTCAGACGCGCTGCATGCAGTGGCAGCAAAACCAGGAGCGCACGGCTCCCTGCCCTCCCTCGCTGCAGCCCCACCCAAGTCGCTGCATGGAGGGGGTGACAGGCCTCTGGCAGCAGTGCTGGACTCAACTCATCCCGTCTGTCCCATCCCTCCCTGGACTCAACTCATCCCGTCTGTCCCATCCCTCCCTGGACTCAACTCATCCCGTCTGTCCCATCCCTCCCTGGACTCAACTCTCGCCCCACCCTACTCCCCTCAGATGTGCTGCATGCAGTGCCAGCCAAGCCAGGAGCGCACGGCTCGTTGCCCTCCCTTGCTGCTGCCCCGTCCAAGTTGCTCCCTCGCCCCCCGCCCCTCGCCCCGTGTCCCATCTCTACTCCTTCCCACCCCTCTCTACCCCCTCAGATGCTCTGCATGCAGTGGCAGCCAAGCCAGGAGCACCAGGCTCTCTGCCCTCCCTCTCTGCGGGCCAGGCCAAATCGCTTCGTGGAGAGGGGGACCGACCCCTGGCAGCAGTGCTGGAATCAGTTCAAGGACTCATCCTCAACTCGTCCCTAAGGCTGCTGGAGGTATGGATGGGCGGTGGTTTGATCCGCACCACATGTTGTGGTCTTGCTTTGAGTGCGCTGCTTGCTTGGTATGGGCGGTAGGCAGGGAAGGGAGAGGTTTCTGCCAGCAGTGCTGGAGTCAGTGCAAGGACTCATCCTCAACTCATCCCTAAGGCTGCTGGAGGTAATTCGTAAGAGTCCTAGCTCTTTTGTCTGTCTCTTGCTATTGCTGAGTGTGCCGTATGGAAGGCAGGCGGGACCGACCTCTGGCAGCAGTGCTGGAGTCGGTGCAAGGACTCATCCTCAACTCATCCCTAAGGCTGCTGGAGGTAATTCGTAAGAGCCCTAGTGCTTTTGTCTGTCTCTTGCTATTGCTGAGTGTGCCGTATGGAACGCAGGCGGGACCGACCTCTGGCAGCAGTGCTGGAGTCGGTGCAGGGACTCATCCTCAACTCGTCCCTAAGGCTGCTGGAGGTAAGCTGGAGGAGGCCTAGCGCTTGCTGGGTCTGTGATTCTCGTCTCGTAGTATGATAGTGCACTGCTTGGTATGGGAGGGAGAGGACATGCCGCTGGCAGCAGTGCTGGAGTCGGTGCAGGGACTCATCCTCAACTCGTCGCCAAGGCTGCTGGAGGTATGACCTCTGTTTCATGAAGCTTGGAAATCTTGCTCTAGTTTTGTTGTGAGTATGCTTCTGCTTGGAAGGAGTGGAGGACAGGCCGCTGGCAGCAGTGCTGGAGTCGGTGCAGGGACTCATCCTCAACTCCTCTCTCAGGCTGCTAGAGGTACTGTCGGTGTCACAACTTCCGTTCTCTCATCTTTCTTCCCCTTGCTCTTCCGTTTCCCGCCCTCCCTCCCCTCGCCGGGACTTCCTGCTTGACATCTGCTTGTACTTCTGTCTCCCGTCCTTCAGGATTTCAAGTCTCTCCTGAAGAGATGGTTGCACGATCGTTTGAAACAATCCAAGTTCATATAGGGAGGCGCCTCAAAAATCATTTCAAGTCTCTCCTGAAGAGATGGTTGCACGGTCGTTTAAAACGATCGTTTCAACCATCTCTCCTCCCCAACTGATGATGACTTCCTCTCGCTCTCTCATCTTCTCCCTTTCTATCTCTTTCTTGTGCCTTTCTTCTCACACGTTCCCTCCTTCAGGATTTCAGGTCCCTTCTCCATGATCATGTCGACCTCCTCTCCTCTTGGACCGACGACTTCCTCTCGCTCTCTCATCTCTCTTCCCATTCCACTTCCATTTCCCCTGTACACCCGCCCCCGCCCTCCCTCCTTCAGGATTTCAGGTCCCTTCTCCATGACCGCGTTGACCTCCTCTCCTCCTGGACCGACGACTTCCTCTCTCTCGTCCAATCACAGCTCTCCGTGCTCTTCGGCTCCCTCAACTCCCACTTCCTCACCCTCTCCACCCCTCCGCCTGCCCACGTGCATCAATCCCCCACTGGCACTGAGCGCCCCCCTCCCTCCACGCCTGGGTCAGGTAAGCCACTCCTTTTCCCCTTCATCGCTCTTTCTCCCTCCCATTCTCCCCTCTCCGTTCTTTTCGGCTCCCTCAACTCCCACTTCCTCTCCCTCTCCACCCCTCCTCCTGCCCACGTGCATCAATCCCCCACCGGCACTGAGAGGCCACCTCCCTCCACCCCTGGGTCAGGTAGGCCTGTGAAAGGTGCTCTTCTCTCTTTCTCCTGCCCTCTCTGTTCTCTTCGCCTCCCTCAACTCCCACTTCCTCTCCCTCTCCACCCTCCCCCCTGCCCACGTTCACCAATCCCCCACCGGCACCGAACGTCCCCCTCCCTCCACTCCTGGGTCAGGTAAGCCACTCCTGCATCCTCTCACCTCATCCGCTCTCTCTTTCTTCTCTCCTCTTCATACTCTTCGCCTCCCTTAACTCCCACTTCCTCTCCCTCTCCACCCCTCCGCCTGCCCACGTTGACCAATCCCCCACCGGTACTGAAAGGCCTCCTCCTGCAGGCTGCAACACCTGACCTGGGTCAGGTAGGCTCCCTCATCTTCTTCCTACCCACCCCGCTCTGTGCCCCTCTCCTCCTTCAACCCTTACTTCGTTCTCTCCCTCTCCATCCCTCTCCATCCCTCTCCATCCCTCTCCATCACTCTCCATCCCTCTCCATCCCTCCGCCTCCTCACGCCCACGTGCATCAACCCTGTCACATGTGACGTGAGGCATGAAAAGCTAGGCATATTAGGCCGTAGGATCAGAGCTGGCCTATCCCTCTCCACCCTGCCGCCCACCCACGTGCACCAGTCCCCCACAGGCACTAAAAGTCCTGCCTTGTGTTTGTGCCTCTCTCCACATCATCTATGTCCATTTGTGCGTGCATATGTTGCTACGTGATAAAAGTTGAGTTCTGAGACGGCTCGAAACTCAACTTTTATATCACATGCCTCTCTGCTGCATCATCTGTGTACATTTGTGCGTTCATATGTTGCTTGCACCAGCAGGGCCCGTGCCCGTGGTGCTGCTGCCAGCATGTGTGTTAGTACTGCATGCATATGTATGGAAAGCGCCTCAAAGTATATGTACTTGTTTGTAATTCCTCCATCCAATCCAACCATCCATGCTTGCAGCAGGAGGACCTGTACCTATGCTGGTGCTGCTGCTAGCGCGCCTCTCTCTCTTCATCCAACACACTGCCCTGCCCAAGCTAGCCACGGTAAGTGGGTCTTTAGCAGCCTCTAGTTTGGCACCAGTTGGTGGAGTGACAGTGCCCTCCTGCTGCTGCTGCTGTTGCTGCTGCTAGCGCGCCTCTCTCTCTTCATCCAACACACTGCCCTGCCCAAGCTAGCCACTGTGAGTACGGGCCTCAAGTCTGGCACCTGTTAAGGGAGTGACAGTGCTGCTGCTGCTGCTGCTGCTGCTGCTGCTGTTGGTGCTGCTGTTGCTGTTGCTGCTGCTAGTGCTGCTGCTAGCGCGCCTCTCTCCCTTCATCCAGCACACTGCTCTGCCCAAGCTAGCCACTGTGAGTGAGCCGTTGTAGTCAACCACTGTAGTGAATATCAAGCACATATGGCGAGTGTTAGGGTCTCGGGCTCAGCTCCTGTTTGGGGAGTGAAAGTGCTGCTGCTGTTGCTTCTGTCGGTGATGCTGGTGGTGATGCTGGTGCTGCTACTGGTGCGACTCTCTCTCTCTCCTCATCCAGCACCCTGGGCCCTCCAAGCTAGCCGATGTGAGTGGGTCTTTAGCAGCCAAGTGAGCAGGTACGAAGAGAGCAAGCGCACGATCTGCGCAAGCGCCTAGCCTCCCTTAGAACTATAGCGCCATGGCTCCCACGCCTGCAAACCCCGCAAATCGCAGCATGCCTTCTAGCCGTATGTCTTTCTTACCTCCTTCGCACTGTTCCCCCTACGGACGACGTTTTAGAGGCGTACAGTGACTAGGATGACCACCTCTTAGACACGCTCATCTCTCTCTCTCTCTTCCTGCCAGACTATTGGGACCAAGTCACCACAGAGGGGCAGTTAGCACGATCACAAGTGTTCTTGCCGATCCGAATGGAGGGTCTAGGTATTCAGAGCGCACGCCGGCACGCCTCCCTAAGCTACGTCTGCAGCTGGGCACAAGCGATCCCAGTCCTAGCCAACAATTGCTGTACCCAAGCTACCCTTTCGTCGCCACTGATGTTGTTGACCACCTAGACCCACAAGCCACACGTGCTTTATCACTCGTCTGCTGGTTTAACTTCTCTTCAGGACCCATGCACCACCAGCAGACGGGTCCTCAAGGGAAGTTAAAGGGACTAGCTGATGGTGCTAGGTAGTAGCGGCGCGTAACTGCTCTGCAGCATGTGCAGAAATGCGTTGAGCAAGGTCAGAGAAGATCCGGTCGGATAGCCAGCTAGGAATGCGGACCAAGGGGGGACGAGGTGGCGAAGGTCCTGAGGTAAGGCAGCTAAAGCACATGTGGCTTGTGGGTCTGGGCGGTCAACAGCATCAGCGGCGATGAAATGGTGGGGTAAATTATCACCTTGGGTGCAGCAATTGTTAGCTAGTACTGAAATCGCTTGCGCCCAGCTGCAGACATAGCTAAGGGACGCGTGCCGGCGTGCGCTATGGATGCCTAGACCTCCTATTCGGATCAGCAAGAACACTTGTAACCGCGCTAACTGCCCCTCTGTGGTGTCTAAGTCCCAACAGTCTGGCGGGAAGAAAGAGATGCGCGTGTCTAAGAGGTGGTCGTCCCAGTCACTGTACGTAGGGATGAGCAAGGGGCGAACACGAACGTGTTCGCGTTCGCCCCTGCGCGAACACAGCCGAACACATTTGGCGAAAATAGGTGTTTGCTGTTCGCCTGTGAAGGCGAACACCTTGCTTGGAAAGGCGAACACCTTGCTTGGAAAGGCGAACACCTTGCTTGGAAAGGCGAACACCTTGCTTGGAAAGGCGAACACCTTGCTTGGAAAGGCGAACACCTTGCTTGGAAAGGCGAACACCTTGCTTGGAAAGGCGAACACCTTGCTTGGAAAGGCGAACACCTTGCTTGGAAAGGCGAACACCTTGCTTGGAAAGGCGAACACCTTGCTTGGAAAGGCGAACACCTTGCTTGGAAAGGCGAACACCTTGCTTGGAAAGGCGAACACCTTGCTTGGAAAGGCGAACACCTTGCTTGGAAAGGCGAACACCTTGCTTGGAAAGGCGAACACCTTGCTTGGAAAGGCGAACACCTTGCTTGGAAAGGCGAACACCTTGCTTGGAAAGGCGAACACCTTGCTTGGAAAGGCGAACACCTTGCTTGGAAAGGCGAACACCTTGCTTGGAAAGGCGAACACCTTGCTTGGAAAGGCGAACACCTTGCTTGGAAAGGCGAACACCTTGCTTGGAAAGGCGAACACCTTGCTTGGAAAGGCGAACACCTTGCTTGGAAAGGCGAACACCTTGCTTGGAAAGGCGAACACCTTGCTTGGAAAGGCGAACACCTTGCTTGGAAAGGCGAACACCTTGCTTGGAAAGGCGAACACCTTGCTTGGAAAGGCGAACACCTTGCTTGGAAAGGCGAACACCTTGCTTGGAAAGGCGAACACCTTGCTTGGAAAGGCGAACACCTTGCTTGGAAAGGCGAACACCTTGCTTGGAAAGGCGAACACCTTGCTTGGAAAGGCGAACACCTTGCTTGGAAAGGCGAACACCTTGCTTGGAAAGGCGAACACCTTGCTTGGAAAGGCGAACACCTTGCTTGGAAAGGCGAACACCTTGCTTGGAAAGGCGAACACCTTGCTTGGAAAGGCGAACACCTTGCTTGGAAAGGCGAACACCTTGCTTGGAAAGGCGAACACCTTGCTTGGAAAGGCGAACACCTTGCTTGGAAAGGCGAACGCGGACGTGTTCGAGGCAAACACGTTCGTGTTCGCCAAGGGACACCTTTCACTGTAGTCACACTTGCAAAAAAGGGAATCTGACGCCCCCTAAACGCATACTCCCTACTTTAAGCGCAAGTTCTTCAAGGTTCCGCTATTCTGGTAACCACTAATGTAACCTAAATCAATCTAAGATGGTGTAGTGAGGGTTCTAGGACTGCTAGGAAAGGGCGGCAGTGGGCGCTAAGGGGCTGGCGATTAGGTCGCGGATAGTTCGAGCTAAAAAATTGAGCTCAAACATCAAGGCCCGCGACCTAAAAATTGGTCGCGGGCCAATTCGTCGACGAACACCGAAGTGTTCGTCGAAGCCCCGCGTCGAACACGAACGCGTTCGTGTTCGATGCGGCTCGGCCAGTTGACGAGGGTGAACACCGAACGTGTTCGCCCGAACAGCGAACACGTTTGAGGCGAACATTTTTGGGCAAAAAAAATCCCTGTTCGGTTCGCCTCAAACGTGTTCGAGGCGGACCGAACAGGTGTTCGTATCTATGCTCATCCCTAACTGTACGCCTCTAGAACGTCGTCAGTAGGGGGAACTGTGCGAAGTGGATAAGAAGGATCTACTGAAAGACATACAGCTAGAAGGTGCGCTGCAACTTGCGGGTTTTCTAAGCGTGGGAGCCATGGCGCTGCAGTTCTAAGGGAGGCTTGGCGCTTGCGCACTTCGGCAGTGATGAAATCTGGCTCGCCTATAGGCACCCATGCTACTATGATGCCCCTGTCCTAAGTGCACGGCCTTTTCTTTGGTCGCCGCAAAAACAGGATCCAGCACACTGTTCTGCCCAAGCTAGCCACGGTGAATGATTATTTAGCAGCCAGACGCGCGGGTGCAAAGGGAGCAAGTGCACGGTGGTGGGCCTACGGGCCCCAAGCCCCCAACTCTCCTAGGCCTAGCCTAGATTCCTAGGGGCTGTTAAGGAAGTGACGCTCCTGCTCCTGCTCCTGCTGCTGCCTCAACTCCCTCTTCTCCTTGTCAGACCTCATTAGGCCCCTCCCTTCTTCCTTCTGTTGTTTCCTCTGCTCATCTCTCAGGTGATTCAGGCCCAGCTTTCTCCCCTCCCCAAACATCCTGCATTCGGACAATGGGAAATATCATCTCTTGTTCTCTACGTCCTTCCTTCTGTTGTTTCCTCCCTTCTTATCCCAGATTCTCGAGACCCAGTTTGCTCCTCACAATGTCCGATTAGATGATGACAGCGAGCAGCTCTTCTCCTCCTCAGACCTCATGCGTCAGTTTCATGACACTTCCGAGAAGCTTCTTCAGCAGGTGAGGAGGATTTGCAGAGAGTGCTGCTGAGAGTGCTTGCATTGTTAGTGAGGGAAAAACCAAAACATCGCCAAAAAAAAAAAAAAAAAAAAAAATATCGTACCGTAATGTTTCTTTTTAACCATGTGCAGCGTGCGCCCTCACCCCTCTGCTCCACTGCCGCTCGTATGCTGCATCAGATGATCGCCAAGAAGTGATCCCCATTCCCCTCTCTCTTCCTCCCTCCCTGCCCTCTTTCTGTCCCATGTGTGCACCAACCAGTATGTGGATCTCAAGGCACGTAAGCTGCGATGATCGCCAAGAGTGTATCCACTCCACTCTCCATTCATCCCTGCTCCCCTGCCGCCCCCACACCTCTGCCTCCCCCTCCCTGCCCATGTCCTACATGCACAAGCCAGTATGTGGATCTCTAGGCTCATAAGCTGCACCAGATGATCGCCGAGAAGTGATCCCCATTTACCCCTGCCTTATCACGGCTCTCTTCCCAGTTTTGAGTCGACTCAAAACTAGCGATCCCCATTTACGCCTGCCTTATCACTGCTCTCTTCCCCCCCAATTTTCTCCCCCCCTCTCCTCGCCCTCTTTCCCTCATCTCCCTGCTTTCTTGACTTGCATGCACCAACCAGTATGTGGATCTAGAGGCTCGCAAGCTGCATCCGATGATCGCCAAGAGCTGATTCTCATTCACCCCAGCCCTCCCTCCTTCTCATTCACCCCAGCCCTCCCTCCTTCTCATTCACCCCAGCCCTCCCTCCTTCTCATTCACCCCAGCCCTCCCTCCTTCTCATTCACCCCAGCCCTCCCTCCTTCTCATTCACCCCAGCCCTCCCTCCTTCCCCAATCTTCTCCTGATCTCTCCCCCATCCCCCTTCCCTCCCTCCCTGCCCTCCCCATGCGTGCACAAACCAGTATGTGGATCTGGAGGCTCGCAAGCTGCATCAGATGAGATGACCGCCATTCACCCCACCCATACCCCTGCTTCCCGCCTCAATACACCCCTCCCAACCCACCCCAACCTCTTCCCCATGCATGTACCATTCAGTATGTGGATCTGGAGGCACGGAAGCTGCATCAGATGATCGCCAAGAGTGTGTCCACACCACACTCCATTCATCCCTCCTCCCCTTCCGCCCCCACACCTCTGCCTCCCTCACCTTGCCTTGGCCATGCGTGCGCATTACCAGTATGTAGACCTGGAGGCACGGAAGCTGCATCAGATGATCGCCAAGAGTGTGTCCACACCCAACTGGGTCAAGGTGCGTTCTTGCTTAGCTCACAATAAGGTGACAATCCGATGAAGTAAAGGGAATATGCAAAGGAGGTCTTGGATTCGAGCCACTGTTCAGTAGGAGGATACACTGCTCTTTCAGCCCAGCCCAGAAGGATAGGCAGTTGAATGAATTCGTTTAACTCTTAATATATTTTCCCAGATCTGTTTTTTGAGGCTCCTAAAAAATCTGCTCTAGCTCTTTCAGGCCAGTAGGACATTGAACTCGTTCAACTTTCTGTAGGTTTTCCCCTTCCATGCCTACCACTCTCACTTCCCTTCCCCGCGCACAGTACGAGGACGTGCGTATGTGGTGGATTTGATTCTCCAGGAGTTGGAAACAGAGAAGATTCTTTGCCACCCACTGTGCCTCCTTCGTCTCCCTCATCCCCTCTTTCTTCCCCCACGCCCCCCTCTCTTCTGTCACACACAGTACAAGGAGCCTTGGGATGTGCGTATGGTGGTGGGTCTGATTCTCCAGGAGGTGGAATCAGCCGAAGACTTAGTGGAGCAGCATCTACTGCATGTAAAATCGAATCGGTCATTCCCTCTCTTTCCCTCACCCTCCGCTCCTCTACTTCTCCCACTCCCTCTATCTACCGTACAAGGAGCCTCGGGATGTGCGTATGGTGGTGGATCTGATTCTCCAGGAGGTGGAATCAGTCGAAGATTCAGTGGAGCAGCTTCTGCTTGAAATAACAACAAACATGTATCACAATTCCCTCTACCCTCCCCTCCTCCCCCCCCACACAGTACAAGGAGCCACGGGATGTGCGTATGGTGGTGGATCTGATTCTCCAGGAGGTGGAATCAGTGGAAGACTCAGTGGAGCAGCTGCTTGAACCCGGGGCTGAGCGCTCCCGAACCTCGCGAGGAGGGTCGGGAAGCAGCTACGGCAAGAGCCGCGGGAGTGCAGGCTCGGGAACGGGAGGAGTGGGGGGAGGAGGAGGGGGGGGTGGTGGGAGGAGCGGGATGGGAGGCGGGCAGAAGGAGAGGGGGGGCACGAGGGGTAGGGTTTTGGAGAGGGATGTTGCAAAGCTGTTTAAGCAACGAGTGGAGATCTTTACTAAGCTTGAATTCACTCAGGTAAGCGCCGTTGTGGGTAGGGTAGGCTGGGGATGAGGAAAAGGGTGTAAGAGATGTGGCAAAGCTGTTCAATCAACGGGTGGAGATTTTTACCAAGCTTGAGTTCACTCAGGAGGTAAGCGCAGTCAAGGCAGATGGGGAGGTTGAGTGGGGGGAGATGGGGGGGAAATCGAACTCAACCTGAAAAATCGATCAGTGTGGTGAAGATCCCCATGTGATGAGTCGATTTTTCAGTCGACTCAAAAATCGACTCAACCTGAAGATTGAGCAGTGAGGTGAAGATCGAGCAGTGTGGTGAAGATCGAGCAGTGTGGTGAAGATCGAGCAGTGTGGTGAAGATCGAGCAGTGTGGTGAAGATCGAGCAGTGTGGTGAAGATCGAGCAGTGTGGTGAAGATCGAGCAGTGTGGTGAAGATCGAGCAGTGTGGTGAAGATCGAGCAGTGTGGTGAAGATCGAGCAGTGTGGTGAAGATCGAGCAGTGTGGTGAAGATCGAGCAGTGTGGTGAAGATCGAGCAGTGTGGTGAAGATCGAGCAGTGTGGTGAAGATCGAGCAGTGTGGTGAAGATCCCCGTGAAGAGCTCTGATTTCTGCCTCTTCTCTGCATCACGCCAGGTGTATGTATAATACCTGTACCTCTAGCTCTTCACATACCACCCCCTACTTGTATGAAGATTGGTTTTGAGACGTCTCAAAACCAATCTTCATACACATTTCTGCCTCCTCTCTGCATCACGCTATGTGTATGTATAATACCTGTACCTCTAACTCTTCACATACCACCCCCTACTGCAGGTGTTGGTGCTTGCTACTGTAGTGTGTGATAAGTCGAGGTTTCAGTCGACTCAATACTCGACTTATCACATACGGCAGGTGTTGGTGCTTGCTACTATAGTGAAGCTCACTATCAAGAGCTTCCAGGAGTGTGTGTGGCTGTAGACGTTCAACCGAGGAGGTTACCAGCAGATGCAGTGATTGCCCTTGTATACCCATCCCAACCAAACCACCATGGTTCCCACAGGTGTCAGTGATGGCCACGGTGGTGAAGCTCACTCTGAAGAGCTTCCAGGAGTGCGTGCGACTGGAGACATTCAACCAAGGAGGTTACCAGCAGATGCAGTGATGCCATCTTCATACCTTCCCTACTGTGCTTCCCACAGGTGTCAGTGATGGCCACGGTGGTGAAGCTCACTCTGAAGAGCTTCCAGGAGTGCGTGCGGCTAGAGACGTTCAACGGAGGCGGTTACCAGCGGATTCAGTGTATTCCATTCCATGTGTATACCCAACCCACCGTGGTTACTGCAGGTGTCGGTGATGGCCACGGTGGTGAAGCTGACTCTAAAGAGCTTCCAGGAGTGCGTGCGCCTGGAGACGTTCAACCGAGGTGGCTACCAGCAGATCCAGCTGGACGCTCTCTTTCTCTGTGAATCGCTTCGGGCTTATGTGGACGACGAGAGCGCTGTGGACACTCTTATGGACGAGGTGGGCTGGTTTGGCTGGATTTAAGTGGTTGCCTGCAAAGTGAAAGTGAAAGGTGTCTGCGGGCTAATGTGGATGATGAGAGCGCCGTTGACACTCTTATGGATGAGGTGAGCTGGGCTGAAATGGGTTGGAGGAAGATGGTTACCAGCAAGTTGTGACGCTGTTACCAGCAGATCCAGCTGGACGCTCTTCCTCTGTGAATCACTAAGGGCTTATGTGGACAATGAGAGCGCTGTTGACACTCTCATGGACGAGGTGGGTTGGGCTTGATGGGGCTCAAAGGTGGTTACAATAGAACTAGAAGCGGCTGTCAGTGTCATGAGAGGCAGTTATCAGCAGAATCAATTGGATGTACTGTTATGTGGACGATGAGAGTGCGGTGGACACTGCTTTGGACGAGGTGGGTTGGTGTGGAGAGGGGGGAGAATGGGTGGATGCTCATTAACAGGTGGTTATCAGCAGAAGCAGTTGGATGCACTATTATGTGGACGATGAGAGTGCGGTGGACACGCTCATGGACGAGGTGGGTGGGTGTGGAGAGGGGCCATAAGGAAATTAACAGATGGTTACCAGCAGAATCAGTTGGACGCAGTATTATGTGGACGATGAGAGTGCGGTGGACACTGTTTTGGACGAGCTGAGCTCACATGAGTTCTTTGTGTGCACAGCAGTTTTGAGTTCTTTGTGTGCACAGCAGTTTTGAGAGTTCTCAAAAGTGACTCCCAAACAGCATTAGCAGCAGTGAATTCTTTGTGTGCACAGCAGCAGCAGCAGCAGCAGAGCCCTGTCTCTATTCCACACCCATACATGCTTCGCTATAGACTCATGTCTATTGCCATCACATGCTGCCTCCTGTGCCATGTTCCTTTGGAGTGACTTGTGAGAATTCTCAAAAGTCACTCCAATATAGCTGGCCATGTTCCTGGCCCCGACTGGCTCCACCTGCCTTGCATCCTTCCTTCCCTCCCCTTCCAGGTGTGCACGGCAGCAGCAAATCGCAGCCTCGACCCCCAAATGCAGTTTCCATGTCGATTGCCTCTCACATGTTGCCTCCTGCCTTGTACCTGACCCATCGCTGTGTTCCCTTCACTTGCCCTCCCTCCCTTCCAGGTGTGCACAGCAGCAGCAGAGCGCAGTCTCGATCCCACATCCTGTGTAATTAGTCGTGTTATGGATGCAGTTGCCATGGACTCCTGTGAATCGCCCTTCACATGTTGCGTCCTGTGTTATTAGCCGAGTTCCCTTCACATGCCCTCCCCTCCCTCCCCCTCCCAGGTGTGCACGGCAGCAGCAGAGCGCAGTCTCGACCCCACATCTATGGATGCAGTTGCCATGGACCGAATCATGCAGGCCAAGCGATCTCGAGCATCCGCATAAGTGCTACAATGGAATGACACAGGTGACGTAATCTTGCGTGGGGCAAGATGTGGACCGATACCGATGGTTCTGTGGACTCACATCCATGGATGCACTTGCCATGGACCGAACCATGCAGGCCAAGCGATCCCGAGCATCCGCATAACAATGGCCTGGGACAAGACGAGTCCTTTATGTTACGGCACAAGACAAGCAACGCGCGTTCGCTGCAGGGCAGCACGCAGGTGGTTTGTGTCAGTGACTGTGACTGCTCGTTCATGGATGCAGTTGCCATGGACCGAATCATGCAGGCCAAGCAATCTCGACTATCCACATAGTGAACTGTGTCCATCAACACCAGTTGCTGTGTGGAAGATCTCGGCCGTCCACATAAGCGATATCGAGCGTCCACATAGTGGACTGTGTCCATCAACACTTGCTGTGTGATAGAACCAAGTTTCGAACATGATAAGGTAAGAAATCGCAAACGTATGATACATTAAAAATAATTTCCCTCTCGCTGATGTGTCAGGATGGCCGAGTTGGTCTAAGGCGCCAGTTTCAGGTACTGGTCCGAAAGGGCATGGGTTCGAATCCCATTCCTGACAGAATAGCCTCTTTGCTTTTCACCTGTTGTTGTTAGCTTTTGTCCCCTTCATTACTCTCCCCCTTCTTCCTCCCAATTTACATATCTCTATCCCCATTTCCTCTATCGGCATTGCTGATGCCACCAGCAAATGGTCAAACAAAAATTCGCTGGACAAACGGTCAAACAAAAATTCGCTGGACAAACGGTCAAACAAAAATTCGCTGGACAAACGGTCAAACAAAAATTCGCTGGACAAACGGTCAAACAAAAATTCGCTGGACAAACGGTCAAACAAAAATTCGCTGGACAAACGGTCAAACAAAAATTCACTGGACAAACGGTCAAACGAAATTTTAGGGCGTGTAACTTTTCACATTTCATCGTCCGGCCGGGCAGCACCTCAGTAAGAGCTTCGCGAGATGCACTGGGACGTCGCCACCGTCCGGACCATATCTGACACTTTTCTGTCAAAAATTGGTCCGGACTACCCTGCTGACACCGTCCGAACGGCATTTCGGACTGTCCGATTTTTCTGCGCTGTCATTGGCGCACGATGTGATGAAAATTTCACCCAATACGACGCCGCCGATTTTTGGAGGCGAGCCCTTACGACACTTTACGAGTGCAGTAATGTCTGTTACATTCTATAACGAAATTAAAAGAAATCGGGTTTCAAAAAAGTTCCACATCTGTGGTCCAGACGGGCTATCGTCCGGACCTGAGTCTCAAACGTCCGGACGGAGCTCTGTTCGGACGTTTTGGGGGCTCCGTCTGGACATTTGACGAAAACGGAAAGAGTTACACGGCCTTACTGGACAAACGGTCGAACAACATGTAGAAAGGACTGACCTCCTTGGACCGAAAGATGTCACTGACACATGTTTCAGGACGATGAGCGCATCAATACCATTGAGGATCAGAACAAACAGCGTCCTTATAGGGAACATTAGGATTCAGCTGTCAAAATAATAGGCTAAGTTGAAAGGAAGGGCCTAGGCTTAGTAGCCTAGGCCCGTACTTAGGTATCGAGCGGGTTTTACCCTAGGCGAGGTGTCGAGTGAGTTGAGAGAGCAATTGGAGAAAAGAGGTGTCTTCACTATAGGTTCAAGGGTACATAAAGCATAGAAACCAAATAAGGTGCACCACCAACAACAATTTAAATAACTACACTAACTACAACTACAAGCAGTTATAAAACATGACAATATATTTCGACACGCCCCCATAATGCTTGTAGGTAGATATGTAGTTACAGCATAGCAAGCAACAGCAGGTACCCCTTCCATCTCCTCACCCTCCTCCTTCCCCTCCCCCACACTGCTGCAGAGCAGCAGAGAAGGGGGGGAAGTGAGGAGTGGTGGAGGGACGGCTGCATGTTGCCTCACACCCGCCACCCCGGTACCACTCCCTCTGCTCTCCCACATCCTCACACCCCCCTCCCCCCAGCGGCAGCTGCATCGGTGGGACGAAAAGAAGGAGGAGGGGAAGGGAGAGAGGTGACCCAACACTCCAACACCCTCCACCCCCATACCCTCCTCCCCACGGCTGCAGGGAGACAAAGGAAGAAGGGGGTGGGAAGGAAGAAAGCCGCAGAGCGGCGAAGAGGTGTCGGTGCAGATGAGTCAGGGGCAGCTTCGGGGAGAGCAGGGGCGGAAAGGCCCGTCGCGTGCCAGTGCCACGGGGCGCACGACGGGTAGAAGAAAAAAGAGGGCCCGATCGTGCGCCTAGGGGCGCACGACGAGCAAGGCACCATCGTGTGCCACGGGGCGCACGACGAGCAAGGCACCATCGTGTGCCACGGGGCGCACGATGGGCAGATGAAGGGCACCGTCGCGTGCCACGGGGCGCGCGACGGGCAGAGTAGGAGCCACACACCCGTGGGCGGGACTAAGTAAAAATCGTCACGCGCCCTAGGCGCGCGACCGAAAAATCATCGCGGAAGCGTAAGGCGGGCCCACAGGCCAGGTTGTAAAAAGCTCCGATTCCATGTCAAAATAATAGGCTAAGTTGAAAGGAAGGGCCTAGGCTTAGTAGCCTAGGCCCGTACTTAGGTATCGAGCGGGTTTTACCCTAGGCGAGGTGTCGAGTGAGTTGAGAGAGCAATTGGAGAAAAGAGGTGTCTTCACTATAGGTTCAAGGGTACATATAGCATAGAAACCAAATAAGGTGCACCACCAACAACAATTTAAATAACTACACTAACTACAACTACAAGCAGTTATAAAACATGACAATATATTTCGACATCAGCAGCATCAGTGCTACGAATAGTAATACTTGAATATTACTGTGCACTCCTCACCGTAGCAAAGCCGAAGCACGCACTATCGAGAGTGAAGACGAAAAGCCAGAAGAAAGGCGAAGGGATAGACAGTTACGAGGAGCATCTAGACCGTCGGGCAGACAACATCAGGCAGCAGCAGTGGCGAGGATTCTGCCCGAACAATTACGTAACCACTAGGAGTCGCACGGTTGGATTTCGCTGCAATAAGGGAATGTACCCCTTAGAGTACATGGCTAGTGAGGTCGTTTCGAATTCCCCTGTACACATATTTATATTACTTGTACTGCACGTTTTTATTATCTCAAAACATTTTACATTCACTCTTCTATTGAGGTTAAGGGCCCACCAACATCACTTCTCTGCGTGCGATCCTTCCTGAGTAGATCCTAGGCCATGATCAACTTCTTATCGCAGCATGTTATGAGAGCGACTTAGGAATCCTTCGCACCGCCATCTCCGAAATCTGCGACATTCCGAAAGTGGCATTTGGCACACGATCACGTGTAAGAATCGCCGGAGGATCTGGAGGTCAGACGAATCTGACGGCTGAAGTGAGAAACGTTCCCGGCTGCGACAAACGAGGAAACGACGACGATTCCCTCCGCCGTCCTTGCACAACTGCTTCAGCGACTCACGAGCCTCGAGCAAGGGCTCTAGACATTGCGGAATGGCGATGCGGGAACTTCTTCCCAACCCACTCAACCGGCCTCAAACGGCCAAAACTCCGCCCCGCAAGGCTTCTCCCTAGATACGAATGGCTCAACCCCCAAGACTCCCTGTCCCAGCGATGAAGCAATTCTCTCCGTGCAATCAAGGCTTTTGAGCATATCAAAAATAAAGACAAGTGTGTGCTTTGACGGCAGAGACTTTTACCCCTGGAGCTTCGAGCTGGAGCTGCTGCTGCAAAACGCGCAGATTTATCATTATTTCGACGGGAGCTACTTGGGACCTGTTGAGGACACTGACGACGCAAGGACTCGCTATTATAACGAGTCCCTGATGTCGTACGGAATTCTTCTGCGTAACATGTCGCGGGCGGAGCAGCTGAACATTCGTTCATACAAGACATCGGCTGCCCAAGCCCTCGACGCTTGGCGCCACCTGAACGGCGTGTATCAGCCCAAGGACCCCGTCTCCTCGAGCCGACTACTCCAGCAACTGCTGGAAACTAAGATTACCTCAGGGGAGAAAGTCAACAGTTACATCAACCGCTGTCGGAGCCTTCGCGATCAAATCGTGAAGTTGGGAAGCTCGATTTCCGAGGAAATCTTCGTGAACATTGTGCTTCAAGGGCTTGGCCTAGAGTGGCGGCCTTGCAAGGCGCTCCTCCGACAGCTGGGGGTCATCTCGGAGGCCGCCTTTGTGGCGCCCTTCTCGTCGAACAACGGGATATGGATCAGCAGCGACCAGCGCCACGACGAGAACGCGAACGGCTCGCCTTCTACGCCGACAACAACGAAGAGCGACGACCGCGGCGCCTCTACTGCAAAATCTGCAGAAACTTCGGGCATTTGGCGGATCGATGTAAGTCCCGATCTCGCCCTCGCCAGACCAATTCGAGCAACTGATCCGGCCGACAAGACCCACGAGGCAACGTGCCTCCAGCCCAAGGGTATCAACCCCCACCCGCGCGCAATCTGAACTCAACCGTTCAGCATCAGCGGCAGCAGCCATCAACTGCCCCTACGCGCAACGTCATGAGCAACATGGCCATGTCAGGCGAGTCACGTCGTCGCCGTGTTCGCTCACCCTCACCTGAGCCAGCACCGCACCCCATCGGCGCGTTCACCAACAACAACCCGTTCAGCCCGCGCCGCAACTTCAACGACGACGACGACCAAGACTGGAACCTCCCAGTCCCGCTGCTTGAAAGTCCCCCGCACATACCAGACATGCGGGTGGCGCCACTTGATTGGCTCTTGCGCAAGCAATTTTTGAAGTCCGACACCCCACACATCGTCACACCGCGATTGGCGCTGCTCACACGGGACGACAACAAGCGCTATAACACCTAGTGTGAACAAATGAGGAAAATGAAGAAGGGAGGGGCTTCACTAGAAAACATTGGGATACATATAGCAAACCCTAAAAGAGTTGTACTCACTATAGAGTACCCCACTGCAGACTAGAGAAAAATAATATTCTGACACACCCCCATAGTCAAAGTGGGGTGTAATCAGCACAAAAGCAAAGCAGAACAAGCTCAGGGTGGATCATAATGTCATCACACATTCTGAGCGCAAGTACAAGAAGCAACAGTTTAAAGTTCACACATGTAAGCAAAGCTAGAGGCTATCTTAGAGGGCAAGTGTGGAGGAGGAGGGACTATGAGAGGAGAGGAGGTAGTGGGCGGCAGCTGAAGCTGCTGGCACACGGCGCAACTGGAGCAACTGGCACACGGGCAACTGGAGCAACTGGCACACTGGCTACTGGAGTAACTGGCTCCGCGGCTAACTCTGAGCGGCAAGAGCAACGGACTCACGGGCGACTGGAGCAACGGGCTCACGGGCAACTGGCGCAACGGGCTCACGGGCGACTGGCGCAACGGTCTCACGTGCGATTGGAGCTGCGGGCTTCACGGCGGCCACCCCATTTTACCTCCCCAAACTATCCCACCCCCATTTCACACACCCCCTACTGCACCCCTAGGTTCACTCACACCCCACCCCCTATCACCACTCCGTCGACTCCCACACACCCACCCCCCTCAGCGGCGGCTGCAGTAGTGGGAGACAGAGGAGGAGGAGGAGCAGGGGAGACCACACACCCGCCACCCCCCACTCGCCACCCCCAAACCCTAACATAGGGCAGGGCGGGATGGCTGGTAGGGAGTTTACGGGGGGGGGGGGGAAGGGGGGGGGGGGGGGGGGTGCACGTGCCCCCAGTGCGCCGCGGCTGGCGACGGGGCATGGCCGGGGCGGGACCGGGGAAGTGGCGGCGACGACGGGGCCGATAGGAGCGGCGACGGGGCCGCTAGGGTCGGCGACGGGGCCGCTGGCGGCGGCGACGAAGCCGTTGGCGGCGGCGACGGGGCCGATAGGAGCGGCGACGAGGCCGCTAGGGTCGGCGACGGGGCCGCTGGCGGCGGCGACGAGGCCGCTGGTGGCGGTGACGGGGCCGATAGGAGCGGCGACGGGGCCGCTAGGGTCGGCAACGGGGCCGCTGGCGGCGTCGACGGGGCCGATAGGGGCGGCGACGAGGCCGCGAAGGGGCTGCGAGGGGCCTGGAAGGGCGGCGACGGGCCGCGTAAGGGGCAGCGACGGGGCCGCGAAGGGGCCGCGAGGGGCATGGAAGGGCGGCAATGGGGCCGCTAAGAGTAGGGCGAGGGGCACGCCACGGGGCGTGCCGAACACAGAGTAGCAGCCGAAGCAGTTAGGTGGGCCCACAGGCTAGGAACGTAGATGCTCTGATAGCATGTTAAGAAACAAGAATGAAGAAGGGAGGGGCTTCACTAGAAAACATTGGGATACATATAGCAAACCCTAAATGGGTTGTACTCACTATAGAGTACCCCACTGCAGACTAGAGAAACATAATATTCTGACACCTGGTACCTGGACAGCTGCTGTGGCCAGCATATGGTGGGCTCCGAGTGTTACATATCCAACGCTGTCCCCACCCCTACAGTCACTTACGTCACTGTGGCAAACAACACGCGCCTGCGCGCAAGCGCACAAGGCATTGTCGTGCTCAAAGGACGTGGAAGCCACACGCACATCACACTTAACGATGTGCTAATCGTCCAGAACCTGCGCTTCAACCTCCTGTCCGCCGCACAGCTCATGGACTGCGGCGTCGACCTCAGCACGGATCGGGAGACGCGAGACATCCTGCTGCACTACGAATCGCGCACATTTCTCCGCATGCAGATCGAACGAGCGCACTCCGAAAATGGAGTGTATGTCCTAGATTTCGACATTCGCGACTGCAGCGACGACTCGCACGAGTTGATTGATCTTGTGCCACTGCGCTTCGAGCACATCCACCGCAGGGATTGGAAGCACCCTGACGGCAGACCGTGGGTACCGCATCATCCCCACCCACGCGAAACGGCGTTACACAGCCCCGATCCAGATGGCATCTGCAGGGATTGTTACACGCCGACGACATTAACGAGCGCGATTGCCGGCCGCAGACTCGTCGCCATCGCTGAAGCAGAGCGCCACGCGCCCCCAGAGGAAGGGATGTCGCAGCTCGAGCTTGAAGTTACTACCCACGGCATTTTCGGCATGCCAGAGCATCCCTTTATCGGTCCCCCCTCACAGCACCTTCAAGGCATGCTGCGCGGAACTGGCGTCAGCACCTTTGATGCCCATGGCGAGCCGCGACCCTACACCTACGGAGGTTTCTGGCCATCTACTCTCAGCGATGCGACTCATCGAAGAAACTCACCGCCGAGCAAGAGGAAGAATTGGCGCGCCGCGAAGCTGAGGAGCTTCGCCAGCAAAGCCTCGCAGAAACACGTGGGACCTTCGCTTGTGCCACCTGGGGAGCTGAGGCTGAAGAAAGTGCCTCCAATGACGGGGGGTGGGGGAGCGCTGGAGGATGGGGAACAAGTGACACTAGCGGCTAGGGAGACAACGGCGGAACCTGGGCCAACACGAGCGGCGGATGGGGCGCCACAACTAGCGCCGACAATAATGGCTGGGGTATTTTCCACGAAGAACGAAAGGGGGGAGAGGATGAAGCTAAGGAAACTGAGGCAACACCTGGAGTCGTTCCTCTTGGTCGTCCCCCGCGTCACATTCCACTCGCACCACCTCCTCCTGACAACCCCCCGCGTCGTGATCCATGGGACACCATCATCTGGGGCAACGAGTCGTCAACCCCGCGTCGCACCGTCTACGGATCTGCCCCTGAGCCACGCGAACCCACCTTCGTCCCTGGAACCATCCCCGGGATCAACATTCTGCTCTCTGAGATTCGCGATACAGAGTTGTTGGCGCTAATGCTGACCACCGTGCCGGAAGAAGAAGAAGCAGAGGGAGTAGCAGCAGAATCTGCTCCTGTACCTGACGAAGACCCTGAGGAAGCGCGCGCGCGCTACATACGCACCTCCGGCTTTCGCGCTGACGATACTCTCTGGCACCAGCGCCTCAGACACCCTTTACACGCGACGCTGAAAAACTGCATCGACGCAGGCGTCTTCGCTCCTGGCGCACTCCTGCGCCCTAATGGATCCGAAGTGAGAGGCGCGACACATCCGCGCAACTGCACCGTCTGCCCCGAAGCTGCGCTGAGCCACCAACTGTTCCCGGTGCTCGAACCTGGAACGAACCGCTACCCCAAGCTACACAAGGTGTACAGCGATTTCCTGAACGTGGGGCATTGCGGAGTCGAGGACGTAATGTACACGCTCACCTTCATCGACGCTGGAACACGCTACGTGTGGGTCGTAAACGTGGAGTCACGCGACAGAGCCTACGAGGTGTTTCGCCTCTGGCTGGCGCACGCAGAGCGACACTTTGGGAAGAAGCTGAAAATCTGGCAATCTGACGGCGCGGCAGAATTCAGGAGCAGCCAGATGCAAACCTACCTCACGCAAAAGGGGGTCGAGCACCACATTTCTCTCCCCTACGCGCACCAGCAGTAGGGCGTAGCTGAGCGGACGAATCGCACGCTAATGACAAAGGTGCGCACGCTTATGAAGCAGTCGAAATTGCCGCCGATCTACTGGACCTACGCAATGCACCACGCCGTGCGGGTGCACAACCTACTTTCGACCACCGCCATCACCAGCAATCTGTCCCCGCACGTCAAATGGACCGGGACCAAAGGGGATACCTTCATGCTGCGCGTATGGGGTGCATGGTTCAATACCGCCCGCCGACTTCAACCATCGGCAAATTCGCCAGCTGTGTGTGTTGGGGGATCCATCTCGGCATCAGTCACGAGTACAAGGCATGGATCATGCTGGACCTCCTCAGTCAGAAAATCGCTCACGCTCGCGGCGTCATCTTCTACGAGCGCCTCTTCCTCGACCAGTTCTGCCGCGACGAAGAAACGAACGCAAACCGCGTCTATGCGAACGATGGGCACAGCTACGCAACGACCGGAGACGAAGTCGCTGCAACAATCTTGGAGCAGGACACGAGGGGCGAGTTCGTGTGGGAAGAACGACGCAGCAGCGACGACGACGATTCCTCGGGAGGAGGAATGGGCGCAGCAGGCGGAAGCAGAACAGGCGGAAGCAGTAGAGGCACAGTACCACCAGCGCCTCCTGAACCAGAAAGCGATGACGACGATGTACAGGAAGTCATCCCGCAACGTCGCCACGGCATCACTATCTCAGGACTGCAGCTGCTCGAGCTTCACACCGCAAATTCGAAGGCGCCACGTGTCATCGAGCCCCGAAATCCGCGCGAAGCTCTTTCTGGACCACACAGCAAGGAATGGCGCGAAGCAATGTACGCAGAGATCAAGGCGCTGGAGTCACGAGACACCTGGGTGCTAGTCGACCGCGCGGCGATCAAAGGCGCAAGAATCCTCTCGGGGAAGTGAGTCTTCCACGTGAAAACCGCAGCGGATGGAACGATCGAGTGCTTCAAGGCGCATTGGGTGGTTCGCGGCTACAATCAGAGGCATGCATCGACTTCGACCAGACGTTCGCCCCAGTTAGCCGCCATACCTCCGTTCGAATCCTGCTCGCCATTGCGGCTGCAAGGCACCTACCACTCCGTCAGATCGACGTGAAGAACGCGTTCCTGTACGCGTTAGTGGACGCCGTGATCTACGTGGAACAGCCGCACACCTACGGCGGAGGGGACTCGTGCGTGTGCCAACTGCGCAAGTCACTCTACGGGATCAAACAGGCTTCGAGGCTGTGGCAGCAGTACCTGCACAACATCCTGCTTGAAATCAGATTCAAGCAGATGCCGCACGATCCAGGGATGTATCGCCGTGAATTCCGCGGGGAATGCATTCTCCTCACGGTGTACGTCGACTACCTGCTTTACACAGGCTCAAACAACGAGCTTCTCGAGCAGTTCGAGAAGGCCTTGGCGGGGCGCGTCGACATCACGTGCAACTACGAGGTGAAGCAGTTTCTAGGCCTCAACATCTCCTACGCGCCTGAGGCCATTCATCTCTCAGCGGCTAAGTACGCAAAGAAGTTAGGGAAGTGGTTCAACATTTCATCTGCACCTCTCTCAACTCCCTACCGAACTCCCGGACCGAACCACAAACCCGACAACAAACCCCTATCCCCTGCTGGGATTCAGACTTACCAGCAGCAGTTGGGATGCCTCCTCTTCGCCTCTGTCACCTGCAGGCCAGACCTCTCGTACATCGCCAGTCAGCTGGCACAGTACTCACGCAAACCAACGGCTGAGAATCTTTTGGATCTGCAGCGCGCCCTTCAGTTCTTTGTTTCAATGCCCAAGATTGGGCTGTGCTACTCAACTGCACCAACTCTATCCTTCAACCTCATCGGCTATGTGGACGCCGATCACGCAGCAGACCCCGATAATCGACGGTCCAGGACTGGCTTACTATTCCGACTCGAGCCAACGGGACCAATCTCCTGGAACTCGCAGAGGCAGGAGCTGGTTGCCCTGTCGTCAGCTTAAGCGGAATTCATCGCAGCAACCGCAACAGTTCGCGAAGGCCTCTACATGCAGGAACTCCTGCAAGAGGCGAAGATTCCAGCTTCGCCCACATTTCGCCTTCACTGCGACAACCAGAGCGCGATTCGCATCGCGAACAAACCTGGTTTCGTCAACCGCACCAAGCACATTGCGCTGCGGTACTTCTTCGTGAAGGATGAGGTGGACAAGGGCAAGGTCAATTGGACCTACTGCCCGACCGGTGACATGGCAGCAGACTTTCTCACGAAACGACTGCCACGCCAGCAGTATCAGCATTGCTCCGAACTCAGCAGCGTGGTCAAGCAGGTCAAGTCGAGCTACGGCCAGGAGTGAAGGGGGGTGTTACGAATAGTAATACTTGAATATTACTGTGCACTCCTCACCGTAGCAAAGCCGAAGCACGCACTATCGAGAGTGAAGACGAAAATCCAGAAGAAAGGCGAAGGGACAGACGGTTACGAGGAGCATCTGGACCGTCGGGCAGACAGCATCAGGCAGCAGCAGTGGCGAGGATTCTGCCCGAATAGTTACGTAACCACTCGGAGTCGCACGGTTGGATTTCGCTGCAATAAGGGAATGTACCCCTTAGAGTACATGGCTAGTTAGGTCATTTCAAATTCCCTGTACTCATGTTTATATTCCTTGTACTGCACATTTTTATTATCTCAAAGCATTTTACATTCACTCTGCTATTGAGGTCAAGGGCCCACCAACATCACTTCTCTGCGTGCGAACCTTCCTGAGTAGATCCTAGGCCACGACCAACTTCTGATCGCAGCAATCAGCACCAGTACCACCAAGCTACACTATCTCCACTGCCTTTGCACGGTGCATTTCAGATTCAATAAGAGACTGCTTATATCGAAGCATGATGAATCCCACCTGGTCCAACGCAAAGTCGATCGCGTAAGCAGCAGTGAAGATACCAATCAAGATGGAGAACACAATGTAGCCCCACTGCAATCGACGAAGTGGGGATACGGGAAGGAAGGTGGGAAAGATAAGTTAGGGGGAAGGAACATGAGAGGAAATCGAAGGAACAAAACTAATGTAGCCACTTCCCGAACAGCAACAAAATGAAGGGGGGGGGGTGGAGAACGGAGGGAGAGGAGCACTGGTTACTAACAAGCAGCAAGATATAACACACAGATTACCAGGAAGAAGAAACCAAACAGTTAACTTGTAGAGTCAACCGTGTGAAGCTACACAGCTAGGTTCATGCATTAGAAGGAAAGAAAAGAGAAGAAAACTCAAACTAACAAAAAACGGTTGCGGGACTCACATCAAGGTTGTAGCCGAACTTTTGAGGCTCCTCAAAAGACGGTTGCAGGACTCACATGGAGGTTGTAGCCGAATTGGCTGCTTGCAAGGTCAATCCCAAGGTACGTGTTGCTCCAGGCCATCGCCACAATCATGAGTCAAGCCAACCACACACTATGCACGCAGCAACTTACATCGAGGTTGTAGCCGAATCGGCTGCTAGCAAGGTCAATCCCAAGGTACGTGTTGGTCCAAGTCAATCTATGAGTCGTAGGTCATAGGCTGTAGGTCAACCCCACACCGTGAACACAACAACTCACCTCAAGGTTGTAGCCGAATCGGCTGCTAGCAAGGTCAATCCCAAGGTACGTGTTGCTCCAAGTCAATCTATGAGTCGTAGGTCATAGGCTGTAGGTCAACCCCACACCGTGAACACAACAACTCACCTCAAGGTTGTAGCCGAATCGGCTGCTAGCAAGGTCAATCCCAAGGTACGTGTTGCTCCAAGCCATTGCCACAATCGCCAGTCCCACCACCCAATGCAGCGCGAACCAATAGCGTCGCGACACGTGTCCCTTGACCGGCCTCAGCTGGCCTATGATTGGCTGGAGGACGATCAGCAGCAGCACGGCCAATCCCAGCCTGCCATGTGTCGACTGCAGGGAGCTCGTCCCTGATTGGATGAACGCCATGATGATTCCGACCAATGAGAGCACGACAGCAAGGAGCATGATCCACTTGTGGGCGTTGAATGCTTGAGGCTTGGAAATCCAGGGTTTTACAATGGTTAACCCAGGGCCTATGGCCACTGGGGTAACTGCCCCTGCAAAACCTGCTGCCCCTGCTGCTACTGGCTTTTCTCCTCCATCTCCTGCTACCCCCAGTAAAAGCCTGTCCGGTTGAACCCTGTCCAGTTCTTTGCTTCCTCGCAAAATGGGCTCAACTGACCCATCCCCTCCCTTTGCTGCTTCTTCCCTTGACACTGCTGCTGCCGCTGCATCTGCAGGCTTATCCGCCAGAAATATCCTCGATATAAGCATGGCAGCAGGCATGAGAATGCCAAACGCTATAGTGAGAATCCACCCGTGTGCTGCGTAGACTGTCTCTGGATTGGTTTTCGATTTCCCTGACTCGACTGTGCCTGTAACGAAGTTGATTCTAATGGAGCCTCTGGTGGGTGGAGGGTGGTGAGAGGGAGGGGGGAAGGAGGAAGTGGGGGATTGGTTTTCGATTTCCCTGACTCGACTGTGCCTGTAACAAAGTTGATTCTAAAGGAGCCTCTGGCGGCTAGTGAGCAGGAAATGGGGGGCGTGGGAGGTGGAGAAGGGGGGAGTGGAAGGGAGGCGAGGTGAGACAAACAGAACAGTATTGAGGCGCCTCAAAGGGAGGCGAGGTGAGACAAACACAACAGTATTGAGGCGCCTCAAAGGGAGGCGAGGTGAGACAAACACAACAGTATTGAGGCGCCTCAAAGGGAGGCGAGGTGAGACAAACACAACAGTATTGAGGCGCCTCAAAGGGAGGCGAGGTGAGACAAACACAACAGTATTGAGGCGCCTCAAAGGGAGGCGAGGTGAGACAAACACAACAGTATTGAGGCGCCTCAAAGGGAGGCGAGGTGAGACAAACACAACAGTATTGAGGCGCCTCAAAGGGAGGCGAGGTGAGACAAACACAACAGTATTGAGGCGCCTCAAAGGGAGGCGAGGTGAGACAAACACAACAGTATTGAGGCGCCTCAAAGGGAGGCGAGGTGAGACAAACACAACAGTATTGAGGCGCCTCAAAGGGAGGCGAGGTGAGACAAACACAACAGTATTGAGGCGCCTCAAAGGGAGGCGAGGTGAGACAAACACAACAGTATTGAGGCGCCTCAAAGGGAGGCGAGGTGAGACAAACACAACAGTATTGAGGCGCCTCAAAGGGAGGCGAGGTGAGACAACACAACAGTATTGAGGCGCCTCAAAGGGAGGCGAGGTGAGACAAACACAACAGTATTGAGGCGCCTCAAAGGGAGGCGAGGTGAGACAAACACAACAGTATTGAGGCGCCTCAAAGGGAGGCGAGGTGAGACAAACACAACAGTATTGAGGCGCCTCAAAGGGAGGCGAGGTGAGACAAACACAACAGTATTGAGGCGCCTCAAAGGGAGGCGAGGTGAGACAAACACAACAGTATTGAGGCGCCTCAAAGGGAGGCGAGGTGAGACAAACACAACAGTATTGAGGCGCCTCAAAGGGAGGCGAGGTGAGACAAACACAACAGTATTGAGGCGCCTCAAAGGGAGGCGAGGTGAGACAAACACAACAGTATCAATTTCTGACAATAGGAACTCTTGAGTGTGCCTCAAAAGTCGACTCTTGAGGCGCCTAAGAAACCGGGGCAGCGCAGGGGTCCGCCCAAGCATACTATAGCCATATCTTTCCCCCCCATGCCTTTGAGTCGACTCAGAAGCAGAAACCGGGGCAGCGCGGGGGCCCGCACAAGCATACTATTGCCATATCTTCTCCCCCCATGCCTGCCCACTCACTCGTTGGGCCCGTAATCGGCCAATTCCTGCGAGTCAGAGCATGAGAAGGCCTTTTGGCTTCCCATGCCTGCAACCGACTGGTTGGGCCAAGCAAGCCCCTTTCTCCCCAGCACATGCCACTCACTCATTTGGCCCGTGGTCGTCCCAATGCTGTGAGTCAGAACGAGAGAAGTCCAAGAGCACCCAAGCCCAACTTAACCATACTATAGCCCCTAACCTTCTTCCCCCCCTGCCTTGCCACTCACTCGTTGGGGCCGTGGTCGTCCAGTTGCTGCGAGTCGGAGCAAGAGAAGGCCCAGAGCACGCTGGTGCCCACCCATGCTAGCATGTCACTCACTTTTCGAACACAGAACGGATATGCCCCCCCTTTTAAGCTGGCCCACTCACTCATTTGGCCCGTGGTCGTCCAGTTGCTGCGAGTCGGAGCGAGAGAAGGCCCAGAGCACGCTGGTGGCGCCGCTGCTGCTGATGGGGACCGCTCCCACTGAGAGGGGTCGCTCGAAGCTGCAAGCGAATTGAGGATAGGGGAGAGGGTTTTCGGAAGCTAAGGGTTTTTCAGATCTGCGTTTTTTTTCACCAGTTTTCACTGTTTGTTCCTTTGCTTAAGCGTCCTCTCTGCTACTGCAGCCCTTCGAAACATGAGTCAGGGTGCAATTGTGTTGCGGGTGAGGTGAGGTGAGGTGAGGTGAGGTGAGGTGAGGTGAGGTGAAGCCACGGGGGCGCCGCTGCTGCTGATGGGGACGGCTCCCACTGAGAGGGGTCGCTCGAAGCTGCAATTGTGTGAGGTGAGGTGAAGCCACGGGGGGACAAAAAGTAGGCAGAGTTGAACAGGAGGGAGGCAAGGCGAGGCGAGAGAATGCGAAGAGCACGTTGGTGGCGCCACTGCTGCTGATGGGGACAGAACCCACCGAGAGGGGTCGCTCGAAGCTGTGGGCGGGAGGTGAAGGGTGGATAAGATGGGGGAAGGGGGAGGGGTGGTCGGGCTTAGACCATGAGAAGGCCCAGAGCACGCTGGTGGCGCCGCTGCTGCTGAATGGGACAGAACCCACTGACAAGGGGCGCTCGAAGCTGTGCGCGGGGGGGGGGGGGGAGGGGGGGGAGGGGTGGGGGTGGTGTGGAGGATGGGGGAGAGGAAGGGAGGCAAGGGTGTGCGGGCTTAGACGCTGAGAAGGCCCAGAGCACGCTGGTGGCGCCGCTACTGCTGATGGGCACGGCTCCCACCGAAACTGGCCGGTCGGAGCTGGGAGAGGTGATGGAGGATGGGGGAGAGGGGGGAGCGGGGAGGGGTGTGCGTGCTTGGACTCTGAGAAATGATGCTGCAGGGTGTCTTTGAGAATCCTCAACAACACCATGCTTAGACTCTGAGAAACACCATGCTTAGACTCTGAGAAACACCATGCTTAGACTCTGAGAAACACCATGCTTAGACTCTGAGAAACACCATGCTTAGACTCTGAGAAACACCATGCTTAGACTCTGAGAAACACCATGCTTAGACTCTGAGAAACACCATGCTTAGACTCTGAGAAACACCATGCTTAGACTCTGAGAAACACCATGCTTAGACTCTGAGAAACACCATGCTTAGACTCTGAGAAACACCATGCTTAGACTCTGAGAAACACCATGCTTAGACTCTGAGAAACACCATGCTTAGACTCTGAGAAACACCATGCTTAGACTCTGAGAAACACCATGCTTAGACTCTGAGAAACACCATGCTTAGACTCTGAGAAACACCATGCTTAGACTCTGAGAAACACCATGCTTAGACTCTGAGAAACACCATGCTTAGACTCTGAGAAACACCATGCTTAGACTCTGAGAAACACCATGCTTAGACTCTGAGAAACACCATGCTTAGACTCTGAGAAACATCATGCTTAGACTCTGAGAAACACCATGCTTAGACTCTGAGAAACACCATGCTTAGACTCTGAGAAACACCATGCTTAGACTCTGAGAAACCCCAGAGCACGCTGGTGGCGCCGCTGCTGATCGATCGGGACCGCACCCACTGAGAGTGGGCGCTCGAAGCTGGGGGCGCGGGGGGGAGGTAAGGATGGGGGATGGGGAGAGTGGGAGGGGTGCGCTGTGCTCTCCTGGTGGCGCCATTGCTGCTGATTGGGACCGATTCCACTGAGAGGGGCTGCTCTAAGCTGGGGTGAGGATAGGGGTGGGATCAGGTTGGGGTAGGGGAAGGGAAAGGACCAAGGGAAAGGCATGATCTGGCCTGAGATCGCCCAGAGCACGCTGGTGGCGCCATTGCTACTGATGGGGACGGTTCGCACCGTGAGGGAGGGGTGGCTTGGAGCTGCAGTTGCATTGCAGGTGTGGTGCAGAGGGAAGGAATGAAATGGGGAGAGATGGAAGTGAAGAAAGAGAGGCGAGGCAAGAGAAGGCCCAGAGCACGCTGGTGGTGCCGCCACTGCTGCTGCTGCTGCTGATGGGGGAGGGGACTGAACTGAACACACTGCGAGGGGGCGTTCAAACACTGAATCCGACTGCTCAGGCTGGATAAGGAAATCTGAAAAACACCCCACACTCACGTGATTGTTGTTCGGCCATTTGCTGTGGTGGTCGTCGTGTTGGTCAGCTCGAACGATGACGTCAGCGCCACGTCAGACAGGCCGTAGCCGCTCATGTGATAGGCTCCCACCGCCGCCCCGTTGGCAAGAGTGCCAGGTGGCAGATTCCCAATGGCTGCGTCAGCGGGGTACATCTTGCTGCTCTTGGACCATCCGATCGCCACCCAACCAGACGTCGCCACGTCAGCAGCCATTGCTACTGTGTTTGCCCCGGTCTTCCAATGGAGGATGAAACTGGAAAAAAGGGAGGGCAAGAAGGGGGTGAGGGGAGAGATGGGGGAGAGCAAGGGCAGGAAAGGGCGTCAAGAAATCACTCCAGCAGCCATAGCTACTGTGGTTGCCCCCAGCTTTCTAATGAGGATGAACCTAACAGGAGTCGTGAAGTGGATGGGGGGAGAAAAGAGAAGGGGGGCGGATTGCTGAGAGTGACTTTTGAGAATTCTCAAAAGTCACTCCCATATAGATGGGGGGGAGAAAAGAGAAGGGGGGGGGATTGCTGGTGAACGGGGGGGGCAGGAAGGAGCAATGGGGGGAGAGAATAAGGGTGGGGAGGATTAAAATCAAGAATTTGAGTGCAGGCTGCAGAAAATATGTGATTGTAATGAGGGCTGGTGCACGTAGCACGTAGATGTGATACTATCTGTGTCTATGAAAACAGTATGAGGAGGGATGGGCGAGGTGAAAAGCATGTGAGTGGGTGGGATGAGTTTTGAGACACTTTTTGAGACACCTCCAAACATGTGCATTTCTGAGGCGTCTCAAAACGTGTAGACCGTGACACACTATCTGCGTGCATGATTCTATTCTGAGAGGAATGGGCAAGGTGACGAGGAAATGAGTGGGGTGTCCGTTAGCTGATTAAGAAACATTCCAGAGAGCAGCAGTTTAAGGGAGAAGGTATAGCAAAGGTGAAAACAGTTGTAGTATGAGCAAGGAGGAATGGGCAAGGCGACGAGGATATGAGTGGGGTGTCCGTTGTGGCTGCGAGGGGGCGGGTGGTGTGGTGGTATGAGAAACCAGCTTGATTATTCTTCACTGCCCCTCCACTCACCACTGCCCCTCCACTCACTCTCTCCCTTTGAGCTGCACGGAGCAGGCATATCCCAGCAGAGTGGACGGCTGGCACGCCTGGTTAGCACTCCCAGACGCAGCAGCAGCAGCAGCAGCAGCTAATAATGTGACTTCTGAGTCGACCAGACAGCCACTTTTTCCTCTCACTCACTCTTTTCCTTTGAGCTGCACGGAGCAGGCATATCCCGGCCCGGCAGCGTGGACGGCTGGCACGCCTGGCTGCCAGAGTGCTTTGTCCTGGCTTGGCTTGGATACACCAAGAACAACAACAGCTTGCCTTGCAGAGGTCACTCACTCTTTTCCCTTGAGCTGCACGGAGCAGGAATAACCCGGCAGGGTGGACGGCTGGCACGCCTGGCTGCCACTCCCAGACGCAGCAGCTGCTGCTGACGTGGACCCCGATGATTGGTTCTCATCTTCCTCCTCTTCACCATCATCATCGTCGTCGTCATCATCATCATCATCATCACCCCCATTGCCGTCGTCATCATTGTCGTCATCATCTGAGCTTGAGGTGCCAGCAGCAGGTGCAGTCTGACACGTGAAGTCCACATTCATTGAACCTCTGGTTGTTGGGGTTGGGGGGAACGGGGAGAGGGAGGGGGGGGGGGAGAAGACGGTGGCATAAGGGCAGGCGCACTCATTGAGTCTGACACGCAGGTGCAGTCTGACACGTTGAGTCCACATTCATTGAACCTCTAAAACTCACTCTCTCCCATATGCATTCATAAAAACTCTGAGCCTCACTCCTTGCCATCTACACTACATTCATCCAACCTCAATGCCTCACACGTTGTTGCCGTGAAAGGACGTGTAGATAGATTATTTTTAAGACTGAGACTCACTCCTTGCCATCTACACTACATTCATCCAACCTCAATAACTCACACGTTGTTGCCGTGAAAGGCCAGCTCAGTGGATTGAGGTCGTTTTTGAGGCGCCTCAAAAACGACCTCCTTGCCATCTACACCACATTCATCCAACCTCAATAACTCACGCGTTGTTGCCGTGAAAGGCCAGCTCAGTGGATCCAGACTCAGAGAATACTCAGAGAAATCTAGTTTAGAGGCGCCTCAAAACTCTGAGCCTCACTCCTTGCCATCTACACTACATTCATCCAACCTCAATAACTCAGACGTTGTTGCCGTGAAAGACCAGCTCAGTGGATCCAGACTCAGAGAAAGCCCAGATGAGGCTGTTGGTGCCGCTGAAATTTACCCAAATCCCTCCCCCCCCCCCCCCCCGCCTCCTCTTCTCCTCACCCACTCCTTCTCCTCACCCACTCCTTCACTCACTCCCTCCTTCACTCACGCATTGTTGCCGTGAAAGGCCAGGTCAGTCGATCCAGACTCGGAGAAGGCCCAGATGAGGCTGTTGGTGCCAGTGAAGCTGACTGGTACGGCCCCTCCGTCCCCTTCTGACCGGGCGAACCTGCAGATAGGAGGGGGTGGGTTGGTGGGATAGGGGTTGAGGAGGAGTGAGGTTGGGAGGAAAGGGAGGGAACCCAGATGAGGCTGTTGGCGCCAGTGAAGCTGACTGGTACGGCCCCTCCGTCCCCTTCTGACCGGGCGAACCTGCAGAGCAGGCAGGAGGGGAGAAGAGAGTGCGTTGGAAGGGGAAAAGCCCAGACGATGCTGCTGCTGCCACTGAAGATCACTGGTATGGGCCCTCTGTCTCCTTCTGATTGAGAGAACCTGCAAGCAGGAGAGGGTTGGTTGGAGAAGGTTTGAGGTGGACCTACGTAGCCTTGGGACAGTAAGAACCTGTGGGCAGGAGCAGGAGGACCAGAAAGTGAACACGTAGGAAACTTTTTAGTCGACTAAACAACCGCCTCATCACTTACGTAGTCTTGGGATAGAAAGAACCTGCGGGCAGGAGCAGGAGGAGCAGGAAGAGCAGAAGGATCAGCAGGAGCAGGAGGAGCAGGAAGAGCAGAAGGATCAGCAGGAGCAGGAGGAGCAGGAAGAGCAGAAGGATCAGCAGGAGCAGGAGGAGCAGGAAGAGCAGGAAGAGCAGAAGGATCAGCAGGAGCAGGAGGAGCAGGAAGAGCAGAAGGATCAGCAGGAGCAGGAGGAGCAGAAAGAGCAGAAGGATCAGCAGGAGCAGGAGGAGCAGGAAGAGCAGAAGGATCAGCAGGAGCAGGAGGAGCAGGAAGAGCAGAAGGATCAGCAGGAGCAGAATCAGCTGAAGAGCTGTTGGAGCAGGAGCAGGAGAGCAATCATAAGCAGCAGAGGGAACACCATATCAATCGTACAGGCCTCTACCATACCCCTCACTCACCTCATGCCACTATCCTCACCTCATAATTGTGCCGCCACCATTACTCGCAGCTGTCAACTCAGGCGTCCCAATCGAGAACCCATCAGAAGGCGCCACGTCAGACTGGCTGTATCCGCTGATGTGATACGCGCCGACGCTGCTTCCCGGAAGGTTCCCGACCACGCAATCCGCGGGGTACATACGGCCGCGGTTTGCCGTTCAGCCGACGGAGAACCAGCCGGCCTCGGCCCCACTGGCGGGTTTGGCTTCTAGCGCGAACTGCAGGCGCGAGGCGTTGAGGGTCCAGTGCAGCACGAGGCTAGGGGGAGAGAGAGACGGGGGAGGGAGCGTGGGGAGACAGTGGGGACAGGAGGGTAAGGAGGGGGGAAGGAGAGGGGAAATGGGGAAGAGAACGGGAGGTTGGGGATGGGCAAGAGGGAAGAGAGTGAACAATGGACGGAGAACCAGCCGGCCTCGGCCCCACTGGCGGGTTTGGCTTCTAGCGCGAACTGCAGGCGCGAGGCGTTGAGGGTCCAGTGCAGCACGAGACTGGGGGCAGGGGGTTGGGAGGGGGGACGGGGGGTGGAGTGGGGTGGAGGGAGGAGGTTGGGGGAGGGGGAATGTGCGGAAGGATTAGGGTCGTGCGAGTTGGAGCTCCAGGCATTATTAGCCTTGCGCGCGTGCAGCACGAGACTGGGCGTGGGGGAGGGGTGGTTGGGGAAGGCGGAGATGGAAGGGGAGGAAGAGGTGTGAGGGGGGGGGGGGAAGAGGGGGGGAGAGAGGAGGGGGGAGGGGGCCCCCCGGGGGGGAGAGAAGGATGGGGTTGGTGGAGGCGAGATAACTGACTACAGGTTCAAACGAGAAAAGGGATGAGGATCCATCCCAGAAACAGGCCTATTGAACTAGAGGTGCAGCCAGGTTTATTCGCGTTTCTTAGACGACCCGTTGTCTAAGAAATATATTCATATATCAGATTACCCGTCGTTCCGTTGAGTCAACGCGAGTCAAGTCAACGAATCCCGGAATCAAGTATTGCACATTGCACGACCTGGCGGCGCATGAACCCACACTTGACCGAGTGATTCATCGCAATCTAAGCGGGTGCTTTCAATTTGTTTCCGTACGTTAATCAAGTCATTTACACACGGCGACTCACCCGTTTCCCGACAGATCTACGGAATTGGCGAAGCCTGGTAGGGACGACGGTTCGCAAGACGACGCGTGATCTACGGAAGCACCGACCACCAGGAGGAGCATGGCACGTGTTAGCCACGCTTCGACAACATGCACCGTTGATCTAGTCATGGCGAGTCGCCGGGTTCGTGGTTTCGCAGATCGATCCATTGAAGGGCAACCTAGAGGAGATTGTTACAAAGCGAATTAAGAATGCGGACCAAGTCGCAGCTGGTAGTTAGTAATTGTAACTTTCGCCGTGTTTCCCTTTGCAATGCAGCACTAAAATGCGCGACTCTACAGCACGCCGCTCTAGTGAAGCCCCCTTTACGTATACCTGGGGAATAAGGGCTCGAAACTCTACCGAGCGCGGCGACATAGCACCGTGTGCGGCTGGCTTCATGGCTACGTGAGGTGTCTGGTCTGGAGACTGAGGGTACGACCTGGGGAAGGCGGGATCTGTTAGGATCTAGACCAGTAATTGAAGGAAGGTGCATAATGTCGTGCTGGTTTGGGTTAGTCGTGGGTTCAGTTGGGTTGAGTGGGTACGGGCCGTACGAGGAGAGGTTGTGAGCGTTTATCTTCGCTCAATACCATACCCAACCGTTCTAGAATGTTATTTGAAAGTGGGATTGCAAAGAGCATCGCACTGATGAGCTGCAAAGACATCTGGGCGGTGGCGGTGCGGCTTCATCGAGGGAGGTTGAATTGACTGTGTGAAGTGCGTGGCAGCGGAGGCGATGCGCGTGCAGAGTGGTAATTGGCTGTTGCCAGCGAAGCGGATGGGCATGTGCCCCTAACCACAAATGACCAAAGCGACCCGGGTCCTGAAGGCTTTGACACATGTTACAGATAACGTCGGTGGTGTTTGATTGGACAGCAGTAGCGTCGCGCACTATCAATGGTTCTCCTCCAGCGTTGGATGCATACCACACGCAAAAAGATCGACGGCCTTGTCTTCCCATCGCTCGTCCCGTAGAGGCTGTTTCTCTATATATTCTTGATGTATGTTCCCTTTCACCATGTCTCTAAGGATTTTTGGGTTGCGTAGCAACCTTATACGTTCGTTTTCACTTTTCGGTTGACTGATGTGAACAGTGATTTTCTTCCCAAAAAATGGAAAAAAAAAATCACTGTTTACATAAGTTTCCCGAAAAATGGAAACAAATGTGTCCAATCATTCCATTATCGTCGATAAGTACGGCGAATGGAACAATTGGACAATCTCTTAGCACAAATAATGTAACGATACGAAACACAATCATAGGCAAACTTCTACAAGTGAAAAAAAGAAAACAAAACATGCAAAATTGTACGGAAGAGGCAGGTAAAGCTGCCTCACCGACCACCACAACAACTCACGTTGCATACACGAGGCACTTAGCACCACACCCCAAAGCAGTCACAAACGACAGCACACGAACTTGTACAAAAACGAGGGACAAAAGTTGTGAATGCTTCGAAGCTAATGCTAAAATGCATCATTGATGCAACTGAGATTGATCTGGTATGGAAGAGGCAAGCAAAGCTGCCCCACCAACGATCACAACCCCAATTGCATACACGAGGCACTTAGCACTCACCCCGAAACAGACACAACAACACTACATACATATATGCACACACACATATGCTCACACATACGCAGACAAAAAAAAAAAAAAAAAACGTATAGCTAATACTAAAGCATGCAAGCATAGCCAATTAAGTTCACCAATTAATAAGCCATCACTAACTTGTCCCCCATTCCCCTCCCTCCCTCCCCCCCTCCCTGGTCTCCCATCCCCACCCAGCCCTCCTTTTCTCTCCACGATAAACAATGATTGCAGGGTAAACTTCCTGCACAGGAAAGAAATAACAGCAAATGCAGCTCTCACTCCCTGCACACAGTGACAAACAAGCAAACAAACACAGATACCGTAATAAACACGCAACCATCCATATGAAATTCAGAAGTGCATAAATCCCCGCTAGCCTATTCCCCTTTACCCTCCCTAGACCGCTCCGTCCCTCCTTCCCTCATCTCCCTTCTCAGCTCACACGCCCTGCACAAGAAAAAACAGAGAAGCCAGCACACACACGCCCTGCACAAGCAAAAACAGCACACACACGCTCTGCACAAGCAAAAACAGCACACACACGCTCTGCACAAGCAAAAACAGCATACACACGCCATGCACAAGCAAAAACAGCACACACACGCCCTGCACAAGCAAAAACAGCACACACGCCCTGCTCAAGCAAAAAAATCACACACACGCCCTGCTCAAGCAAAAACAGCACACACACGCCCTGCACAAGCAAAAACAGCACACACACGCCCTGCACAAACAAAAACAGGGAAGTCAACATCTTAGAAGCCGGCGCCCTAAGCACTAGTGCAGAAAGCGACACGCGTTTGCATAAGTAGTTCGCATAAGCGACACACACTAGTGCATGAGCACTTTGCAGCGTGCTCATGAAGCTCTCTCATGCGCTCTCTCATGCGCTCTCTCACGCGCTCTCTCACGCGCTCTCTCACGCACTCTCTCACGCGCTCTCTCACGGGCTCTCTCACGCACTCTCTCACGCGCTCTCATGCACTCTCTCACGCACTCTCTCACGCGCTCTCTCACGCGCTCTCTCACGCGCTCTCTCACACGCACTCTCACGCGCTCTCTCACGCGCACTCTCACGCGCACTCTCACGCGCACTCTCATGCGCTCTCACCCGCTCTCTCACGCGCTCTCTCACGCGCACTCTCACCCGCTCTCTCACGCGCTCTCTCACCCGCTCTATCACGCGCTCTCTCACGCGCTCTCATGCGCTCTCTCACGCGCTCTCACACGCCCTCTCATGCTCTCTCCCTCTCTCGCGCTCACTCACGCGCTCTCTCACACGCTCTCTCACGTGCTCTCTCACGCACTCTCTCACGCGCCCTCTCATGCTCTCCCTCACTCGCTCTCTCACGCGCTCTCTCTCGCGCTCACTCACGCGCTCTCTCACGAGCTCTCACACGCACACTCTACTCTCATGCGCACTCTCATGCGCTCTCACCCGCGCTCTCTCATGCGCTCTCTCACACGCACTCTCACGCGCTCTCTCACGCGCACTCTCACGCGCACTCTCACGCGCACTCTCATGCGCTCTCACCCGCTTTCTCACGCGCTCTCTCACGCGCTCTCTCACGCGCACTCTCACGCGCTCTCTGACGCGCACCCTCAGCCGCTCTCTCACGCGCTCTCTCACGCCCTCTCTCACGTCCTCTCTCCCACGCACTCCCTCACGCGCTCTCTCACGCGCACTCTCACACGCTCTCTCACGCGCACTCGGACTCTCACGCGCTCTCTCACGCGCTCTCTCACGTGCTCTCTCACGCGCTCTCTCACGTGCTCTCTCACGCGCTCTCTCACGAGCACTCTCACGCGCACTCTCCTGAGCGTTCGCTCCCACGCACACACTCTCCCTCGCGCTCCGTCTCTCCTTTTCTTCAAATGAAAGTGCAATGCAAGAGGAGACCAATCGACAAACAAAATGTACACATAGAGCAAAAAAAAAGGGGCAGGGGGGACCGGAAATATCAGAGGGGGGAGGGAGGATGAAAGGACCGGGAACGCACCTGATAACCACGGTGCCTCAGAAAACAGCCCGCGCTGGCGCACCAACCCGCGCTCGCGCACCCGCGCACGCACCAACCCGCGCTCGCGCACCGACTTGCGCTTGCGCTCGTGCACTCGCCGGAGGCGACGGCTGGGAGGGAAGGAGAGGCGACGGCGGGGAGGGAAGGAGAGGCGACGGCGGGGAGGGAAGGAGAGGCGGCGGCTGGGAGGGAAGGAGAGGTGACGGCGGGGAGGGAAGGAGAGGCGAAGGCGGGGAGGGAAGGAAAGGCGACGGCAGGGACGGAAGGAGAGGCGACGGCACGGACGGAAGGAGAGGCGACGGAGGGGAGGGAAGGAGAGGCGACGGCGGGGACGGAAGGAGAGGCGACGACGGGGATGGAAGGAGAGGCGACGGCGGGGAGGGAAGGAGAGGCGACGGCGGGGAGGGAAGGAGAGGCGACGGCGGGGAGGGAAGGAGAGGCGACGGCGGGGAGGGAAGGAGAGGCGACGGCGGGGAGGGAAGGAGAGGCGACGGCGGGGAGGGAAGGAGAGGCGACGGCGGGGAGGGAAGGAGAGGCGACGGCAGGGACGGAAGGAGAGGCGACGGCGGGGAGGGAAGGAGAGGCGACGGCGGGGAGGGAAGGAGAGGCGACGGCGGGGAGGGAAGGAGAGGCGACGGCGGGGAGGGAAGGAGAGGCGACGGCGGGGAGGGAAGGAGAGGCGACGGCAGGGACGGAAGGAGAGGCGACGGCGGGGACGGAAGGAGAGGCGACGGAGGGGAGGGAAGGAGAGGCGACGGCGGGGACGGAAGGAGAGGCGACGGCGGGGACGGAAGGAGAGGCGACGGCGGGGAGGGAAGGAGAGGCGACGGCGGGGAGGGAAGGAGAGGCGACGGCGGGGAGGGAAGGAGAGGCGACGGAGGGGAGGGAAGGAGAGGCGACGGCGGGGAGGGAAGGAGAGGCGACGGCGGGGAGGGACGGAGAGGCGACGGTGGGGAGGGAAGGAGAGGCGACTGCAGGGAGAGAAGGAGAGGCGACGGCGGGGAGGGACGGAGCGGCGACGGCGTGGAGAAGGGAGGGGCGGCGGCGGGACAGGATGGAGTGGCGGCGGTGGGATGGGAGAAGAGGGCAGCGGGATGGGAGGGAGTGGCGATTGCGAGGTGAGGGAGAGGCGACGACGGTGTGGCGGCGGGATGGGAGGGAATGGTAACGGCGGGGTAGGAGGGAGGTGCGACGGGATAAGAGGGAGAGGCGACGGTTGGGTGTTCGTAAAACGCGATAGCTGGATGATTGGCAGAGAGAGCAGGCACAGGAGGAATTCGAGGGAACCAGGTATGACAGACTTTGAATTGACAGCTGGGAAGGGAAAGAGCAGAGTAGAGCAGGTGCTCAAATTCAAGAAACCTAGTCAGCGGAGAATTCGAGTTGACAGCGAAAGAAAAAGGAAGGATATGTGGCGCTGGCAATGAAACATTTGCTACCCGGTGTATATCTCAAATACCAAAAGTGGTTGGGAAGTGTGGCGCTGGTAGGAATGTTTTGCAAAACGAGGCAAGAAACGGTTTTTAAAATGAGTGTCCAGTACTATGCTGATGGGGCGAATTGCGAGCTAGTCGCGGGCGAATTGCAAGCAGAATTCGTAAGCGAAAGTGGAGGGGTAAGACGATGAGGCGAATTGCACGCTGGATTCGAGGGCGAATTTCAACAGAACCTGGGCACATGACAAACCAAACAAAAAAAACCCACACACTACTGTGAAATGAATAAGCAGGAATGAAATGACTAAGTCTGAATTGGGTACAAATAGCAAACCCTAGGAATCAGTACCCCATATGTGCTACCCCACTATAGCCTACAAACATGCATCAGCTATAATGTTCTGACACACCCCCATAGGCAAAGTGGGGGAGAACAAGGGGTCACAAGACCAGTCAAGCAAAGCAAAGCAAAGCAAGCTCAGGGTGGATCACAAAGTCACCACACAGTCCGAGCACAAGAGCAGGGCCAGAGGCCAGTTCACATGCAGGAGTACAGACATATATATATAAAACTAGACAAGCAGGAGCAGGTATATATATGTCACAGTACAAGTGAAGTCAGGAAGAGAGCAAGTGAGGCAAGACAGGCACAAGACCCAGCTGGGTGCAGAAGCGCTGATGGTCACAAGGCGCGAGTGCCTTGGTGAACACATCAGCAGTGTTGGCCTCAGAGGCCACGTACGCAAGTCGCAACTGACCACGCTGCTGCAGCTCACGAGCAAGGAAGTAGCGGAGAGCAATGTGCTTCGTTCTGTGCTCCAGACGCTGCTCTCGACACAAGGCCAACATGGCCTTGTTGTCTACGTACAGCACTGGAGGAGAACGAGGCGGCTCTCCAAGGTCACTCAGCAGGTAGGTGAGCCAGCGAAGCTCCTGTGCAGCCATGGCCCCGGCGTAGATCTCAGCCTCACAACTGGAGCCGAGAACCGAAGACGAGCGAGTAGACCGCCACGAGACAGAGCCGGAACCAAGGCTGAAGGTGTAACCCTGTGACGACCGCTGCGTAGCCTGGTCGTCAGCCCAAGAAGCGTCCGCATGGCCTGTAAGGACCACTGGACTCCGCCCTCCAAGCACTAGCCCCATGCCCGACGTACTGCACAGGTAGCGCAATACCCTCTTCGCTGCAGCCATGTGCTCTGGTCGGTGTCTCCCAGGAGCAACATAGCGTGCAAGAATGCTCAGAGGGTATGCAAGGTCAGGTCGTGTGCAGGTCATCAGGTACATGAGGCAGCCAACAAGCTCTGCATACGGACCACTCGACTCTACGGACTCATCCGAAGGCAGAGCTGAGAGTGAGTGGCGAGTAGGCAGAGGAGTGGCCTGAGGCGAGGAGTACGTGAAGCCGAAGCGCCGAAGGACCTGCTGCACCATGTGTGACTGAGTCAGGGTAATGGTGCGGCGTGCTCTGTCCCGAGTGATCTACAAGCCAAGGTAGCTGCGCAGTTCACCCAGGTCTGTGCACGTGTGTCTCTTCAGCAGCTCGGACTTCACGTAGGCGAGTCCAGCAGTGTCCGCTGTGGCAAAGACCAAGTCGTCGACGTACACGAGGATGTAGAACGGCGGCAGGGAAGTGTCGGTGCGAAGAAACAGCGACGGGTCAGCAGTAGAAGGAGCAAACCCAAAAGCCGCAAGCGTAGTCCTCAGTGTGTCGTGCCACTCACGCGGTGCCTGGCGGAGACTGTAGACTGGCCGTCGGAGGCTCCACTGGGTGCCAGGAGGGAAAGTCCCAGTGAAGCCAGGCGGACGGCGCAGCCAGATCTCCTCGTGCAGGCTACCCTGCAGGAACGCAGTGCTGAAGTCGAGAGAGTGAAGCTCGTAGTCGCGCTGAGCGGCGATGTGCAGCAGTACCTGAAGAGTGGTCATCTTCGGGGTGGGGGAGAAGGTCTGAAAGTAGTCAACTCCCTGCCGCTGACTAAAGCCACGAGCCACGTAACGCGCCTTGAAGACAGGCGGAGAGCCCGGCGGCCGCTTCACCCTGAAGATCCACATGCCACTGACGATGTTCGCCCCAGGAGGGGGAACCGCGTCAACGTAGGTGCCTGTGGACTTCCAGGAAGCCATCTCTGCATCCATAGCTGCCTGCCACTGAGAGGAGTAGGGACCCTCTACGGCCTCCGCGTAAGAGCGCGGAGTCGGGATGTCTAGTGCATCCGGGTTTCCCTCAGGGGCAAGCAGTACAGACGCGAGATGAGGTGAAGCAGCCGCTAGACACTGTAACTCCTCCTGCCTGTCCTCTAGGACGTCCGTGCCAAGAGCACACTCAACCCCGACGGACGGAGGACAGACACACACAGACTCAGCAACAAGACTAGTAGCGTAGTCTAAGCGACAGCGAGCAGCAAAGTCGACGAGCTCAGTGACTAGGGCAGACGCAGCAGAAGACTCGAAGGAAGGGTTAGTGACCACAGTAGCAAGGAAACGCGTGACAGTAGGACTGGCAGCACGAAGAGAGTCCGACGCAGGGTCGGCAAGCGCAGGAAGAGAGGACTCAGGAGGAGAAGGCAAAGGGGCACGCAGAGGAGCAGTGGACGGACGAAAAGACATCTGGTGCGTGCCAGGGACAAGAGGAGGACGCTGACGCGAACCGCGACCACTAGCGCGAGCACGACGAACAGGCGACGCGGGACGAGACGCAGGCTCACGGCGCTCAGCAAGACCCCCAGTAGGACCAGTGTAAGGAGAGGGAGCAGGCAGTGGAGAGGAGGGCTCCAGGCGGGACTGCGACTGGACAGGTGGTGGACCCGCTACTGGAGGAGAAAGACCAAGAACCTGCTGCAGGAGCGGAACGAAGTACGGTCGAGGCCGTGCAGCAGCTCCAGACACAGCAGGGACAGCACCAGCACCCTCAGCGACAGTACCAGCGCCACCAACACCTCCAGCGGCAGGACCAACAGCACTGGTCTCAGCACCAACACCCTCAGCAGCTCCAGCTCCAGGAGGACCCGCAGGCCCAGCAGCTCCGCGACCGGCAGTACCAGCACCCTCGTCGGTCGAAGAAGCTCCAGCTCCAGCTCCAGCAGCACCCCCAGACTCAGCAGCACGCCTCCAGCGGTGAGCGAACCAGTCGCGCAGCTCCTGTGGAGAGAGGGGCTCTCGGCGAGGCGGAGCAGCAGGAGAAACCCCAGGCCCAGGAGCTCCAGACGTAGCTCCCCCAGGCTCAGTAGCTCCCAACTCAGCACCCCCAGGCGCAGCAGCTCCCAACTCAGCACCCCCAGGCTCAGCAGCTCCCGACTCAGCACCCCCAGGCTCAGCAGCCCCCGACACAGCACCCCCCAGCTCAGCAGCTCTAGGCACAGTACCCCCCGGCTCAGCACCCCCAGGCTCAGCACCCTCCGCAGTAGCACCCCCAGGCGCAGCACCCCCAGGCTCAGCACCCCCAGGCTCGGCACCCCCGCGTACAGCACCCCAAGAGTCAGCACCCCCAGGCTCAGCACCCGCAGCAGCACCAGAGTCACCAGTAACCTCGACCGGGTCACGTGCGTCTACCTGGGACACACCTGAGGGAGCAGGAACCTGAGGGGGAAGGGGGTCTACCGGGGGGGGAACCGGCACAAGGAAGTCCGGGGGAGGGGGGGGGGGAAGGAGTGCGGTAGGGGAAGAGACGGTAGAAGGGGACGGACTCGTCGAACGTGACGTCCTGGGAGGACAGAACACGACGAGAGGAGGGGTGGTAGAGTTGCCACCCTGGGGCGTCAGTGGGGAAGCCAAGGAAGACACAGGGAGCAGCACGAGGGGACAGCTTGTTCGCAGACAAGTCGCGGACAAACGCCCGAGATCCCCAGACACGGAACGCAGACGCATCGCCAACCTTCCCTGTCCACAGCAGGGCTGGGGACATCGCAGGCCTAGAGACCCGCGGGTGAAGGTTGAGCTGATGCGCCGCGTACCTCACCGCAAACGGCCACAGAAAATGGGGGGCAGCCGCATGCATCATGGACGTACGAGCGACATCCATGACCATGCCAATGCGGCGCTCAGCAATCCCATTTTGCTGTGGTGAGTCCGGAAGCGTGAAGGTCTGGCGGATCCCCCGTGCACGACAGTAGTCTCGCAGAAGGCGCGAGGAGAACTCTCCGCCTCTGTCCGAGTGCAGACGCAGAACAGGAAAGTCCGAGCCGAAGCTCTTCCTGAGCTGGAGACGAGCCTCGCTGATCCAGTCGATCAGCACCTCAGTGACAGCACCCTTGCTGCGCAAGGGGAGGACTGTGGTGTAACGCGAGTAGTCGTCAACCACTAACAGGAAGTAGCGCTCGTAACCCTGTCCACGGACGGGGGCTGGGCCCCACACATCCATGTGAAGCGTCTGCAGGGGAGCCTCTTTCGGGGGGAAGTGGGAGGAGTGAGGATTAGCCCGGAGGCGACCCTCGACACAGGGGACACAGGGAGGCCCTGGCCCGGAGGGGAGAGGAGGGAGAGACTGGGGAAGACCAGAGACAAGGACACGGGAAGCCATGCTCCGAAGACGGGACAAGGAGGGGTGGCCAAGACGGTGGTGCCACAGGAGAGTCTCGTGAGACAGGAGGCGACAGGAACAGGGGGCAGACTCAAGACCTGACCGGGACGCAGCAGCAAACACCTGACCTGACGCATCCTGTAGGGCTGCACCACTAACCAAGTTCGTAGAGAACGAGGGAAGGTACAGACCAGACAGGGTGCCCGAAGGGGCAGCCGGACACGGGAGGACAGTGGAAAAGTGAGACAGGACAGGACCCCCAGAGGGGTCAGCAAGGGAGACCGCAACCGGTCGGCCAAGCGGCGTGAGGGTAGTGCGGTCTCGAAAGAAGGAGCGAGAAGCCCCAGAGTCAAGTGTGAAGGTGAGGGAGGACGAGGGCGACGCAGTACCTGAGAGCGCAGTCTCACTAGAACCTGAGAGCTCAGTCTCACCAGTACCTGAGAGCGCAGACGCACTGGCACCTAGAGCAGCAGCCTCACAAGCACCTAGCGCAGCTGTACCAATGCCCGGGTCGGGCTGGAAACACCGGTAACCCTCATTCTCCTCACTATAAATCACAGCATACATAGCAGCAAGGATAGCATCAAAATCAAGGTCAAAGATCGCTACACCAGCCCTAAGGAGCTCATCCCAGCGAGGGATCTCACTAGCCCCGGGGAACTGCTGACGCCAAGCGTCCGTCAGGCGGCCAAAGCAGCGCTGGGTGGAGTGGGCACCCCCACACTGCTCACCCGCGCGGTCGCCGGAACGAAGAACGTAGGTGCAGGGACCAGTACCCCCACCCCTCTGACGCCCAGCGTACCACTCACGAAGCTGCTGAGGCGGAGGGATGTCCCGCGAGCGCTGCTGCTGCTGCCGCTGTGAGCGCTGGCCACCACCGCCGCCGCTACGCTGCTGGGTACCACCCCGACCAGCTCCACTCCCTCCACCACCACCGCCTCCTCCGCTGCCGCCTCCACCGCCTCCCCCTCCGCCCCTCCACCTCCGCCGCCTCCTGCACCACCACCGCTGCCACCACCACCACCGTCTCCGCCGCTGCTGCCACCACCACCACCACCGCCGCCACTAGTCCCGCCGCCACCCCCACTCCCTCCGCCGCCACCGCCGCCACCGCCACCGCCCCCGCCAGCTCCACCCGCGCCCTTGCCCCCCTTGCCCTTGCTGGAGCGACGTCGCCCACTAGGGGCAGACACCGCGCCGACCGACTCAAGACCAAGCAGGTCGGCAGCAGCAGCAGAGGCAACAGAGGGCAGCAAGGGGGAAGGAGAGCACCCCTCAAAGATGGGGGTGCGAGGGTCACCACGAGAAGCACCTACAACGACTATACTTATCTCCGCTGCGAGGAGGGCCTTCTCGAGGAGGTCGACGGTGAGGGTGGTGGGACAGACTGCGAGGAAGTGGTCCCTGACTACGCGAAGGGAGTCAGGGAGGCGCGCGACTACGTAGTAGAGAGCGATGTACATGGGGGGGGGGTTCTTAGCGCAGAACTCAGCAGGAAGGGCGGCGCGGTAGCGAGTGTCACTAGTGCGGAGGTGTGTAATGAGGTCAGCAACAGTGGGAAAGGCAGAGAGGTCAGGAAAGAGGTAGGGAAGCATGAGACGGCTCAGTGCAGCAGTGGCAGGGGAGGAGTAGCGCGCAACTATAGCGTCGTACAAGGTCTGAGCACTCTTGTACTGACTAAAGTGCGCACGCTTAGAGGTAGGGAGGTGGCGACGCACAGCAAGACGTGCAGCAGCATCGCGGGTGGCCCACTGAGAGCGGACAGTGGGATCAGCATCAGCAGCAGGAGCAGGAGAGGCGCCAGAGGTGAGGTCAAAGAGAGAAAGGCTGTCAGCCCTGTCGCACTGTAAGAACAGCTGCAGGTCGTCTAACCAGACCTCAAAGTCAATGGCGCGGCCCTCAGCGTCAAAAGCTAGGACACTAGGGGTAGCCATGGCGACGACAGTGAAGCAGTGGAAGCAGTAGGGAAAGAGCTCGCAGTGACAGTGGGACTGTGCTCACCAGGCAGGGCAGGTCGTGCAGCTGAGTAGAAAGGCTGCTCGGCGAACGGGCGGCACAGGTGCACAGCGGCTCGGCTCCCGGGCGGCTCGGCGGCAGGGCGGCTCGGCGGCAGGGCGGCTCGGCAGCACAGCGGCTCGGCTCCTGGGCGACTCGGCGGCAGGGCGGCTCGGCTCCCGGGCGGCTCGGCGGCAGGGCGGCTCGGCTCCCGGGCGGCTCGGCAGCAGGGCGGCTCGGGTGCAGGGGCTGGCCGTCAGAGTGCAGTGGCGGGGCCGTCAGGTGGGGCAGCGGGCCAGCAGGGGAGGCGGCGGGCCGTCAGGTGAGGCGGCGGGGCCGTCAGGTGAGGTGGCGGGCCAGTAGGCGAGGCGGCGGGCCGTCAGGTGAGGCGGCAGGGCCGTCAGGTGAGGCGGCGAGCCGGCAGGTGAGGCGGCGGGGCCGTCAGGTAAGGTGGCGGGCCAGCAGGTGAGGCGGCGGGCCGTCAGGTAAGGCGGCGGGGCCGTCAGGTGAGGTGGCGAGCTAGAAGGTGAGGCGGCGGGCCGTCAGGTAAGGCGGCGGGGCCGTCAGGTGAGGTGGCGGGCCAGCAGGCGAGGTGGCGGGCCGTCAGGTGCAGCGGCGGGCCTGCAGGTGAGGCAGCGGGCCGTCAGGTGAGGCGGCGGGCCGGCAGGCACGACGGCGAGGCCGTTAGGTGAGGCGGCTGGGCCGGCAGGTGCGGCGGCGAGGCCGGTAGGGTGCAGCGGCAGGGCCGGCTGCAGCGACGAAGAGGCCGCGCGGCCGACGTGAGGGCGGCGCGGCGCGGCAGAGCCGAGAGGGCGGCGCGGCGCGGCTGTAAGGCCTGCGCGACGTGGGGCCCAGGCCGCGCGCGCGAAAAAAAAGGAGTCGCGCGCGCGACTCTCGGGGCGCCACAAGGGCAGCGCGACACGCACTAGGGGGGGAGCGCGCCTCGAGGAGAATAGGGCGCGCTCCGGGCAGAAAAAAATCGTGGGTGGGCCCAAAAAAAACGGTCCTTAGGAGGGACCCGCTCTATACCATGAATAAACAGGAATGAAATGACTAAGTCTGAATTGGGTACAAATAGCAAACCCTAGGAATCAGTACCCCATATGTGCTACCCCACTATAGCCTACAAACATGCATCAGCTATAATGTTCTGACAACTACAAGAGTATCACGTGACAACACACGCATAACCACTCCATCCACCTGACACATCAGAGTTGGCTGCAAATAAACAAACCCACTAATGGTACTTCTATATTGCAATATAATAGCAAATATAATATCAATCCCTAGATCGTTCCCCTTAAACTAGCACTCAACCGCAAGAGAGAATAATGTTATTCGCAATTTTTGTAAGGACCAAAGAAGCCCGCTATATAAAGAAATAGCATAGTTTATTGCTTCATTTAAAATATAGTGCATTTTCTGACATATTAATACTGGAATAAAAACGCCTAAGCAACCCGTACGACGCTGAATGTCGAGTCTTGTTTCATATTCCTCAATCGGTCAATCGGTCCGACGACCTCGCCTCCCGAGCGTACCTCGTCTCGCCTTCCAGAATAGAGACTGTAGCCATTCTCAAACGATCAAACAGGCATCAGCATGTGCTGGTATTCTAACATCCTTTTTTGCAAGGATGCCCTCGGATACGGCACAACGGCAGCGCCAGCATGCGCACACATAGGGATTCGAACCAGAAATATTTGTTTTGATACCAGAATAACATAGCGGAATGATCTGTCTACGTAGAGTTGAGATACAAATTTGCAAACTTAAAATGGTTGTACCTTTCGAATAGTAACCCATTGTAGCCTAAAATAAGATTTATCATTTTACACAACCGTCACGTTGAAGCTTGATAGTGTTGTCTCCTTATAGAGCGAATTGCAGAATGATGATTGAAGTAGCTATGAAGAGATACAAGTAAGAACTCTAATGTGTTATACCCTCTAGAATATACCTTACTACAGCCTAACACACTTTTAAATATGGTTTGACACATCTCCATTGGCTAAATGATGGGCATAAAAATCAATCAAATGAAATAAATGGCCATAAGACCAGTCAAGAGAAGCAACAACGCAAAGCTTAAGGTGGATCATGAAGTCACCACACGATCAGAGCACAAACAAGAGGCCACAAGGCATGTTCAAAAGTTTAGATATGTATATATATGTATAAATACAAAGACAAACGGAGCAAGAAACAAAAGGCAAAGACTACAGCAAGCGACGGCCTACCTCAACAAGGTTTAGCTATTGACAGAACCTGTGGTGGTCACAAGGCGGAAGGGACTTGGTGAAGATGTATGCAGTGCTGGCCGCTAAGGCCACAAAGTTAAAATGTGCCTGGCCGCGTCGTTGCAGTTCTCGCAGTAGAAAGTACCTCTCGTCGATTTGCTTCACCATGCCCTCTAGTCAACGCTTTTGACATAGGAGGATCATGGCCTTGTTGTCACCAAATAAGGTTGGTGTACAGCTCGGCCGCTAACCAAGGTCGATAAGCAAGAAGGTCAGCGAGCGAAGATCCTGCACGGCCAGGGCACTGGCATAGATCCCGGCCTCAGCGCTAGACTTCGTCACAAACGAAGACCGAGCAAATCTCCAAGACACTGGTCCAGAGCCCAAGTTGAAGCAGTATCCATGAGTAGACCTTGAGGTACCACGTCGTCGGCGTAGGAAAGGTCGTAGTGATTGGCCAGCACAACTGGCAGTGTCCATTCAAGCACAAGAGGAGGAGGGGACATGGACCAAAGAGGAGAGAAAACAATCGAAGACGAGTCAAGGTGAGAAAGCGTAGGACCGGAATTAGGAGGAGACGGTGAGCGGTGTGAAGGAAGGGAAGGAAGACCAAGGACATGAAGGCCACTCACAAGTGGGAACAACAACTACAAAGGCGGCTTCTGCTGCTCCTGCTCCAGCTCCAACCTCTCCTGCGCAAACCTATCCTGCTCCTCGCGCTCAAGCTGACGAAGCGCCTGGTGATGTGTCGGGTAGCGTGGGGGGGCATAATAGGCGCCACAGTAGCAGTGCCTCCAACTCCAGTCCCCTCAAAACTAGCACCTCCAGTGCTAGCCAAGGCACACGATTGGTTTTTGGCCACCCTGGTAAATCAGGGTGCGAGCCAGGCCTATCTTGACTTGTAGGGTAAAAAAAAAAAAAGAACCGAAACAAATTCAGGGTAAATTTTCATTTAGTCTGTCGTTGGCATGGTAATTTTTTTTGTGCAATGACCCCTGTTATATACGACGCGTGGCAAATAATCACCTTCTCGAAGTGTCTCAGTTACCTAGCGGTGTATCTACAAATCGGAAGGTCTTGAGAATCGAATCCATTCTTCGGAGTATAGCTTTATAGCAGAAGTACGCGTTTCTAGTGGTACGGTTTCAATGTAACTTACAAAGCACCCTTGTTGAACAGGGTGAATCCTTTGAAACATTGATATTCACAGGACAAAGACAAAAAAAACACTTTCGAAGAAATGTGAGAGTTGTAGAACAGGAATGAAATGACTAAGTGAAAGTTGGGTACAAATGCAAACCCTAGAGAGCTGTACCCCATATGTGCTACCCCACTATAGCCTACAACATCTATGTCATATATATCTGACACATCCCCATAGGCAAAGTGGGGGAGAACAAGGGGTCACAAGACCAGTCAAGCAAAGCAAAGCAAAGCAAGCTCAGGGTGGATCACAAAGTCACCACACAGTCCGAGCACAAAAGCAGGGCCAGAGGCCAGTTCACATGCAGGAGTACCGACATATATATAAAACTAGACAAGCAAGAGCAGGTATATATATGTAACAGTACAAGTAAAGTCAAGAGGAGAGGAAGTGAGGCAAGACAGGCACAAGACCCAGCTGGGTGCAGAAGCGCTGATGGTCACAAGGCGCGAGTGCCTTGGTGAACACATCAGCGGTGTTGGCCTCAGAGGCCACGTACGCAAGCCGCAACTGTCCACGCTGCTGTAGCTCACGAGCAAGGAAGTAGCGAAGAGCAATGTGCTTCGTTCTGTGCTCCAGACGCTGCTCTCGACACAAGGCCAGCATGGCCTTGTTGTCTACGTACAGCACTGGAGGAGAACGAGGCGGCTCTCCAAGGTCAGTCAGCAGGTAGGTGAGCCAGCGAAGCTCCTGTGCAGCCATGGCCCCGGCGTAGATCTCAGCCTCACAACTGGAGCTAAGAACCGAAGACGAACGAGTAGCACGCCACGAGACAGAGCCGGAACCAAGACTGAAGGTGTAACCCTGTGACGACCGCTGCGTAGCCTGGTCGTCAGCCCAAGAAGCGTCCGCGTGCCCTGTAAGGACCACTGGACTCCGCCCTCCAAGCACTAGCCCCATGCCCGACGTACTGCACAGGTAGCGCAATACCCTCTTTGCTGCAGCCATGTGCTCTGGTCGGTGTCTCCCAGGAGCAACATAGCGTGCAATAATGCTAAGAGGGCATGCAAGGTCAGGTCGTGTGCAGGTCATCAGGTACATGAGGCAGCCAACAAGCTCTGGATACGGGCCACTCGACTCTACGGACTCATCCGAAGGCAGAGCTGAGAGTGAGTGGCGAGTAGACAGAGGAGTGGTCTGAGGCGAGGAGTACGTGAAGCCGAAGCGCTGAAGGACCTGCTGCACCATGTGTGACTGAGTCAGGGTAATGGTGCGGCGTGCTCTGTCCCGAGTGATCTGCAAGCCAAGGTAGCTGCGCAGTTCACCCAGGTCTGTGCACGTGTGTCTCTTCAGCAGCTCGGACTTCACGTAGGCGAGTCCAGCAGTGTCCGCTGTGGCAAAGACCAAGTCGTCGACGTACACGAGGATGTAGAACGGCGGCAGAGAAGTGTCGGTGCGCAGAAACAGCGACGGGTCAGCAGTAGAAGGAGCAAACCCAAGAGCCGCAAGCGTAGTCCTCAGTGTGTCGTGCCACTCACGCGGTGCCTGGCGGAGACCGTAGACTGGCCGTCGGAGGCTCCACTGGGTGCCAGGAGGGAAAGTCCCAGTGAAGCCAGGTGGACGGCGCAGCCAGATCTCCTCGTGCAGGCTACCCTGCAGGAATGCAGTGCTGAAGTCGAGAGAGTGAAGCTCGTAGTCGCGCTGAGCGGCTATGTGCAGCAGCACCCGAAGAGTGGTCATCTTCGGGGTGGGAGAGAAGGTCTGAAAGTAGTCAGCTCCCTGCCGCTGACTGAAGCCACGAGCAACGTACCGCGCCTTGAAGACAGGTGGAGAGCCCGTCGGCCGCTTCACCCTGAAGATCCACATGCCACTGACAATGTTCGCCCCACGAGGGGGAACTGCGTCAACGTAGGTGCCTGTGGACTTCCAGGAAGCCATCTCTGCATCCATAGCTGCCTGCCACTGAGACGAGTAGGGACCCTCTACGGCCTCCGCGTAAGAGCGCGGAGTCGGGATGTCTAGTGCATCCGGGTCTCCCTCAGGAGCAAGAAGTACAGACGCGAGATGAGGCGAAGCAGCAGCCAGACACTGTAACTCCTCCTGCCTGTCCTCTAGGACGTCCGTGCCAAGAGCACACTCACCCCCGACGGACGGTGGACAGTCAGACGCAGACTCAGCAACAAGACTAGCAGCGTAGTCTAGACGACAGCGAGCAGCAAAGTCGACGAGCTCAGCGACAAGAGCAGACGCAGCAGTGGACTCAAAAGAGGGGTCAGTGACGACAGTAGCAAGCAGACGCGTGACAGTAGGACTGGCAGCACGAAGAGAGTCCGACTCAGGGTCGGCAAGCGCAGGAAGAGAGGACTCAGGAGGAGAAGGCAAAGGGGCACGCAGAGGAGCAGTGGACGGACGCAGAGACATTCGGTGCGTGCCAGGGACAGGAGGAGGACGCTGACGCGAACCGCGACCACTAGTGCGAGCAGCACGAACAGGCGACGCAGGTCGAGACGCAGGCTCACGACGCTCAGCAAGACCTCCAGTAGGACCAGTGTAAGGAGAGGGAGCAGGCAGTGGAGAGGAAGGCTCCAACAGTGACTGCGACTGGACAGGCTGTGGACACTCTACCGGAGGAGAAAGACCAAGAACCTACTGCATGAGCGGAACGAAGTACGGCCGAGGCCGCGCGGCAGCTCCAGACTCAGCAGGGACAGCACCAGCACCCTCAGCGACAGCACCAGCGCCACCAGCACCTCCAGCAGCAGGACCTCCAGCAGCACCAGCAGCAGAACCACCGCTAGTTCAGACAGCAGCTGTCTCAGCACCAACACCCTCAGCAGCTCCAGCTCCAGTAGGATCTGCAGGCCCAGCAGCTCCGGGACTGGCAGGACCAACACCCTCGACGGTCGAAGGAGCTCTAGCTCCAGCAGCACGCCTCTAGCGGCGAGCAAACCACTCGCGCAGCTCCTGTGGAGAGAGGGGCTCCCGGCAAGACGCAGCAGCAGGAGAAACCCCAGGCTCAGCAGCTCCAGACGCAGCACCCCCAGGCGCAGCAGCCCCAGACTCAGCACCCCCAGGCTCAGCAGCTCCCGACCCAGCACCCCCTAGCTCAGCAGCTCCAGGCACAGCACCTCCCGGCTCAGCACCTCCAGGCGTAGCACCTCCAGTCTCAGCACCCCCAGGCTCAGCACCCCCAGGCGCAGCACCCCCAGGCTCAGCACCCTCCGCAGTAGCACCCCCAGGCCCAGCACCCCCACGCTCTGCACCCCCAGTAGCAGCACCTCCAGGCTCGGCACCCCTGCGCACAGCACCTCCAGAGTCAGCACCCCCAGGCTCAGCACCCGCAGCAGCACCAGAGTCACAAGTAACCTCGACCGGGTCAACTACGTCTACCTGGGACACACCTGAGGGGGCAGGAACCTGAGGGGGGAGGGGGTCTACCGGGGTGGGAACCGGCACAAGGAAGTCCGGTGGAGGGGGGAGGGAAGGAGTGCGGTAGGGGAAGAGGCGGTAGAAGGGGACTGACTCGTCGAACGTGACGTCCTGGGAGGACAGAACACGACGAGAGGAGGGGTGGTAGAACTGCCACCCGGGAGCGTCTGTGGGGAAGCCAAGGAAGAGACAGGGAGCAGCACGAGGGGACAGCTTGTCCGCAGACAAGTCGCGGACAAACGCCCGAGATCCCCAGACACGGAACGCCGACACATCGCCAACCTTCCCCGTCCACATCAAGACTGGGGACATGCGGGCCGAGAGACCCGGGGGTGAAGGTTGATCTGATGCGCGGCGTACCGAACCGCAAATGGCCACAGAAAATGGGGGGCAGCCGCATGCACCATGGACATACGGGCGACGTCCATGACAATGCCGATGCGGCGCTCAGCAATCCCATAATGCTGTGGAGAGTCCGGAAGCGTGAAGGTCTGGCGGATGCCTCGTGCCCGACAATACGCTCGCAGAAGGCCGGAGGAGAACTCTCCGCCTCTGTCCGAGTGTAGACGGAGAACAGGAAAGTCCGAGCCGAAGCTCTTCCTGAGCTGGAGACGAGCTGCGCGGATCCAGTCGATCAACACCTCAGTGACCTCACCCTTGCTGCGCAAGGGGAAGACTGAGGTGTAACGCGAGTAGTCGTCAACCACCAGCAGGAAGTAGCGCTCGTGACCCTGTCCACGGACGCGGGCTGGGCCCCACACGTCCATGTGAAGCGTCTGCATCGGGGCCTCCGTCGAAGGAAACGGGGAGGAGTGAGGGGTAGCCCGCAGGCGACCCTCGACACAGGGGACAGAGGGAGGGCCAGGCCCTGGAGGAAGGGGAGGGAGGGACCGGGGAAGGCCAGAGACAAGAAGGCGAGAGGCCATGCCCCGGAGACGAGGCAGGGAGGGGTGACCCATCCTGTGGTGCCACAGGAGGGTCTCGTGGGACAGGAGGCGACACCAGCAGGGGGCAGACTCAGGACCAGACTTGGACGCTGCAGCAAACACCTGACCCGACGCAGCTACCTGACCAGACGCAGGAGGAGGAGACGGAACAGTGAGTGTGTACAGGCTCGACCCTGGACCACGTGTGAACGTGGTCAGGTGTCGACCCGTGTCCGCGTCCGTGCAGTGGGTGACCCGTCGGCGCGCAGGGGTGAACTGGTCAACCCCTGCATCCTGTAGGTCAGCACCCGCCACCAAGTTCGTAGAGAACGAGGGGAGGTAGAGACCGGACAGGGCGCCAGACGGGACTGAGGGCACGGCAGGACAGTGGAGTAGCGAGCCAGAACAGGACCCCCAGAGGGGTCTGCCAAGGAGACCGCCACGGGCCGACTAAGTGGCGTGAGTGTGGTGCGGTCTCGAAAGAAGGAGCGAGACGCCCCGGAGTCAAGAGTGAAAGTGAGAGAGGGCGAAGTCGACACAGTACCTGAGAGAGCAGACTCACCAGCACCTGAGGACTCAGACTCACTGGCACCTAGAGCAACAGCCTCACCAGCACCTGGAGCAGCAGCCTCAACAGCACCTAGAGCCGCAGTACCAATGCCCGGGTCGGGCGGGAAACACCGGTAACAGTCACCCTCCTCACTAATAGTCACAGCATACATGGCAGCAAGAATAACATCAAAGTCAAGATCAAAGATAGCTACTCCCGCCCTTGACAGGTGGTCCCAGCGAGGGATCTCAGAGGCGTCAGGAAACTGGCGGCGCCAAGCGTCAGTCAGGCGCCCGAAGCAACGCTGGGTGGAGTGTGGACCACCACACTGCTCACCCGCACGGTCGCCAGTGCGCAGGACGTAAGTGCACGGACCAGCACCCCCACCCCGCTGACGCGCAGAGTACCACTCACGGAGCTGCTGTGGGGAGAGGGTCTCCTGACCACGCTGCTGCTGCTGGCGCTGACCACCACCGGAGCCACTCCTCTTTGACGCGCCACGACCTCCGCCGCCTCCTCCGCTGCCGCCGCCACCACCTCCGCTGCCACCGCCACTCCCACCGTCGCCGCCGCCACCGCCGCCTCCGCCTCCACCCCCACTACCACCGCCGCTGCCGCCCCCGCCTCCACTGCCTCCGGCGACACCTCCACTCTCGCCACCACTCCCGCTACCACCCTCACCTCCTCCGCTGCCTCTACCGCCGCCTCCACCGCCCCCGCCGCCTCCACCACCGCCCCTGCCCCCCTTGCTCTTGCCAGAGCGACATCTTCCGCTGGGGGCAGACGCCGCACCGACCGACTCAAAGCCAACAAGGTCGGCCGTAGCAGCAGAGGCGACAGAGGGCAGGAGGGGGGAAGGGGAACACCCCTCAAAGATGGGGGTGCGTGGGTCACCACGAGAGGCCCCTACAGCGAGAATGCTCTTCTCGGCTGCTAGGAGGGACTTCTCGAGGATCTCGACAGTGAGAGTGGTGGGGCAGACTGCGAGTAGGTCGTCCCTGACTCCGCGAAGGGAGTCAGGGAGGCGGGTGACAATGTAGTAGAGAGTGAAGTACTGGGGGGGGGGGGGTTCTTGGCGCAGAACTCAGCAGAAAGTGCAGCGCGGAAGCGAGCGTCACTAGTGCGCAGGTGGGTAATGAGGTCGGCTACTGTGGCAAAAGCAGCAAGGTCGGGAAAGAGGTACGGTAGCATGAGGCGGCTCAGTGCAGCAGTTGCAGGGGTGGAGTAGCGTGCGATAACGGCGTCGTACAAGGTCTGAGCACTCTTGTACGACCCAAAGTGCGCACGCTCAGCAGGAGGGAGGTGGCGACGCACAGCAAGACGTGCAGCAGCATCGCGTGTGGCCCACTGTGAGCGAACAGTGGCATCCTCAGTAGCAGCAGGGGCGAGAGAGGCACCAGAAGTGAGATCAAAGAGAGAGTCCGTCAGCTCTGTCGCACTGTAGGAAAAGCAGTAGGTCGTCTACCCACACGTCAAAGTCGTTGGCTCTGCCCTCAGCGTCAAAGGCGAGGACACTGGGGGTAGCCATGACAGCAGTAGAGAGAGGGCAGTGCGCAGAGTAAAGCTCAGTGCTCACCAGACAGGGCAGTGCAGGGGGGGCTCGGGCGGCTCGGGCTGCTCGGGCGGCTCGGGCGGCTCGGCGGCTTGACTGCTGGGCGGCTCGGGCGACTCGGCGGCTCGGGCAGCTCGGGCGGCACGGCTGCTGAGGCGGCTCGGCTGCTGGGGCGGCTCGGCTGCTGGGGCGGCTCGGCTGCTGGGGGCGGCTCGGCTGCTACGGCGGCTCGGCTGTTGGGGCGGCGGGGCCGGGAGGTGCAGCGGCGGGACCGGCAGGTGCAGCTGCGGGCCGGCAGGTGCAGCGGCGGGGCCGTCAGGTGCAGCGGCGTGCCGGCAGGTGCAGCGGCGGGGCCGTCAGGTGCAGCGGCGGGCCGGCAGGTGCAGCGGCGGGGCCGTCAGGTGCAGTGGGGGAGGGCGTCAGGTGCAGCGGCGGGCCGGCAGGTGCAGCGGCGGGGCCGTCAGGTGCAGCGGCGGGCCGGCAGGTGCAGCGGCGGGGCCGTCAGGTGCTGCGGCGGGCCAGCAGGTGCAGCGGCGGGGCCGTCAGGTGCAGCGGCGGGCCGGCAGGTGCAGCGGCGGAGCCGTCAGGTGCTGCGGCGGGCCGGCAGGTGCAGCGGCGGGGCCGTCAGGTGCAGCGGCGGGCCGGCAGGTGCAGCGGCGGGGCCGTCAGGTGTAGTGGGGGGGGGGGGGCCTGCAGGCGCAGCGGCGGGGCCGTCAGGTGCAGCGACGGGCCGGCACGTGCAGCGGCGGGCCAGCAGAGGGGACGGCGGGGCCGTCAGGTGCAGCTGCGGGGCCGGCAGAGGGGACGGCGGGGCCGTCAGAGGGAACGGCGGGGCCGTAAGGTGCAGCGGCGGGGCCGGCAGAGCAGGCGGCGGGGCCGCGTCGTAGCGAGCGGCGGGGCCGCGGGTGAGTAGGCGGCGGGGCCGCGTCTAAGCAGGCGGCGGGGCCGTGTCTGAGCGGGCGGCGGGGCCGCGTCTGAGTAGGCGGCGGGGCCGCGTTCAAAATGGGCGGCGGGGCCGCGGCTGAAATGGCGGCGGGGCCGCGTCAGAGAGGGCGGCGGGGCCGCGAGGGAAGGGCGACACGGAGGGTCGCTCGAGCGAGAGAAAAAAAAGTTGGCGCGCCTCGGGGCGCGCTTCGGTGGGCCCTAGGCGAAGTTCCCACGGGGAACCCGCTCTATACCATGTGAGAGTTGTAGAACAGGAATGAAATGACTAAGTGAAAGTTGGGTACAAATGCAAACCCTAGAGAGCTGTACCCCATATGTGCTACCCCACTATAGCCTACAACAGCTATATCATATATATCTGACAGAAAGGGGAGTACGAAGAACACACTTACAAATTGATGATTGCACTAGGTAGGATGACATACAATACAAGGAACCCTAATGTGTTAATACCCTCGAAAATATACCTCACTAGCCTGACACGATTATAAGCATAGTTTGACACATATGCCCACTATTTTCTGGTACCGCCGATGGTGTAGCATGTTGATACGTGCGCAGAATAACTGTACAATAGTCGTGCGCTAGACTACGAGGTGTTGACACGAACTTTAGGATTGATCGTAGCTTTGCCCTCTTCCTTAGCACTTGCACAATCACAGGAGAAACCGACAAGAGTTTCCACTAGTAAAGTTGGGATTACAAAATGATAGCAATTACAAATGACAAGGATGATTACATCAGGCACCTAGCAACCCTGCAGCTAGCCCAGTCGACCGCCAGCACAGCATGGTCGACCGCTTGTCAGCGTTGTGTAGAGGAGCCGTGCCAATGCTACAGAAGCACGGGCTGCCAACATAGCAAGTCGACGGCGTGCCAACGCTGCAGGAGAGCGGCTCTCCAGCGTTGCACCCGTAGAAGACAGCAGTCCGCATGTACGTAGGTGCGCGAAGACGATAGGCCCGACTTGCACGTTGTGCTTCTGTCGACTGTGGTCTGTGCCTGACGAGCCACATCGACTTCGGGATACTAGCCCGAAGTCGCCTTCGTCACCGCGACCTCGACGACGCTCACGTGTTTTGGCAGAACTCTCCGAGCAGGTTATCTGGTCAGCCAACCAGTGCTTTGGTCGACGCCTTCCTCGTCGACCACAGCTCCCGTCGAGGAACACCTTGATGGACAGACCCATTTGTCGACCAGGACTGTCAGCTGCTCCCCTTGGTCGACGTCCCGTCCGTTGACCAGCTTGGCCCGGCTGCAGTCATCGAGCTCCCCTGGTCAACCGCTCCAGCCCCGCGAAAGTCCTGCACAGATCGACGACCACCTCGTCGACTTGCCCATCGATGGCAACACCGCAGCGTTCTCGTGCAGCTCAAAGAAGGCTGTTGAGCAGCTCCCTCACTGCGTACGGTCGGTTGCTTCTCCTGCATATCCAACCAGGACGTCGGCATCGCCCAAGCGAGGGCGAGGCCAACACTCCATTCCTGTTAACAATATGTTACCGGCTTATTGCCTTGACTTGTTTGTATGTGGGTGGGACCACCTGGTTGCTTGCCTAGGTGGTCGCCTCGATAAGATGTGAGTGCGTTGGTACATACGTCCCTTTCCTGTACATTGTACCTGCTCAGATACGCTGGAAACCTTGCTGGTCAACTCAACCCGACCGTGCCAGGCAACTGGAAAGTTCCCCAAAATGAGGGGTACGTAGGATGCTCTTATGGGCAAAGAAGGCACTTCAGATATATTCTCATCCTACACGGAACTAACAATTTAACCAAGCTCCTGTTGTAGTGACAAATCGATATATATGAAAACAATAACTAAGGGTGAGTTTTGAGGTACGTAAGAGCACCGAATATGAGTAACAAAAAAAATATATGTGGAGCATGTAAAATCTCCTACTTCGTTGTTACAGTATAAATCATGCAAAATCTCTACTTCTTCAGTGGAAGCTGTTCCGATCCCGCGTCAAACTCCGTGGACGCAATGAGGCGACATCATACCGAACCACTTGATTGCCCGTAACAATTTCTTTCTTCGGTACATGATGGCAATAGAGCAATTCAAAATCCACTCAAAACTTTGCCTCGCTCGACAAAAGCTTGGAAGTACTTAACCAAGTTATACCTCCTCTTCCTCCTAATCCTCCTCCTCTTCCTCCTCCTAATCCTCCTCCTCTTCTTCCTCCTAATCCTCCTCCTCTTCCTCCTAATCCTCCTCTTCCTCCTAATCCTCCTCTTCCTCTCCCTTCTTCTCCTCCTCATCATCATCCTCTTCGTCCTCTTCCTCACCTGCCTCCTCCTCATCATCCTCCTCTTCTTCCTCCTCGTCATCATCACTATTGTCATCATTCTCATCATCATTATCATCATCATCATCCTCATCATCATCATCATCATCATCATCAACACTTCTGCTGCCAGCAGGTGCAGACTGACACGTGAAGTCTACATGTGAAACAAGTGAAACAGGAATGAAATGACTAAGGAAAGATTGGGTACAAATACAACCCTAGAAACCCTGTAACCCATATGTGCTACCCCACTATAGCCTACAGCAACTATGTCATATAAATTTGACACACCCCCATAGGCAAAGTGGGGGAGAACAAGGGGTCACAAGACCAGTCAAGCAAACCAAAGCAGAGCAAGCTCAGGGTGGATCACAAAGTCACCACACAGTCCGAGCACAAGAGCAGGACCAGAGGCCAGTTCACATGCAGGAGTACCGACATATATATAAAACTAGACAAGCAAGAGCAGGTATATATATGTAACAGTACAAGTAAAGTCAAGAGGAGAGCAAGTGAGGCAAGACAGGCACAAGACCCAGCTAGGTGCAGAGGCGCTGATGGTCACAAGGCGCGAGTGCCTTGGTGAACACATCAGCAGTGTTGGCCTCAGAGGCCACGTACGCAAGCCGCAATCGTCCACGCTGCTGCAGCTCACGAGCAAGGAAGTAGCGAAGAGCAATGTGCTTCGTTCTGTGCTCCAGACGCTACTCCCGACACAAGGCCAGCATGGCCTTGTTGTCTACGTACAGCACTGGAGGAGAACGAGGCGGCTCTCCAAGGTCAGTCAGCAGGTAGGTGAGCCAGCAAAGCTCTTGTGCAGCCATGGCCCCAGCGTAGATCTCAGCCTCTCAACTGGAGCTGAGAACCGAAGACGAGCGAGTAGCCCGCCACGAGACAGAGCCGGAACCAAGACTGAAGGTGTAACCCTGTGACGACAGCTGCGTAGCCTGGTCGTCAGCCCAAGAAGCGTCCGCGTGCCCTGTAAGGACCACTGGACTACGCCCTCCAAGCACTAGCCCCATGCCCGACGTACTGCACAGGTAGCGCAACACCCTCTTCGCTGCAGCCATGTGCTCTGGTCGGTGTCTCCCAGGAGCAACATAGCGTGCAAGAATGCTCAGAGGGTATGCAAGGTCAGGTCGTGTGCAGGTCATCAGGTACATGAGGCAGCCAACAAGCTCTGGGTACGGGCCACTCGACTCTACGGACTCATCCGAAGGCAGAGCTGAGAGCGAGTGGCGAGTAGACAGAGGAGTGGCCTGAGGCGAGGAGTACGTGAAGCCGAAGCGCTGAAGAACCTGTTGCACCATGTGTGACTGAGTCAAGGTAATGGTGCGGCGTGCTCTGTCCCGAGTGATCTGCAAGCCAAGGTAGCTGCGCAGTTCACCCAGGTCTGTGCACGTGTGTCTCTTCAGCAGCTCGGACTTCACGTAGGCGAGTCCAGCAGTGTCCGCTGTGGCAAAGACCAAGTCATCGACGTACACGAGGATGTAGAACGGCGGCAGAGAAGTGTCGGTGCGCAGAAACAGCGACGGGTCAGCAGTAGAAGGAGCAAACCCAAGAGCCGCAAGCGTAGTCCTCAGTGTGTCGTGCCACTCACGCGGTGCCTGGCGGAGACCGTAGACTGGCCGTCGGAGGCTCCACTGGGTGCCAGTAGGGAAAGTCCCAGTGAAGCCAGGTGGACGGCGCAGCCAGATCTCCTCGTGCAGGCTACCCTACAGGAACGCAGTGCTGAAGTCGAGAGAGTGAAGCTCGTAGTCGCGCTGAGCGGCTATGTGCAGCAGCACCCGAAGAGTGGTCATCTTCGGGGTGGGAGAGAAGGTCTGAAAGTAGTCAACTCCCTGCCGCTGACTGAAGCCACGAGCAACGTACCGCGCCTTGAAGACAGGTGGAGAGCCCGGCGGCCGCTTCACCCTGAAGATCCACATGCCACTGACGATGTTCGCCCAAGGAGGGGGAACTGCGTCAACGTAGGTGCCTGTGTACTTCCAGGAAGCCATCTATGCATCCATAGCTGCCTGACACTGAGACGAGTAGGGACCCTCTACGGCCTCCGCGTAAGAGCACGGAGTCGGGATGTATAGTGCATCCGGGTCTCCCTCATGAGCAAGCAGTACAGACGCGAGATGAGGTGAAGCAGCAGCCAGACACTGTAACTCCTCCTGCCTGTCCTCTAGGACGTCCGTGCCAAGAGCACACTCACCCCCGACGGACGGAGGACAGACAGACGCAGACTCAGCAACAAGACTAGCAGCGTAGTCTAGACGACAGCGAGCAGCAAAGTCGACGAGCTCAGCGACAAGAGCAGACGCAGTAGTGGACTCAAAAAAGAGGTCAGTGACGACAGTAGCAAGCAGACGCGTGACAGTAGGATTGGCAGCACGAAGAGAGTCCGACTCAGGGTCGGCAAGCGCAGGAAGAGAGGACTCAGGAGGAGAAGGCAAAGGGGCACGCAGAGGAGTAGTGGATGGACGCAGAGACATTCGGTGCGTGCCAGGGACAGGAGGAGGACGCTGACGCGAACCGCGACCACTAGTGCGAGCAGCACGAACAGGCAACGCAGGACGAGACGCAGGCTCACGACGCTCAGCAAGACCTCCAATAGGACCAGTGTAAGGAGAGGGAGCAGGCAGTGGAGAGGAAGGCTCCAACAGTGACTGCGACTGGACAGGCTGTGGACACTCTACCAGAGGAGAAAGACCAAGAACCTGCTGTAGGAGCGGAACGAAGTACGGCCGAGGCCGCGCGGCAGCTCCAGACTCAGCAGGACAGCACCAGCACCCTCAGCGACAGCACTAGCGCCACTAGTACCCGCAGGCCCAGCACCTCCGGGACCGGCAGCACCAGCACCCTCGGCGGTCGAAGAAGCTCCAGCTCCAGCAGCACGCCTCCAGCGGCGAGCAAACCACTCGCGCAGCTCCTGTGGAGAGAGGGGCTCCCGGCGAGACGCAGCAGCAGGAGAAACCCCAGGCCCAGCAGCTTCAGACGCAGCACCCCCAGGCGCAGCAGCTCCAGACTCAGCACCCCCAGGCTCAGCAGCTCCTGACACAGCACCCCCCGGCTCAGCACCCCCAGGCGTAGCACCTCCAGTCTCAGCACCTCCAGGCTCAGCACCCCCAGGCTCAGCACCCCCAGGCTCAGTACCCCCCGCAGTAGCACCCCCAGGCCCAGCACCCCCAGGCTCAGCACCCCCAGTAGCAGCACCTCCAGGCTCGGCACCCCCGCGCACAGCACCCCCAGAGTCAGCACCCTCAGGCTCAGCACCCGCAGCAGCACCAGAGTCACCAGTAACCTCGACCGGGTCAACGGCGTCTACCTGGGACACACCTGAGGGGGCAGGAACCTGAGGGGGGAGGGGGTCTACCGGGGGGGGAACCGGCACAAGGAAGTCCGGTGGAGGGGGGAGGGAAGGAGTGCGGTAGGGGAAGAGGCGGTAGAAGGGGATAGACTCGTCGAACGTGACGTCCTGGGAGGACAGAACACGACAAGAGGAGGGGTGGTAGAACTGCCACCCGGGAGCGTCTGTGGGGAAGCCAAGGAAGAGACAGGGAGCAGCACGAGGGGACAGCTTGTCCGCAGACAAGTCGCGGACAAACGCCCGAGATCCCGAAACACGGAACGCCGACGCATCGCCAACCTTCCCCGTCCACATCAAGGTCTGGCGGATGCCTCGTGCCCGAAAGTAGGCTCGCAGAAGGCCGGAGGAGAGCTCTCCGCCTCTGTCCGAGTGTAGACGCAAAACAGGAAAGTCCGAGCCGAAGCTCTTCCTGAGCTGGAGACGAGCTGCGCGGATCCAGTCGATCAACACCTCAGTGACCTCACCCTTGCTGCGCAAGGGGAAGACTGAGGTGTAACGCGTGTAGTCGTCAACCACCAGTAGGAAGTAGCGCTCGTGACCCTGCCCACGGACGCGGGCTGGGCCCCACACGTCCATGTGAAGCGTCTGCATCGGGGCCTCCGTCGAAGGAAACGGGGAGGAGTGAGGGGTAGCCCGCAGGCGACCCTCGACACAGGGGACACAGGGAGGGCCAGGCCCCGGAGGAAGGGGAGGGAGGGACCGGGGAAGGCCAGAGACAAGAAGGCGAGAGGCCATGCCCCGGAGACGAGGCAGGGAGGGGTGACCCATCCTGTGGTGCCACAGGAGGGTCTCGTGGGACAGGAGGCGACACCAGCAGGGGGCAGACTCAGGACCAGACCTGGACGCTGCAGCAAACACCTTACCCGACGCAGCTACCTGACCGGACGCAGGAGGAGGAGACGGAACAGTGAGTGTGTACAGGCTCGACCCTGGACCACGTGTGAACGTGGTCAGGTGTCGACCCGTGTCCGCGTCCGTGCAGTGGGTGACCCGTCGGCGCGCAGGGGTGAACTGGTCAACCCCTGCATCCTGTAGGTCAGCACCCGCCACCAAGTTCGTAGAGAACGAGGGGAGGTAGAGACCGGACAGGGCGCCAGACGAGACCGCAGGGCACGGCGGGACAGTGGAGTAGCGAGCCAGAACAGGACCCCCAGAGGGGTCTGCCAAGGAGACCGCCACGGGCCGACTAAGCGGCGTGAGTGTGGTGCGGTCTCGAAAGAAGGAGCGAGACGCCCCAGACTCAAGAGTGAAAGTGAGAGAGGGTGAAGTCGACACAGTACTTGAGAGAGCAGACTCACCAGCACCTGAGGACTCAGACTCACTGGCACCTAGAGCAACAGCCTCACCAGCACCTGGAGCAGCAGCCTCAACAGCACCTAGAGCCGCAGTACCAATGCCTGGGTCGGGCGGGAAACACCGGTAACAGTCACCCTCCTCACTAATAGTCATAGCATACATTGCAGCAAGAATAGCATCAAAGTCAAGATCAAAGATAGCTACTCCCGCCCTAGACAGCTGGTCCCAGCGAGGGATCTCAGAGGCGTCAGGAAACTGGCGGCGCCAAGCGTCAGTCAGGCGGCCGAAGCAACGCTGGGTGGAGTGTGGACCACCACACTGCTCACCCGCACGGTTGCCAGTGCGCAGGACGTAAGTGCACGGACCAGCACCCCCACCCCGCTGACGCGCAGAGTACCACTCACGGAGCTGCTGCGAGGAGAGGGTCTCCTGACCACGCTGCTGCTGCTGGTGCTGACCTCCACTGGAGCCACTCCTCTTTGACGCGCCACGACCTCCGCCGCCTCCTCCGCCGCCGCCGCCACCACCTCCGCCGCCACCGCCACTCCCACCGTTGCTGCCGCCACCGCCGCCTCCGCCTCCACCCCCACTACCACCGCCGCTGCCGCCCCCGCCTCCACTGCCTCCGCCGACCCCTCCACTCCCTCCACCACTTCCGCTACCACCCTCACCTCCGCCGCTGCCTCTACCTCCGCCTCCACCGCCCCCGTCGCCTCCACCACCGCCCCTGCCCCCCTTGCTCTTGCCAGAGCGACGTCTCCCGCTGGGGGTAGACGCCGCACCGACCGGCTCAAAACCAACAAGGTCGGCCGTAGCAGCAGAGGCAACAGAGGGCAGGAGGGGGGAGGGGGAACACCCCTCAAAGATGGGGGTGCGCGGGTCACCACGAGAGGCCCCTACAGCGAGAATGCTCTTCTCGGCTTCTAGGAGGGACTTCTCGAGGATCTCGACAGTGAGAGTGGTGGGGCAGACTGCGAGTAGGTCGTCCCTGACTCCGCGAAGGGAGTCAGGGAGGCGGGTGACAATGTAGTAGAGAGTGAAGTACTGGGGGGGGGGTTCTTGGCGCAGAACTCAGCAGGAAGTGCAGCGCGGAAGCGAGCGTCACTAGTGCGCAGGTGGGTAATGAGGTCGGCTACTGTGGCAAAAGCAGCAAGGTCGGGAAAGAGGTACGGTAGCATGAGGCGGCTCAGTGCAGCAGTGGCAGGGGTGGAGTAGCGTGCGATAACGGCGTCGTACAAGGTCTTAGCACTCTTGTACGACCCAAAATGCGCACGCTCAGCGGGAGGGAGGTGGCGACGCACAGCAAGACGTGCAGCAGCATCGCGTGTGGCCCACTGTGAGCGAACAGTGGCATCCTCAGTAGCAGCAGGGGCGGGAGAGGCACCAGAAGTGAGATCAAAGAGAGAGAGGCCGTCAGCTCTGTCGCACTGTAGGAAAAGCAGTAGGTTGTCTACCCATACGTCAAAGTCAATGGCTCTGCCCTCAGCGTCAAAGGCGAGGACACTGGGGGTAGCCATGACAGCAGTAGAGAGAGGGCAGTGCGCAGAGTAAAGCTCAGTTTTCACCAGACAGGGCAGTGCAGGGCGGGCTCGGGCGGCTCGGGCAGCTCGGGCGGCTCGACTGCTGGGCGGCTCGGGCGACTCGGCGGCTCGGGCGGCATTGCAGCTGGGGCGGCTCGGCTGCTGGGGCGGCTCGGCTGCTGGGGCGGCTCGGCTGCTAGGGCGGCTCGGCTGCTGGGGCGGCTCGGCTGCTAGGGCGGCTCGGCTGCTGGGGCGGCTTTGCTGCTGGGGCGGCGGGGCCGGGAGATGCAGGGGCGGGGCCGTCAGGTGCAGCGGCGGGCCGACCGGTGCAGCGGCGGGCCGGCAGGTGAAGCGGCGGGGCCGACAGGTGAAGCTGCGGGCCGACGGGTGCAGCGGCGGGCCGTAGGGTGCAGCGGCGGGCCGTAGGGTGCAGCGGCGGGCCGGCAGGTGCAGTGGTGGGGGCCGGCAGGTGAAGCGGCGGGCCGGCAGGTGCAGCGGCGGGCCGGCAGGTGCAGCGGCGGGCCGGCAGGTGCAGCGGCGGGCCGGCAGGTGCAGCGGCGGGCCGGTAGGTGCAGCGGCGGGCCGGCACAGGGGACGGCGGGGCCGTCAGGTGTAGCTGCGGGGCCTGCTGAGGGGACGGCGGGGCCGTCAAGGTGCAGCGGCGTGAGAGCCGGGGCGGGGCCGCGTCAGGGCCGGCGGCGGGGCCGCGTCAGAGCCGGCGGCGGGGCCTCGTCGTGGCGGGCGGGGCCGCGTTGGAGCCGATGGCGAGGCCGGCTAAGAGCCGGCGGCGGGGCCGCGTCAGAGCCGACAGTGGGGCCGCGTCAGGGCCGGCGGCGGGCCGCGACGTAGCGGGCGGCGGGGCCGCGTCAGAGCCGGCGGCGAGGCCGCGTCAGTGTAGGCAGCAGGGCCGCGTTAAGTAGGCGGCGGGGCCGCGATCAGGAGGGGTGGCGGGGCCGCGTCTGAGGGACAGCGGGTCCGCGAGGGAAATGGCGACCCGAAGGGTCGCTAAAAAAAAATTGCGCGCCTCGGGGCGCGCTTCGGTGGGCCCTAAAAAAAACGGTCCTTAGAAGGACCCGCTCTATACCATGTGAAACAAGTGAAACAGGAATGAAATGACTAAGGAAAGATTGGGTACAAATACAACCCTAGAAACCCTGTACCCCATATGTGCTACCCCACTATAGCCTATAGCAATTATGTCATATAAATCTGACACTACATTCATCGAACCTCTAACGGGAGACAAGGGGCGCAGTCACAGGGGTGTGGAAGATAAGGGCAAAAAGACAGGCACACAAGGACAAAGGCATAAATAAAGACGAGTGCAGTATGACATGTACCGTCTACATTCATCAAACCTCTAATGGGAGACAAGGGGCGCAGTGTCAGGGGTGTCAAAGATAAAGGCAAAAAGACAGGCATAGGACGACAGAGACATAAATAAACACAAGTGCAGTATGCCATGTACCGTCTACATTCATTGAACATCTGGCAACTCACATATTGTCACCATGGAATGCCAGCTCTGCTGGGTGCAGTCTGACTGAGATGTACCGTCTACATTCATTGAACCTCTGGTGGGTACTTGCTCGCTGTTGCCAGAAATGGTTAGCTCTCTCAAGCTCAGTCTGCGACATGCCGTGACCTGTCGATTACATTCAGAGAAGCTCGTGTGGTGCTCATTCCTCATTGCCGTGCAAGGCCAGCTCAGTCAGGTCAGTTGCAATCAGACACGTGACGTGAACCCGTCCACATTCGTTGAACCTGCTTTAGTATCAGCTGAAGTGTGGCGCGCGCCCATCTATATTCATTGGATTAGACACTCTTGTGGTACTCACGCGTTGTTGCCATGGAAGGCCAGCTCAGTCGATCCAGAGTCAGAGAAAGCCCAGTTGAGGCTGTTGCTGCCATTGAAACTGACTGGTACCGCCCCTCCGTCCCCTTCTGATCGAGAGAACCTGGAGGCAGAAGAGGGTTGGAGGGGAAGGGAAGGGGAAAAGCCCAGATGATGCTGCTACTGCCATTGAAGCTTACTGATACCGCCCCTCATTCCCCTCTGATCGAGAGAACCTGCAAATAGGAGGGGGTGGGTGGGTTGGAGGGGAAGGGAAGGGGAAAAGCCCAGATGATGATGCTGCCACTGAAGCTCTCTGGCACAGCCCTTCTGTTTCCTCCTGATTGAGAGGACCTGCAGACAGGAGAGCGTGGATTGGCAAGGGGAGAGGGGAAGTTCAGATGAGGCTGCTGCTGCCATTGAAACTCACTGGTACTGCCTTTCCGTCCCCTTCTGATCGAGAGAACCTGCAGGCAGAAGAGGGTTGGAGGGAGGGAGAGGGGTTGAGGAGGAGAGAGGTCGGGAGGAAAAGGAGGGAGAGGAGTTGAGGAGGAGAGAAGGCGAGAGGACAAGGAAAGGGAGAGCCCAGGTGGTGATGTTTCTGTCACTGAAGCAAGCTGACTTTTGAGTCGACTCAAAAGTCAGCTTGAGGAGGAGAGAGGGTGAGAGGACAGGGAGAGGGTGAGAGGACAGGGAGAGGGAGAGCCCAGGTGGTGATGTTTTGGCAGCTGAAGCAGAAGCAGGAGCTGCCCCTTTGTCCATTTGGGATCAACACGTGAAAGAAGAGTGTTTCTGAGACGTCTAAAAAGCACTCTTCTTTCACGAGGGAGAGCCCAGGTGGTGATGTTGCTGCCACTGAAGCAGGAGCTGCTCCTCCGTCTATTTGGGAGCGAGACAACCTGTGGGCAGGAGCAGGAGGAGCAGAAGTAGGAGCGGGAGGCGCAGAATAAGGAGCAGGAAATGGAGGAGAGGTAGCAGCAAAACACACCAACTCAATGATACACGCATCCACCATCCACCATCTCAATGAGATATACCACTCTTTTCATGGGTCGACTCAAAAAATCATCTACCACGATGAGAATTCACCGTGGGAAATAGGTGAGTTTTTGAGACGTCTTGGAAACTCACTTATTTCACGTGACTCAAAAAAACATCCACCAGAATTCACCATTCGCCTCACCTCGTGTCATCCACATCACATCACCTCGTTTCACTCCACCCACTTGATAATTTTGCCGCCGTTACTTCCAGATGTCAACTCAGGCGTCCCAATCGAAAACCCATCAGAAGGCGCCACGTCAGACTGGCTGTACCCGCTGATGTAGTACGCGCCCACGCTGCTTCCCCGAAGGTTCCCGATCACGCAATCCGCGGGGTACATACGGCCGTGGTTTGCCGCCCAGCCGACGGAGAACCAGCCGGACTCGGCCCCACTCGCGGGTTTGGCTTCTAGTGCGAACTGCAGGCGCGAGGCGTTGAGGGTCCAATGCAGCACCAGACTGGGCGTGGGGAGGGGAGAGGAGGCGGAGATGGAAGGGGAGGAAGAGGTTTGGGAAGAGGAGGGGGGGGGGGGGGGGGGGGGGGGGGGGGGGGGGGGGGGGGGGGGGGGGGGGGGGGGGGTGGGGGAGGTGGGGAGGGGGGGAGAGGAAGTGGGGTGGGGGAAGAGAGAGAACTGAAAGCAGGTCCAAACGAGAAAAGGGATGAGGATCCAATTCCTAGAAATAGGACTAATTGAATCAGTGGAGCAGCAGACCATCAGACATCTCCACCGAGCTAAACCTCCTCCTCTGTTGCTCGCTGGAGACGTCCGACGGTCACCGACCTGGCACCGCCGAAAGCCGCACTTGACCGAGTGATTCTTCGCATTCTGAGCGGTGCCTCCATCTGTTTTCCGTCGTTAGCCTAGTAATTTACATGCAGCATTCGACTCACCCGTTTCCCGAGAGATCCACGGAATTCGAGAAGCCTGAAAGGGAAGACGGTTCACAAGACGAGGCGCGATCGACCAAGGCACCGACCAGCAGGAGGACAATTGCATGCGCCAGCCACGCTTTGACCACATGAATTGAGGCGAGTCGTCGGGGTCGTGATTTTGCGGATTGATCCATACTGATGCCTTTTGGCAAGAGTAAAGGGTAAGTATGACGAAATTTGTTACGATGCGAATGAAGAATGCGGACCGAGTCGAAGCTCGTAGTGAAACTTTATATTCTGCGGTAAAAGAATTATTTTTGCAACGCGAATCTTCTTGCTCGAGTGAAGGCCGTTACTTGTACTTCGGGAAAAAAATTTATACAGAGCGCCGCGACATAGGACCATGTGCAGTTTGCTTCATCAGGGCGACGTGCGGAGTCAAGTGCAGGGGCTTCGAACAGGGGCTTCGACTCGGGAAAGGCTGGATCTGTTTGGATCAAGTGCATTAGGGCGTGGTGCTTCTGGCACAAGTCCCTAAGTTTGCCTTTTTAATCGATTTCACCCTTTTGAAGTTCGATTGTGAGGTCGAGAAGTTGATTTTGTGAAATTCGAGTCGCGGGGCCAATTTCTGCCAAGTCAAAAGGCGACCATCGAGGGTCGAAAAACGAGATTCGACCTTCTCCGAGTCGCGAGGACAAATGTAGGTTACCCGATGTAGTCTACGCGGCTCTGGCATTGTGGTCGAAATCGTCATCGTTGATGTCGTCATGCTTCGTCACGTTCGTGAAGCTGCTGAATATACGCAGAAATGACCACGTTCGAAACCACGCTTCGAATCCAAGTTCGAACATGCGTTCGACTGACTGTGTGGTTACTTGACTTACCAGGTCAATAATTGAACGCAGACCTGGTTCCATGCGAAGATAATTGCGACATTCCCAAAGCAAGTAACCAGCTCGAGCTCGACCAGTTTTCTGAACTTTGAATTAAAAGTACCGCGCCCTTATGCTGTTGTATTTGGATTCTTAGTGGTTTAGCTGGGTTGAGTGGGTACTGACCGAACCAGGTGAGAGTGTTAACGTGTTTCGGCACTCGTTACCCTACTCAACCGTGTAAGACCGTTATTTGAAAGTAGAAGAATGTAAAGCATCCCACTGAGCCGCATTCAAACGTTTTCTTTTGACATGCCCTGAAGACATTTGGCGGTGGCGGTGCGGGCTCCATCCAAAGGGAGGTCGAGTTGATTGTGTAAATTGCGTGGCAGCGGAGGCCACGCGCGTGTAGAGTGGTAATTGGCTGTTGCCAGCGAAGCGATGGGCGTATGCCTGTAACCACGAATTACCGATGCGATCCGGATCTTGCAGGGTCGTACGTAGGTGGCAGTTGATTGGACAGGACGAGCATTGTACGCCATTAATGCAATGGTTTCCCCCGGTCGTTGGATGCGCACCGCACGAAAAAGATCGACGGCTTTGGTTTCCCATCACTGGTTGTGTAGTGGCTGTTTCTCTGGAGTCTGGTAATTCGAGAGATTTACTGTAGAACCTGGATTAGTGATTCGTTTTTACTCGCGTGGCTTTAAATTACTCGAGTGGCTACCGAATTTGGCGATAATTACTCGAGTGGCCACGCCTGGGGATTCCCGCTAGTTTTGTTTTACCTGGCGCATTACACCTACAAGGGTTTGTACCCCTGAAACCTCTGTAATGATTAATGCGCGATCTTCAATATCCGAAATTTATGATCGGACCCCGTATGACCTCGCCTGATTGGACGCGCATTGCAAAACAAAGCACCGCGCATATAATCGATCTATCATGCGTGGTCATTTAATGTCCCACACATTGACGCCCGGGCATTGCAGTTTATGATCGCGGAAATATATGATCGGGCATTAATATATGATGCGCCCGACCATTAATAACCGCGCATGATTGGTCGACTATATGCGCGTCCAATCAGGCGCGGTCATATAGAATCACGAACATAAATTTCGAATATAAATCATCACGCTAAAACATCCATTATAAATCATCTCGTAAATTGAAAATCGCGCAATTATCAATACAGAGGTTTCGGGGATACGAACCCTTGTAGGGTAATGCGCTGGGAAAAAAATAGCCAGCAGGAATCCCCTGGCGCGGCCACTAGCGTAATTCGAAGCCATGCGAGTAAGGATGAATCACCGATCCAGGTTCTACAGTAATTCTCTCCTGGAGGTTCTACAGTAATTCTCTCCTGGAGGTTCACTCCATTCTATTTATCCTATTCAATTCTTGAAATAACAACTCAAGTTCACATGCTAACAAATACCAATGCTGCGCAATCAGTTATCCAGACGAGCACTGGGCCATGTTCTTATGAGGCCCAAAAATATATCTTAACAAGTGCTATACGATCAATTGTTCTCAGGGCGACCACTGGCCCATGTGGTGTCCTTATGAGGCGCGAGAATAGCCTCCACTTCTTTCAGCATTGTCTCATCAATGCCTCGCTCAGCTGCTTCGATAACCGCTGCCACATTCTCCCGCACCTGCTCACACAACAAGTGAAAAGCGAGGGACACAGAGCTCATTTGGCACTTGATCCCGTTGATGCCTCGCCTTGCAGCCTCAATCACTGCTACTGCTACATTCTCCCTCACCTGCACGCGCAGAGAAGGGCAGGAGCTAGCATGGAACTTGGAATACAATCCACGTGCGTATCTTGCACCCAGGGAACATGAAAAAAAAAGAAAAAAAGAGAGGACACATGAAGTTATGATTGCTACCCAGCCCACACAGCAACACTTCAACGCGTCACTTCCCGATACTCCCAACATTTCGTCCCTCACCTGCTGCACTGTGCTCATGCCCACAAGCGTCGTGGTGATGGCTGGGTTGAGCGTTGCAAACTGGAGGGCCAGTGCGGGTGATCAGCCTCCCTGCTGCTACACACACCGCCACACCACTGCTACTCACACAAGCACCGTTTCAAACGCTCATCACCCAACAACCTTCAAACGCTTCTCCCCTCTCACCTGCTTCACTGTGCTCATGCCCACATCGTGACGGCTGGGTTGAGCGTTGTGAATTGGAGGGCCAACCGACGCACTCACTCCCCTTCCTACCATGCACACCACCACACCTTTCCCTACTGGTGATTGAACGCTTCTCCCCCCTCACCTGCTGCACTGTGCTCATGCCCACAAGCGTCGTGGTGATGGCTGGGTTGAGCGTTGCAAACAGGAGAACATCAAACTCCTGGTTACTATGCTTATTGCTCACTACACGACACTGCCAACATTTCTCCCCTCGAGGTGACTTTTGAGTCGACTCAAAAGTCACCTCGTTACCATGGCACATTTCTCCCCTCACCTGCTGCACCGTGCTCATGCCCACAAGCGTCGTCGTGATGGCGGGGTTGAGCGTTGCGAATTGGAGGGCCAGGCGGGGCAGCGATGCTCCCCGCTGCTGACAGGCCAGTGCTGCTGCCTTGCATGCATCCTGACAGTTACGAAGACAGAGCGGAAGAGAGAGGGAGTATTGTTATAGTCTCTAAGTGAAAAAAAAAACGTTCTATCCAGTCTAACTTCGAGAGAGGGCAAGAAGGAGGGCACTGCTAAGCCACGAGCTGGATTGAGTGTGGCAAATAGAAGGCCCAGTCGGGGAAGCGATGCTCCCCGCTGCTGACAGGCCAGAGCTGCCGCCTTGCGAGGCGCCTCAAAAGTCGGTAGGTGCCTAGAAAAATGCTGACAGGCCAGTGCTGCCGCCTTGCATGCATCCTGATGGTGAGAATGACAGAGGGAGGGAGGGGGGCAGGCGACAGGCATGCGAAAGGCCAGCGAAGGGCAGGCGTGGAATGATCCCCACATGAGTCTGCCTTGCTTTCAAAGTGCGTGTTGATTCGACTCAAAACACACCTGAGTCGACTCAAAACACACCTGAGTCGACTCAAAACACACCTGAGTCGACTCAAAACACACCTGAGTCGACTCAAAACACACCTGAGTCGACTCAAAACACGAGAGGCCAGCGAAGGGCGGGCCTGAAATGATCCCAACATGAGTCTGACTTGCTTTCCACTATTTGGAGCCACATACCTTGAGGGGCTGCGGTGCGGGGTGCCAGGAGGGGGGTCCCTGGGGGGTGAGCAGGCCCATAGAGAGAGGAGACGCGCTGATGACTCCCACGCCCTGCTGCTGCAGCCACGGCAGCAGCGGCCCAAGCGTCGTGTCGTTGAGTGAGTAGTGGCAGTAGGAGAGGATGAGATCGAGAGCGCCGGGAGAGAGGCGGGGGAGAACGGATCGATAGACGGAGAGAGGGAGGCCTGTGATGCCGATGAATCGGATCTTGCTGGCCGCTTTCAGCTCCTGGAGGGCCGGGATTGTCTCATTCACGATCTGGGGACGGGGAGGAGGGGAGGAAAAGGGGGAGAGAGAGGGGAGGGGGATTGATGGCATGTTTGATGGGAGGAGAGATGTCAGATTGAAACCAGGGAGCAGTGGGAGTAGCGCTGAACAATGTCTAGATACAGAGTAGCTTTGAGTCAACTCAAAACTAGGAACAAGGGAGCAGTAGGAGCGGCACTGAACAATGTCCGCCCACTCCCACTGCTCCCTTGCTCCCATCTGTCCAGATACAGCGTCTGCAGCCTGCCTGGCACAGCTCTCCTTTTTTTGAGTCGACTCAAAAACAAGGGAGCAGTGGGAGTGGCACTGAACAATGTCCAGATACAGCGCTTGCAGCCTGGCACAGCTCTCCTCCACGCTTTTTCTGACCTGATCCGCATTGTCCATCGCTCACCTGATCCAGACTCCCAAACTCAATGTCGTGGCACTGCACGATATCCAGGTAAGGCGTCTGCAGCCGCGCACAGCTCTCCTCACCTGATCCAAGGATCCAGCTCTCCTTCACGCCACACTCCTTCTGATCCGATCTGCACCGGTCTATCTCTCCCGCTCACCTGATCCAACGATCCAAATTCAATGGCATGGCACTGCATGATATCCAAGTAAGGTGTCTGCAGCCTGGCACAGCTCTCCTCCACGCTCTTTCTGATCCGATCCGCGCTGAATTCGAATTCGTCCTGCCCGTACCGCCCCACCTTGGTGGCAACCACACATACACACCCTTCCCCTCCTCCTGCCTCCTCACCTGATCCAGACTTCCAAACTCAATGTCGTGGCACTGAACGATATCCAGGTAAGGTGTCTGCAGCCGCGCACAGCTCTCCTCCACGCTCTTTCTGATCCGATCCGCGCTGAAGTCGAATTCGTCCTGCCCGTACCGCCCCACCTTGGTAGCAATTACCACATCCTCCCGCGGGCATGGCAGCGTGGCAATGGCACGCCCTAGTACGGTCTCGGCTCGTGTGGAGCCGTAGAACCTGCAAAAGTGGAGAGCCGCAAAGGTGGAGAGAGAGCGAGAGAGAGAGAGAGAGAGAGAGAGAGAGAGAGAGAGAGAGAGAGAGAGAGAGAGAGAGAGAGAGAGAGAGGGGCAGGAAGCACTGGAATCAATCAAGTCAAACCCGTCCTCCCCATACCGCCCCACCTTGGTGGCAAGCAGCAGCACCACGTCTCCCCGCCCGCGCGCGCACGGCAGCGTGGCGATAGCCCGTCCTGGCCCTGACTCTGCTCAGGTAGACCCGTAGAACCTGCAGGCAGGGAGCAGAAGGCGGAGGGAGGGGAGGGGAGCAAGCACTGGAACCAAACTCGTCGATTTTTGAGGCGCCTAAAAAATCGTCCAAGTTTTGAGGCGCCTCAGAAGGCGGAGGGAGGGGAGGGGAGCAAGAACTGGAACCAAACTCGTCCTGCCCGGGTGGAACCCGTCGAACCTGGAAGCACGGGTCTGCGGGTACAAGGAGATAAAACACTGAAGGCGGTCTCATCTGGGCTGGGCCGTACCGCCCCTGTCCTCGCGCCCTCCTACTCGTCGATCGCGTCGAGCACACCTTTTATCAGTGACACATGACACGACCAACTAGACTAAGGACACGTACGGCGAGACGTCAAAGAGGTTAATTCCGAGTTTAACGGCCTCGTGCACGGCCCGCACGCCCTCCTCCTCGTCGATCTCCTCGAATACGCTCCCCAACGGCGACGCACCGAAACTCACGATCGAGAGGTCCAGACCCGTGCGACCCAGCGGGCGACGCGGCAGCGACATCGCAGTCGTCGCAGCGTCGGTCGCCGTCGCAGCGTCGGTCGGGAACGAATGAGCGGCGGAAAATCGAGAGCGAAGGACGGGGGATGCGGAAGTTAGAGGCGCTGCGGAAACTGCGAGGTAGGTGCGGCGGTAGCTCGTGGAAAGGCGAGGAGAGCTGAGGTGTAGACGACGAGCGGCACTAAATAGGCAGAGCGGGGTTTCCAACGGTGAGCAGTGATGTCGAAAGTTCAGATTTCTCGCGTGGAGATTCAGGGTCATGCCTTGGTCACTCGGCTCGAGGAGAAAATGCGGCGCAGGGAACGGAGGAGTGCGGGAAACGTGTAGTCAATAGTGACGCGAACTAGCGTATGTTCTCGTGTTCTGATGAGTAAGATCGGATCAGGCAACCCAGCCAAGATGGTAGTGTACCGAGAAACAAGAGGCACTCGCCCAGGCGAAGACGCGAACTATATAAACCAATGAACTGTTGTGACAGCTGTTCGCAAAGGCGTCATTTCGTGTGCTCCAGTGTAAAATTTGGCCTTGGTAGCGCAGCGAAATCGAATGGGTAACATCGGATTTCAGCTGTTTTCGTGAACTCGCCCAAACTGGAACTCGATTCATTCAGCACCCAACTAATTGGGGAATACCTGAGTTGAGCCTAAATATTGATTAATTAGTCAAATACTTCAACTGGTCCAGATTCTAGTCGCTTCGCGAACCACGCCATGTCGTAAACCCCCTGTTACTGCGGACTGAGGTTTGAGACGTTTCAAATCAACGCCTTATTAGTGGTTTCGAGTGAGAGCCATTGATTGACGCCTACTAGTAGAAGTAGCTTGTCGAACCACACGGGCCGTTGAATCACGCGTTACTGCAGACCGCTGCGTGAGTCGACCCAGAAATTGGTCCGATGCAAACTGATAGTTGTTACGAAGGGCCTAGTAGTATTTGCTACTAGTTGATCCGAAGCGGCCTTTAGAAAGGTCATTGATCCGAAACGGCCTAATAGTTACTAGCAGTAGCCTGTCTAACCGCTTCGGGCCATGAACCGTGTGTTACTGCGGACTGTCGGCATCGTGGGAGGAGGCTTCGTGGCCGTTTCCGTCACGTCGTCGCTGTGCCTGAGAGCTGCGACTGCAGTGCTGGAAAAACGACGAGTGAGTCCGTCTGCTCATCCCCCTCTTTCCCCCTTCCCTTTTCTTACTCCGTTCCGCCCTCTCCCTCAACCCCGCTTACTCTCCGCTCATACCTCTTCGAAGTCGTCGCTGTGTCTGAGGGCTGCGACTACATTGTTGGAAAAACGACGAGTGAGCTCGCCTGCCCATCCCCCTCCGGTCCCTCCCCGTCCTTCCCATCCCCTTTTCCTCCAACCCTGCACCCTGCTTTGAGGTTATTTTTGAGGCGCCTAAAAAATCTGCTCGTCTGCCCATCCCCCTCCCGTCCCTCCCCCCCTTCTCATCCCCCTTTCCTCCAACCCTGCACCCTGCTTTCTCACCGGCTCATCCCCTCGCTCGCCCACGTTGTTGCTCTTCCTGAGGTAACAACTGCGGTGCTGGAGAAAAATCGACAACGTCTCCAATCCCCCTTTCCCCTCCCTCCCCTCCCTCCCTCCCTCCCTCCCTCCCTCCCTCCCTCCCTCCCTCCCTCCCTCCCTCCCTCCCTCCCTCCCTCCCTCCCTCCCTCCCTCCCTCCCTCCCTCCCTCCCTTTCTTGCGTTTCTGTTTCCCTCCCCCTTCTCCTCCCTCACCTACTTTCCTATCTTCCCCTCTCCCTCTCTCTGTCTCTCCCTCTGTATCTCCCTCCCTTCCTAACGTATGTAGCTCATTATGTGCTAATCCCATTGCTCATGCGCTATCCCATTTCTCTGTGATCTTTTACTGTGCTCATTATGTGCTATCCCATTTCTCTGTGATCTTTTACTGTGCTCATTACGTGCTATCCCATTTCTCTGTGATCTTTTACTTCGCTTCCCTTTCCCATATGCGGCAAGGCCGTCCCTCCTTGCACAGAGCGCCAATGCAAGCTGTTTTAATGTTGTCATTTGTGTGGTTCCAGTCGTATCAAGAGTACACTCAGTAATTCCCACAAGTACCATCGTTCATCTCCACTTCCTTTTCGCACATAGCCCAATATGGCCCCCTTGCACCGTCTGTCAAAGCAGGTGGTTTAACCCATGCCACTTGTGGGTTTTTTGGGATTCGTTTTTTTTGCCGATATACTTCTTCCCCATACCCTCCGTGTGTCCAGTCTTAACCCACTTCCCTTTCCCATCTGGTCCTAGCCTGCCGTCCAAGCACCATGTGTGAAACGAAGCTGCTGTACCCTAGTCAACTGTGTGTTTTCGGACATTCAAAGATGCCCACTAACCCTATCACTCAACCCACTTCCCTTCGCCACATAGGCCAAGGCTGCCCCTCCTTACACCGTGTGCCAAAGGGAGCGGTTCTACGGTCTACCCTTGTCAGTTGTGCCGATCAGCGGAGAAGATCCAATGGAGCCCACTGGCTGACTGACCTGACCCTGTGCTGCCTCTTCCATGCATATGCCCCACATGCAAAGAGGTGACTTTTGAGTCGACTCAAAAGTCTCAGTTGTGTTGATCAGCGGGGAAGATTAGTGGAGTCCTCTCGCTGACCTTGTGCTGCCTCGGCCACCCATATGCCCCACATGCTACGGCAACAAGATTTGACGGAGTGACGGCTTTCTTCTTTCACCTCCCCTTTCCTTCCCCACATAGACCAAGACCGCCCCTCCTTGCACCGTGTGTCAAGGCAAGCGGTTCTACCCTTGTCAGCTGTGTCGATCTTCGGGAAAAGCAATTCTGCCCATGCTCATCTTCTTGCATACCCCTCCAATAAACCCCATCTTTCAACCCCAGTTCCCTTCCACCTAGGCCAAGACTGCTCCCCCTTTCACCGTGTGTCAAGGCAAGCGGTTCTACCCTTGTCAGTTGTGTCGATCTTTGGGGAAAACAACTCTGCCCATGCGCATCTTCTTGCATACCCTTCCAGTAAACCCCATCTTTCAACCCCACTTCCCTTCCATCTAGGCCAAGACTGCTCCCTTTTGCACCGTGTGTCAAGGCAAGCGGTTCTACCCTTGTCAGCTGTGCCGATCAGCGGGGAAGATTCAGTGGAGCCCACTCGCTGACCCTGTGCTGCCTCGGCCATGCATGCATATGCCCCACATAAACCTCATTTCAATTCCAATCTTCTCCCCCTCACAGGTCAAGACTGCCCCCCCTTGCACCGTGTGTCAAGGCAAGCGGTTTTACCCGTGTCAGTTGTGCCGATCAGCGGGGAAGATTCAGTGGAGTCCTTTAGCTGACCCTGTGCTGCCTCGGCCATGCATATGCCCCACATGCAAAGGCAACAAGTGCGTTACAGTGTCTAAGTGTTTTTTTTTTTGCGTCCGTGCTGTAGCCCCCATCATGCGTTGAAGCATCTTGGTGTTTTTGTTTTCAATGTCAGTGCTCATATTGATTCATTGCCATGTCTGCTTGCTTGATACGTGCAGGATCCAAAAATGTTTGAACTGCGCTGGAAGAGGTTATGTTTAGTAACTTTCAATGAATCCAATTCTTGTGCCATCTCCATGCTCCCTAAGATTTGAAATGCATGGCTTCCATGCTGAACACATTCAAATCACATTATGCTCGTGCTACTGTACGGAGAAAATTAACTTGTCACCTACACTCTATCTTGGAGATTGTAAAAGGAAACGAGGAAACTCAGTAGTGGAGTCAAATCCTTCACACACACATCTCCTCTGCAGTTGTCTGATGGTGATGCCTCTGGACTCTCTGGTGACACTTAGTGATCTGGACTCTTGGAATATTGTTCCACCATTTCGTGTAGATTCCGTCGAAATGGCTGCCGTTTCTTCCGCGCTCGTGTCAGCTGCCTCTCCCCCTCGAGATTCCTTGGTTCTGCTTCTAATGAAGGGTCATCCAGGCAGCGGTAAAAGCACACTCGCTCGAAGCCTCGCACGATCCCTACGCTGGCCACTAGTCGATAAAGACGTCTTTCGCGACGCGACGATGCTTCTAGAACGGCCGGACGGACCGTGCGCGACTCCCGTCGACGCACGTGTGCTGAACAGCCTATCATACGATGCCATGTGGCAGATGGCAGAGGTCCAGCTAGATCTAGGTTTATCCGTGGTTGTCGATTGTCCTCTAGCGCACGAGGCGCTTTTTAAAGCCGGCGTGGCGCTCGGTACGCGTGTCGGAGCTGAGGTTGCGTTGATCGAGTGCCACGTGTCGGATTTGGACACGTGGAAGCGGAGGATCCAGTCCCGTGCAGCGGCTGCTCTGTCTGACGGTCGACCATCAGAAAACGTCGAGAATTGTGAGGGAAGCTGCCGGCCGTCTGTTCTTAGCCAACCACATGCTGGAAGCAACAGAGGGAATAACGAGAGCTCGGGAGCTAGTGCTGGAACTGTTTCTGTGAGTTCTGACGGAGCAAGCGAGATGGTTCCTGCCGCTATAAGAGCAGACGGAAAAGAAGCAATACACAGGCAGACAGAGCTGGTTAGACGCGTTAGTGATTCTAATGATGTGAGCGAGCATGAAAGAAGAGGGGAAATTAAGATGGAAAGTGCGAGTGAGAGTGAAAAGCAACAGACCGTAGACAGGTTGAAGTTTACAGCGCGCATGCACACAGACTCAGGAAGACGCGGGAGTAAAAATGATGATGTGAGCGTGCAGGAAAGAGGAGGGGACAGCGCGAGTGAGAGTGAAAAGCAACAGACTGCAGACAGGTTGAGTTTTACAGAGCGCATGCACACAGACTCAGGCGGAGGCGGGTGTAGAGACGATGATGTGAGCAGTCAGGAAAGTGGAGGGGACAGCGCGAGTGAAAGAGGGACTAGGATTGAGAGTGAGAGGGGGAAAGCGGCAGGAGTAAGTTTGAAGGGGCGGTGGCACCGGCCGGCTTGTTGGGAGGACATGCAGGAACTTCTGGATAGGTACAACGGCTGCTGGACCTACCCCACAGGTTCGGTACCGAAGCTGATGATAGACACGGGGATTGTGGGTCCGGATGAAGCTCTGGCCATGGCTTTGGGTTGGTTACAAACTGCCCTGGTGCTTAGGAGAAACTGAGTATGCTTTATCTATCTCACCAGCTCTTCACCTCTTAGACACAACGACTGTGGGCCCAGACCCAGACGAAGCACTGGCGCTGGCGTTGGCCTGCTTGGAATCTGCCTTGGTGATCGGGAAATACCGAGGAAGGGCTATATACACTTCATCTTATCCCGCCCGCACCGCATTGTGTAAAATAGTGAATCCGTTTTTTGTCCGATAGGGATTACATACCGTATGTTCAATTTGGATAGAGCTGTACAAGAAAGCCCTGGGCTCCTGTATTGTGCTGGTGACATGTTTTCATCAGGTTACCATGCTGCCGCGGCCAAACTTGCATTTGTCAAGGCAATGATTCCTGGCAATGCTTGTACTAATAATTCCTTGTCTTCTGCCATAATGCTTGTACTGTAGTACGGTACTGTAGTACTGCTATTGCCATTGTAGCAACTGGGCATATGTATGTGCATTATGGATTGGGTTGGTTCTTTCATCCACCTGTCATATGATAACATGTCATCCTGCGAGCTCCAACCACACTTTGTCGTTTGCCTACATTAAATGAATGTGCCTGCCTTTATGCCCATCTTCTGTAAATCAAGCCTTTGCATTGCATTGCCATTTCGTGTGAACCAAGAGCTCAATCGCCGTTTCTTGTCCACATTCAAAGAATCGTCCGTAACACTGGCCTTCTGTCCAAATTCGCTGAACCAAGTATCACGATCTTCCGCCTTGCAAAGGCCTAGTGGGGTACCTTCTGTCTCCCTCCACAGCCATTGGTCCGCTTCTGCTCGTCTCCCTCCCCTCCCAAGTTGACTTTCTAGTCGATTCAAAAGTCAGCTAGTGGGGTACTCTATTCCCTTCCAAAGCCATTGGTCCGCTCCTGCTCTTATCCTTCTCCTTCCGCCTCTCCCCTTTCTCCCTTTTCGCCCCTCTGTCGGTCTTCCCCCCCGTTTCTCTGTCCCTCACCTCTCCTTTCTCCCGCTGTCCTTTCCCTTCTCTCCCCTCTCTTCCTTCTCTCCCTTCTCTCCCTTCTCTCCCCTCTCTTCCCTCTCTCCCTTCCCTTCCCTCTCTCCCTTCTCTCCCTTCTCTCCCCTCTCTCCCCTCTCTCCCTTCTTTGTCTGCCTCAATCATCTCATCCCACCCATCTGCACCGCTCACTCCTCTTTCAACCCCACCACCTTCCTGTGAGTTTCTTCGAACAATCCGAGCCTCGTCCGAACCTGACGAGCTTCGGGAGGCAGGTTGCGAGTGGGAGGAGGAGGGTCGGGCACGGGAGGAGGAGGAAGGAGGTCTTGCGCTGCTGCCGCCGATGCTGCCGCTGCTGCCGATGCTGCCGACGCTGCCGACGCTGCCGCTGCTGCTGATCCCACTGATAGCACTATCATTCAAACCGCTGCTGTCTGTTGCTGCTGGAACAGTCGAAGGGTTGCTGCTGCTGCTGCTGCTACGCCTGATAGGCTGAGAGAATAGGGAGGGGTTTTCCTTATCTGCGGAAAAAAGGTGGGAAGACAAGTGGGGTGAAACAAAGCCATGAGATTGCGTAACACTCTCTACCGTTGCTGCTGCCGTGCTTCACAGATTTGGAGAACAGGAAAGTATATTTTTAACTGGTGTGGTGAATGAGGGAACAATACCACATGCCATGCACCCAGTACCTACGTGCCACAAGTAACAATACAGCACCTTACACGATACAGCACCTTACACGATACAGTATCTTAGATGATACAGTATCTTACACGATACAGTATCTTACACGATAAAGTATATTACACGATACAGCACCTTACACGATACAGCACCATACACAAGACAAACTGTGCCTTCATTAGAGTTACCTAAGGGTGTGTGCCATACCCCCAATGCTCGGTCCCATTTGTCAGCAGCAGCATGCACCTGAACACTACCTTACACGATACACCACCTTACACAATACAAACTGTGGCTTCTTAAGCTAAGAGTTACCTAATTGGATCGCCTGCCTGCAGGGTGTTTGCCACGTCCTCCATGCTCGGTCCCATCAGTCAGCATCCACCTCAACAGCCACCTCACGCGAAATTGAAGCCTTCCTTTTGCAGATAAAGAACCTATATTAATCGCCTAAAACATACCTAACTGGATCGCTCGCAGGGTGTGTGCCTGCCACGTCCGCCATGCTCGGCCGCATCAGCCAGGCCTTCTCAAGATGACGTACTTAAATGGATTGCCTAACACGCACCTAACTGGATCGCCTGCAGGGTGTATGTCACGTCCTCTGATTGGCCGCATCAGTCAGCAGCAGCACCATCCACTTGAACAGTGTGTGTGCCTTACTTACGTGATACAATAACCGTGCCTTCTTAGAATGTATGTAGTACCTAATTGGATCGCCTGCAGGGTGTGTGCCACGTCCTCCATGCTCGGCCGCATCAGCGGGTCAAACTGGATGCACGACTCCGCCAGCTCAGCGCACCGAGCAAACGCTGACGTGGCAGCCACCCTGGGCAGGGCCACATCAGCATCGGCACTGGCTCCGGCGCCGGTGCCACCTGTCACTCCTCCTTCGCCTCCTCCCCCTTCTGGCGTGTGACCGGCAAGCATGGAAGGATCTATCAGCTCATCCCACCTCTTGTCCTTCAAGAATGGTGTGGCCTGAAAGGTGTGTAGGAGAAGGATGGGGTGGGAAGTGGAGGGAGGTGGGGGAGGAGGTGCAAAGTCAACTAAGAGGAAAGGGAGTGTGAGCAACAGGCATGGAAGGATCGATCCGCTCATCCCACCTCTTGTCCTTCAGGAATGGCATGGCCTGAAAGGTGTGTGGGGAAAGGACGGGGAGCGTGGGGGAGGGAGGGGGAGGGAGGGTGGGGAGGAGGTGCAGAGTAAGTGAAGAGGAAGGGGAGTGCTGGCTGCAAGCATGGAAAGATCTATCAGCTCATCCCACCTCTTGTCTTTCAGGAATGGTGTGGCCTAAAAGGTGTGTGGGGAAAGGACGGGGAGGGTGGGGAAGGGAGGGGGAGGGAGGGTGGGGAGGAGGTGCAGAGTAAGTGAAGAGGAAGGGGAGTGCTGGCTGCAAGCATGGAAAGATCTATCAGCTCATCCCACCTCTTGTCTTTTAGGAATGGTGTGGCCTGAAAGGTGTGTGGGGAAAGGACGGGGAGGGTGGGGGAGGGAGGGGAAGGGAGGGGGAACGAGTGGCCTGGCCTGTGAGTGCTGAAGTTCCCAAACTCAGGCAAAGCTGCCAGTTCAGGCAAAGCTGCCAATTCAGGCAAAGCTGCCAATTCAGGCAAAGCTGCCAATTCAGGCAAAGCTGCCAATTCAGGCAAAGCTGCCAACACACAACAGCATTCCCTCATTCAACCGATGCGCCAGCACCACACGAAAAAAGAACCACACCAAGGATCATCACCAGCAAGCAGGCCTCAACAAACCAGACTCAACCAGTGTGTGAGCAGCGTGCCATCCTGAAACACCGGCACTCTGCCTCTCAGAATCTTCAGCAGCAACCAGTGCTATCTTTATGCCATGTGCATGTGACCAGCAACAACCAACAAGAGGCACCCCTCACTCACCCAGTGTGTGAGCAGCGTGCCATCCCCAAACACCGGCTCTGTGCCTCAGAATCTTCAGCAGCAACCAGTGCTATCTTTATGCCATGTGCATGTGACCAGCAGCAACCAAAAAGAGGCACTCCTCACTCACCCAATGTGTCAGCAGCGTGCCATCCTGAAACACCGGCACTCTGCCTCTCAGAATCTTCAGCAGCAACCAGTGCTATCGTTCTGCCATGTGCATGTGACCAGCAACAACCAACAAGAAGCACTCCTCACTCACCCAGTGTGTGAGCAGTGTGCCATCCCCAAATACCAGCTCTGTGCCTCTCAGAATCTTCAGCAGCAACCAGCAACCAGCAGCAACAACCAACAAGAGGCACCCCTCACTCAACCAATGTGTGAGCAGCGTGCCATCCCCAAACACCGCCTCTCTGCCTCTCAGAATCTCCTGCAACACGACCACCATCCCTAATGCCATGTGACCGGCACCACCCAGCGATATCGCCTTGACTAACAGCATGCAACCACAAGAAAAGAGCCACCCATCACTCACCCAATGTGTGAGCAGCGTGCCGTCACTCACGTGACAAAAGTGTTGTTTTGAGACGTCTCGAACACCGGCTCTCTGCCTCTCAGAATCTTCAGCAACACCACCACCATCCCTAATGCCTTGTGACCACCACCACCGAACATCGTTGGGTGGCGCCAGTGCCGGCCGGTGCTGATGTGGCCCTGCCCTGCCCAGGATCAGCACCACCCACCCAACGATATCGAAATCACTTTTGAGAATTCCCGAAAGTGATTTCAATACAACATCGTTGGGTGGCGCCAGTGCCGGCCGGTGCTGATGTGGCCCTGCCCTGCCCTGGATCAGCACCACCCACCCAGCGATTTGACTTTTGAGTCGACTCAAAAATCAGCACCACCCACCCAGCGATATTGCCTTAACTCACAGCACGCAACCACAAGAAAAGAACCATCCGTCACTCACCCAATGCGTCAGCATCGTGCCGTCTTCAAACACGGGCACTCTGCCACTCAGTAGTTCCAGCAACACCACTCCGAAGCTGAGATAGGGGCGGGGGAGAAAGGGAGCGAGGGAGAGCAGGAGTGGGGACACGGCATTACGAAGGGTGTGGGGAGTGGGTGGTATTGAAGACGAGTCAACAGGCTGTCAGTGCCGGCAGCACCACTCTGAAACTGAGAGGGGAGCAGGGGAGAGAGGGAGCGACGGAGTAGGGGCATGCATGGCATTACAAAGGGGTGTGGTGGGGAGTGGAGGGTGATGAAGGTGAGCGAACGGGGTGTAAGGGTCAGCAGAAACACCACTCCAAGCTGAGCTGAGAGAGGGGCGTGGGAGAGAGGGAGTGGGAATGGCATGTATATGTGACCAGCCAGCAACAACCAACAAGAAGCTCCCCTCACTCACGCAATGTGTGCCCATTGCTTATGTGCTATTGACCAGCAACAACCAACAACAGCAACAACCACTGTGTGCCCATTGCCACATGCGCGTTCTTCCCCCGCATCTCCACCATCTCTCCTGGTTGTCCCCTTTAGAAGCACTCATTTGTGCCTACCTGTACACGTCCATAGCAGTGCTGATCTCCCCCGTCATTAGAATTTCAGGAGCCATGTGGCCGTGCGTGCCGTGCCCATTGCCACATCCACGTTCTCCTCTTCAAAGACTGTCCCTGCGTGTACCCATTCCCACAACACCTAAGTGACGGAAGACGCGTCTAGCGTCTTAGACGGTTGCGTCTAGACGCAGCGTCTAAGACGCTAGACGCATTTCCGGCTAAGTTAGACGCATATTAGACGGAAACCCGGGCAGGCCTAAAAAAAGGTTCGGGCAGCCTAAAAAAACTTCCGAGGGCCATGGGGAGGGTGGGGGACATGCAAATATGACCCATTTGGGTCAAATTTCTGTTGTACCAAAACTTTTCCCTCATATTTTGAGTTCACAACAATCCTCATTTCTCATCATACATAGTTAGGGGACCACTTCTCTCTAGCAGTAGCCAACACGAAGTACATAGCTACTACTACATCCCTGCAATCACTAGGCCTCCTCCAACCTCTCCTCCTACTCCTCCGCCTCCTCCTCCTCCTCCGCCTCGTCCTCCTCCTCCTCCTGCCCCTCCCACTCATCCATGCACACGTCGTCCTCATCCGCCTCCACCTCCCCATCCTCCTCCAATTTGTACCCCTCCAATTTGTACCCCTCGCGAAATTCAATTTCGGACTTGGGATTTTTTTTTCCCGGGCTGACCGAATTTTTTTTACCCAAGCGTCTAGCGTCTAAACATGCGTCTAGCGTCTAGCGTCTAGACGCTAGACGCAAGACGCGTCTTGCGTCTTCCGTCACTTAGCACAACACCCTCCCTCCACACACACCTGTACACGTCAGTTGCAGCGCTGATCTCGCCGGTCATGAGTATTTCAGGGGCCATGTGGCCGTGCGTGCCCATTGCCCCATCCACGATCTCCCCCAGCGTCTCCACCATCTTCCTCTCGTGGTTGCTGTCCCCTTTATAAACACACTTAGTTGTGCATACCTGTACACATCAGTAGCAGCGCTGATTTCCCCAGTCATCAATATCTCAGGAGCCATGTGCCCGTGCGTGCCCATGGCCACATCCACGTTCTCCCCCAGCGTCTCCACCATCTCCCCCGTGGTGGGATCCTCTACTAGGATGGTTTGCTTGATCAGCTTCGCACACCCAAAGTCAGCCACCTGTACGGAAGGGTGGGATGGGAGGGAAACAGAGGGAAGAAATGGAGAGATGGGAGTCGGTGGCAACTCCCCCAGCGTCTCCACCATTTCCCCCGTGGTGGGGTCCTCAACTAGAATCGTCTGCTTGATCAGCTTCGCACACCCAAAGTCCGCCACCTGTAGGGAAGGGGATGTACGACGGAAGCCGTGAGAGAGAGAGAGAGAGAGAGAGAGAGAGAGAGAGAGAGAGAGAGAGAGAGAGAGAGAGAGAGAGAGAGAGAGAGAGAGAAGCGGAAGGAGAGGGACTACTACCGACACACTGAACACGTGGTGTTCTGCGCCCTGGCCGTCGAGACCTATGGGGCAAACGCGCCCCCCACGACGGCGTTCCTGAAACTGCTGGCCACAGCAGCAGCTAGGAACCGCTTCAGGGCCAGCCCCTTGGCGAAATCCGCCAAGAAGATGGCCTGCCACTTCAGCCAGCGCTGGTCAGTGGCCCTCCAGCGCTCCCAGGCGAACGCCCTGCACACCAAGGCCAGGGCTGGGATTGAGGCAGCACACCCCCAGATGGCAGCGGACCCCTGGCCGCTGCACCTGGGGGACATCCTCCACACGCTGGAGGGCTAGAGGGTCACTCTGGGGGGAGGGGAGGGGAAGAGGGGTGAGTTGATGGGCTTATGGGACTGAGGTTATCGTGGATAGAACTGCATGTCTGTACCCCTGCTGAATTAATACAACGGACCATTTGAGAGAGAGAGAGAGAGGGAGAGAGAGTGTGAAGGACAGGGGTGGAAAAGAGAGGGTGGACAGGACAGGTGGTGGCTGAAAGGTGGGTCTCCCCCAGCGTCTCCACCATCTCCCCCGTGGTGGGGTCCTCAACTAAAATGGTCTGCTTGATCAGCTTCGCACACCCAAAGTCAGCCACCTGGAAGTGGGGGTTGGGGTGTGATTCCTTTCCAAGCCAAGAGAGGGCATGAGGCGGAAAATGAGAGAGTGCAAAAGCGTGGAGAAAAGGGAGAGGAAGGTGGTGGTTCTCCCCCAGCGTCTCCACCATCTCGCCCGTGGTGGGGTCCTCAACCAGAATCGTCTGCTTGACTTTTGAGACGTCTCAAAAGTTGTGTTGGGGTCCTCTACTAGGATGGTCTGCTTGATCAGCTTCGCACACCCGAAGTCAGCCACCTGGAAGGACAAGGTATGTGTGTGCGTAAGCTGTGAGAGTGGAGTGTTTGTGAAGGAGAGAGATGGAGAAGAGAGCGGGAAAAGTGGTGGGTCTTCCCCACTCCACCATCTTTCCCGTGTTGGATCCTTGCCAACCCAACAGCAAGCCATGTTGGTGTGATGTGACTTTTGAGAATTCTCGGTGTGACTTTTGAGAATTGTCGGAGAACCACCTCATCCTTGCAACCTGCTCTTCCTCTTGTCACTCCCTTGCCTTCCTTCTCCTTACGTGGTTGATCAGCCTCAGCCACCACCTTTGAAAGAGTTTCCTCCCTCACCCCGTAGGTCCTCCCATAGTGGCGTGCCACCGGATGCTAGATCTGAGGTAACAGCTTTCCACTAATATGAGAGAATAACAGGAGAAAAGCAACGAGAGGGTGTTTGGTACTGAATTTACCTGAACCTGGCTCAGTCGCACACTTCTCGATGTGCACCTCGAGCCAGGCCCAGTTGCTTCAGATTGGTTCGTTAGATTCCCACCCCTCGATGTTTCCTCTAACCCTTCCCAACAACTTCGCCTCAACCCCCCATACTCCCCAGCAACTCACCCACAAATTGTAATCATACAAACACTACACCTGAACCTACACTTGCATCTACACCCGCGCACCAACTGTTATCGCATATGCACGAAGTGCATATTCGGTGACAGCTGTCGGAGAACCACCTCATCCTTGCAACCTGCTCTTCCTCTTGTCACTCCCTTGCCTTCCTTCTCCTTACGTGGTTGATCAGCCTCAGCCACCACCTGCCCCCTCCTGTGCCCGTGCTCGGGCTGCCTGAGCTCGGGTCACAGGACCATGCTGCTGAGGCCTTGTTCCTTTGACTCCTGCCGTGTTGCTCTGATGTGCCTTCACCGGTACTTCTTTCTCATTCTCCAGCACCAGCACCCCAGATTCACGCACCTCTTTTACTCTCCACTACCCTGCTTCACAACTTTCCACCCACCCGTTCACTTGCCTGGGCATTCTCTCCCACCACCATTCCCTGTTTAACAGCTGCACCATTCTCTCGTGGTCGAGTTGCCCCTGCTTGGTGTGCACTTCTTTGATTACTGGTTTCCTCTCGCCTGGTGCGGGTATCACCCTCCATCTCTCCGTCGGCTGCATCTGCAGCTCCTGTTGATACCACCTGCAGTGGTGCCCCCCCCTCACTCTCGCTCTCTCTGTCACTGCCTCCTCTTCTTCCGTTTCCCCCATCAGCCACTTCATGGCCTGCTCATTCTCCGAGATGTTTGCTGATTTCCTACTCCCCTTAACCTCATTCAGCACAACCTGCTTAGTCAGCAGCTCCCTAAATTTACCCTTGCATATCTCCTTATCCTCCGGCGGCCTTTTCCTCCTCCCGTGTAACACCAGTTTGCGGCTGCTCAGCTTTAGCTCCCACTGCTTTACCGGGCCCTTACGCCCCTCCTGTGTGGCAAAGCGCCTCCAGTGTTTCGCTAGCATTGCCAACATCACCTTCTTCCCTTCTTCGCTCACTGTCTCTCCCCCCTTCCACTCTGGATTCTCCCCTTCCATGCGGGCCCAGGCTCCTTGCGGGACTGCGGCTGCCTCTGCTTTTCCTCCCACCTGCTCGTCCCGTTCCTCCGCTCCAGTTGCTGCTGATACACCCGCTTCTACCCCCACCTGCTCGTCCCGTTCCTCCGCTCCAGTTGCTGCTGATACACCCGCTTCTGCCCCCACCTGCTCGTCCCGTTCCTCCGCTCCAGTTGCTGCTGATACACCCGCTTCTGCCCCCACCTGCTCGTCCCGTTCCTCCGCTCCAGTTGCTGCTGATACACCCGCTTCTGCCCCCACCTGCTCGTCCCGTTCCTCCGCTCCAGTTGCTGCTGATACACCCGCTTCTGCCCCCACCTTCCCGTCCTTCTCTTCCACTTTTGCTACCGCTGATGTGCACACCTGTGCCCCCACCTTCCCGTCCATCTCTTCAACTTTTGCTACTGCTGATGTGCACGCCTGTGCCCCCACCTTCTCGTTCTCCCCTTCCGCTTCTGCCGCTGCTGGTACGCACGCCTGTGCTCTCACCTTCTCACACCTCCCTTCCGCTTCTGCTACCTCTGGTGTGCACGCCTGTGCCCCTTGTTTCTTCCCTGGTGATAGAGTTAGTTCAGTCGGAGCATGAGTGCTTGCCATCCACTCAAGTTCCCCCGTTCCTGCCGTCATCACAACTATCCCCTTTGCTATCCGCTTCTCTGGTGCCATCAGCCCCTGTTCTTCTGCCATGACCTTCCCTAACATCCTGCTCCGTGCTCCAGTGTCTGTGATCACCGTCTTGACCTTCTCCCCCTCCATTGCCGTCGCCTCATTTCTCACCATCAGTTCTGAGGTCTGGCTTACCCGCCCGTCCCGCGAGTGGCGAGCTACAACGTCCCTTGGTGTCGTCTCCTCTGCCTGCTGCCCCTTCTCTCCCTCCCTTTTGTCGGTGCTCCTGCAGGTCGTCCTTCCCTCCACTCCGTAGTCCCATCTCTTCCCTTCCCTTCCATGCCACGTACGCGCGCTGCACCTCCTGCTCTACTTCCCTGTCATCCTCATCCCTGGCGCTCGTTCCTGCCTCTGCTTCCCGCCTTTGTCTGAGTGCCTGCAGCTGTGCTTGTAGCCTGCTGAGCTCATGTTCCAGCTCTTCCGGGTTCCCCTTTGCTGTCCCCTCCCGCTGGTAGCAGTCCTTCGCTTCACGTCCCTTCTTGCTGGAAATTTCACACCACGATGCATCTGGGCACTCTCTCCTCAAGTATCCTGGCTTCCCACAGCGATCACAGTTCTTGCAATCTCTCCTAACGTGCCCCGACTGTCCGCATCTGTAGCAGGTCCTGTTGTCTGCCCTACCATCCCCTCGTCCCTCTGACCTTCCCTGATCTTCAGATACCATTGCTGCTGCCCTTATCGGCCCACGGCTCCTCTCTGTCGTTTGTGGCCGGTACGCTTCAAACTTCCTCTGCGCAAACTCTATTTTCTCTGCCAACTCGAAGACTTCATCCAGCGTTGTGTCTGCCCCCATTTCGTACACCCTCATCCGCAATCCGCTTCCCATGGTGCTGTCGAGTCCATCCAGGAACTTGCTAACAAGAAGGCCCATGTCTGCACATGTTACATCCTCCGCCAGGTTGATCAGCCGGTTGTAGTAGGTAAGCAACGACTCGCTCCACCCCTTCCTGAAATTCTGAAATTCTCTTATCTTCTCCGCGGTGTGCCCTGGAAACTGCCGCTGTAACTGCTTCAGAAATGCTTCCGTGGGGTCTTCCCCGTACCTTCCTGCCCTCTCTAGCAACTCATCCATCTTCATTCTGTACAGCGTTTCCGCCTCCCCTTCCAGTGTGTTCGGCAGACTCGGAAAAAAATCCACCGAGTCCATACCACTCCTCTCGCACCTGTATCTCACATTCCCTACTTGCATTAAGTAGTTCTTGAGTGAGGGCCCTGTGCGCTGATCTCCCGCGAATCGCGCCGGCACTTCCACTTGCTCAAACATCGCCGTGCTCCCCCGACCGTCTCCCCATGATTTACTCAGTCCTCTCGCCTGCCTTCCTGATGACTCCCTCTCCCTTGCTCTCTTGATTCTTTCCCTTGCCACTCTGGCGCGCTCCGTGCTGTATGCCAGCCCGCCGCCTCCCCCTTCGCGTCCGCGCTGGTCCTGTCCCACCTCCCTTCGCATGTCCTCCGCACTCATCCGTGCTCCTGCTCGCCCCGACTGCCTCTCTGGCGAGTAATGCGCCCTCGCCCAGCCTTCTCTATGCGTTCCGCGCTGCCAGTGCCTCTCGGGCGAAGGGGATCTCTCGTCCCTTCGCCCTCCGTGCCCGCGGCGACTGTCTTGCAGATGCCACTCCTCCTCCCATCTCCCTCCCTGCTTGCGCTGCAGACCTGGCGAACGTGTCTCACCCCTTGCCCTTCCCGCGTAGTGCCGCCACGGATCAGGTGAGCCAGACCCGCCAGTCTGTCGTCTATCATGTTGCCCATACCGATCAGGCGAGCGCGACCCGCCCCTCTGCCTCCCATCATGGTGCTGACGCACCTCAGGCGAGCGCGACCCTCCGTTCCGCCCTCCTCCGCGCTGCCAACGCGGATCAGGTGAGAACTCGTCCTCGCGCACTTCCTGTTGCTCCTCCGCCCGCCCCCGCTGCTGCTCTGATGAGTGATTCACCTTCTCACGCCTCTCCTGCTTCCTGCGTCGGCGCCGCTCCAGATTATACCCATATTCCTCCTCTTCACTATACTCATGTTCCTTCGCTTCACACAGCTCCTCATCACTCCTTTTCGTCTTCTCCCTCCCTTCCTTACCCTCAGGGGAATCTTCTTGACACCGCCTCCCTCGTCCGCCTGCTCCTCGGCGCCCATGATATTCTCTTACCCTTCCCTTGGCACTTCCCGAGTCCTTCCTTGGGGACACATCTCGCTGGCAGCGCTCTTCCTCATCCCTCCTCCTGTGTCTCTCTCTCTCTTGTCTCCCCCTTGCCTCTCCGTCAGGCTCCAGCACCAACCCTGCTCCTGCGCACGGGTACTCTTTCATTCCTTTACGGCGTGCTCTCGCATCCGCCCCCGCGATGTACTGCGACAAACACTCACTCCCCTTAACACGCGCTTCCCCCTCCTCCTGCCGCTGCCGTGCGGGCGAGCGCTGCGCGTGCCCCCTACCGCGGTCGTTCCCCCTTTCCTCTCGCCGCAGCTCTGGTGATCGCCCTCCACCCAACGCCAGGCGCCTCCTGCGCTCGTGTCCGCGTCTTGGTTCAGGCGAGCCATACATACCCGCCTGCGCGTCTCGCCTCCTCATTTCCTCACGGCTGGCTTCTGGCGCACGCTCAGCCTCCTTATCTTCGCCGTGCCTTGCGTTACTTCCGCGCATCCTGCCTGGCGAGCGATTTGCATCCGTGCTCCCCCGGCGCCCCGCGCCATTCTCAAGCATTTCGCCCACCGACCCGTCTGCATCCGCGCTACCGCGGCGCCTCGCGCCACCCCTGCGCATTTCGCCCGTCGAATCGTCTGAATCCGCGCTCCCGCGGCGCCTTACGCTGCCGTCACCCATTTCGTCCGCCGCGCGACCTGAATCCGCGCTTCCATGGCGCCTTACGCTGCCGTCACCCATTTCGTCCGCCACACGACCTGAATCCGCGCTTCCCTGGCGCCTTACGCTGTCGTCACCCATTTCGTCCGCCGCGCGACCTGAATCTGCGCTCCCCTGGCGCCTTACGCTGCCGTCACCCATTTCGTCCGCCGCGCGACCTGAATCCGCGCTTCCCTGGCGCCTTACGCTGCCGTCACCCATTTCGTCCGCCGCGCGACCTGAATCCGTGCTTCCCCGGCGCCTTACGCTGCCGTCACCCATTTCGTCCGCCGCGCGACCTGAATCCGCGCTTCCCTGGCGCCTTACGCTGCCGTCACCCATTTCGTCCGCCGCGCGACCTGCATCCGCGCTTCCGCGGCGCCTTGCGCTGCCTCCGCGCATCCCTTCCGGCGAGCCACTTGCTCCCGCGTCCTTGCTCCCGTCGTCGCGCTCTTCTTCCGCGCCTTTTTCCTCTTCACCATCCCGCACCATCGGGATCTGGTGTGTTTCTTCCTCGCCGTCGGCCTCGTTTGCCGAATCCGACGAGTCCACCACGTCCGCGTCGTCGCGACGCCTTACACCCTCTCCTTGCTGGCCGCGTGCCAGATTCCAAGGGTCACCGCTGGACGGTTGAGGCCTGGGCTCCGATCCCGCGTGCAGATCGTCCTTGCCTCCATCTCGACGCCCTTCAACGTGCAGATCTGCGCGGTCCGCCGCCCTCCTTGGCGACCACTCCCGCGATCTTCCTCGCTCCTGCGAGCGCGTCCTCCGCGACGGCGGCGTTTCCCGACGCGAGTACATCTGCTGCCAGCGCAGCTCGTGGCAGTCCATACTGCCCAAACGTTCTCTCGGCTTTTCTCCTGTTATGAAAGAGTTTCCTCCCTCACCCCGTAGGTCCTCCCATAGTGGCGTGCCACCGGATGCTAGATCTGAGGTAACAGCTTTCCACTAATATGAGAGAATAACAGGAGAAAAGCAACGAGAGGGTGTTTGGTACTGAATTTACCCGAACCTGGCTCAGTCGCACACTTCTCGATGTGCACCTCGAGCCAGGCCCAGTTGCTTCAGATTGGTTCGTTAGATTCCCACCCCTCGATGTTTCCTCTAACCCTTCCCAACAACTTCGCCTCAACCCCCCATACTCCCCAGCAACTCACCCACAAATTGTAATCATACAAACACTACACCTGAACCTACACTTGCATCTACACCCGCGCACCAACTGTTATCGCATATGCACGAAGTGCATATTCGGTGACAGAATTCTAGGTGTGACTTTTGAGAATTCTAGGTGTGACTTTTGAGAATTCTAGGTGTGACTTTTGAGAATTCTAGGTGTGACTTTTGAGAATTCTAGGTGTGACTTTTGAGAATTCTAGGTGTGACTTTTGAGAATTCTAGGTGTGACTTTTGAGAATTCTAGGTGTGACTTTAGAGAATTCTAGGTGTGACTTTTGAGAATTCTAGGTGTGAATTTTGAGAATTCTAGGTGTGACTTTTGAGAATTCTATAAAGTCACACCAACACAGCTGGGTCTCCCCCACTCCACCATCTCGCCCGTGTTGGATCCTTGCCGACCCAACAGCAACCCTCACTCACTCCATTCCATTCCTATTGAGTCGACTCATGAGTAATACCAGCCATGCTCACCTTAGCCACGTAGCTATCAGTGATGAATATGTTGGGTGCCTGCACGTCTCGGTGCAGCACCTGCGGTCGCTGCAAGTGCAGGTACCTCAACCCCCTTGCTGATCCAACGGCAAGCCATACCTTGGGAACATCTCATCTCAGATACCAGCCATGCTCACCTTGACCACGTAGCTGTCAGTGATGAGAATGTTGGGTGCTTTCACGTCTCAGTGCAGCACCTGTGGTCTCTGCGAGTGCAGGTACCTCGACTCAAGCCCCTCGCTGGTCCATCTAAAACCTAAAAACCCGTCACCCACCTTAGCCACGTAGCTATCAGTGATGAGTATGTTGGGTGCCTTCACGTCTCGGTGCAGCACCTGTGGGCGCTGCGAGTGCAGGTACCTCAACCCGCGTGCTGATCCAACGGCAATCTTCAGCCGCTTCTCCCACGACAAGGGGCCGTTCTGCCTGACCTTTTTGCCTGGTGGAGAGAAAGGAAACAAAGAGAAGGGGGGATGAGGGGGAGGGGGAGGGGGAGGGGGAGGGGGAGGAGAGGATTTTCTTTGTCTCCCACATGTCCCAGTGGTTGGCGGTTGTCTTCAGCTGCCTCTCCCACGACAAGCGGCTGTTCTGCCTGACCTTGTGGCCTAGCATTGAGAAAGTAAAAAACGGGGACGGACGGAGAAGAGAAACCATATTATTTTCCATATTGTCACAGCCGCCGCTACCTTCAGCCGCTCTCGCACGGCAAACAAGGGCCCGATCTACCTGACCTTGTGGCCTAGCGGTGAGAAAGTAAAAAACGGGGACGGACGGAGAAGAGAAACCATATTACTTTCCATATTGTCACAGCCGCCGCTACCTTCAGCCGCTCTCGCACGGCAAACAAGGGCCCGATCTACCTGACCTTGTGGCCTAGCGGTGAGAAAGTAAAAAACGGGGACGGACGGAGAAGAGAAACCATATTACTTTCCATATTGTCACAGCCGCCGCTACCTTCAGCCGCTCTCGCACGGCAAACAAGGGCCCGATCTACCTGACCTTGTGGCCTAGCGGTGAGAAAGTAAAAAACGGGGACGGACGGAGAAGAGAAACCATATTACTTTCCATATTGTCACAGCCGCCGCTACCTTCAGCCGCTCTCGCACGGCAAACAAGGGCCCGATCTCCCTGACCTTGTGGCCTAGCGGTGAGAAAGTAAAAAGGGGGAGAATGGATTATAACACAGAAATGAAACCGCATTATTTTCCACATTTTCACTAGGGGTGAGCAAAAAACCGAACAGGTTGGTTTTTTTGGCTTAAAGTGTTCGCCGAACAGTGTTCGAGGTTCGCCCGAAAACGTTCGTGTTCGGGCCTCTGCTGCAATTTGCCCCGCGACGAACACGAACGTGTTCGAGGTTCGCCCGAACACGCCTTCACAGGCGAACGGCAAACACCTGTTTTTGCTCAAGGCGTTCGACGAACCGAACAGTGTTCGGTTCGGCAAACGGCTGTGTTTGTGTAGGGGCGAACACGAACGTGTTCGTGTTCGCCCCTTGCTCACCCCTAATTGTCACAGCCGGTCTACCTTCAGCCGCTCTCGCACGACAAGCGTCCGTTCTACATTTTTGAGGCGCCTCAAAATGCACCTCACTACACGCGGGTCACAGCCGCCCCGCCGCTACCTTCAGCCGCTCTCCCACGACAAGCGTCCGTTCTACCTGACCTTGCGGCCTGTTGGTTGGGAGAGTTAGAGCGGAAGTAAAAAACATACCCTGATTGAGAAGGGAGAGAAAGATGAAGAACAAAAGAGAATTGGGGAGGAGTGAATGTATGATGCCCCAAAACAGAAGCCTATCTATAAGTGAAAGCACAAAGGCACAGCCACACAGCACAGAAGGATGGTACGACAGCAACACAGCAGTGCAGTACAGCAGTATTAGCACAGCAGCATTTGAGTCGACTCAAAAGCAGACTCATTACACGCGGTTTCTACATTGAAAAGTTATTTGTTGCATGACAGGTTGGGAAGAGTGTACAGAGAACACTTGTTCGAGCGAGGCTTCCAAGGACTCGCCCCCGAATTTCTCCCGCAGCAACACAGCAGTACAGTACAGCAGTATTAGCACAGCAGCATACCAAGCAGAGCAGACAAGACAAGACATATTACCATACAATAAGACAGCGAGTGCTCCCTTTGGCCAGAAACCCGTACACCGGAGCGCAGCAAATCATCACGAAACAAAGCAAGCAGGCTGTGAAACACCATACCGTGCAAGTGGTCGGCGAGACTCCTAAGGAACTCGTACATTAGCAACCAAGCAAGATAGCAGCACGTCAACACAGAAGCAGAGCGGCATGGGAGCAGAACAAGCAGCCCAGCAGCACAGCAAGCACACCACACCCCGTGCAAGTGGTCGGCGAGACTCCTTTTGGGCAGGAACTCGTACACTAGCTAGCAGCCGTTGATTGCGCCGGTCTTCATGTCTAGCATGGATTCACACAGCAGCACCATATTACCAGCCAGCTTGCTAGCAAAGCAACAAGTCCAGAAGAGACAACACACTGTACCGTGCAAGTGGTCGGCGAGGCTCCCATTGGGCAGGAACTCGTAGACTAGCAGCCGTTGATTCTTCCGCATGCAGTACCCCATCAGCTTCACCTGCAGGGAGGGGAATGGAAAGCGACAAAGGGAAAAGACAAGGTGGAAATTGGAATCTGTTAACATTGTCAAGCCAGCTGCACTGCACGGCTACGGTGCACTAACAGCTGTTCATTCTTCTGCATGCAGTAACCCGTCAGCTTCACCTGCATGAAGGGGAAGGGCGAGGAAGGGGAAAAATAAAAGGTGTTACAGAAAGCTGTACTACAAGTGGACTCAGAATGCAACTGCTGCTGCACCCCACTGCGAGCAGTAACCCATCAGCTTCACCTGCAAGGGGGAGGAAGGGGAAGGCAAAAGGCACAGGGTATCGACGCCCTCTAGTCTAGCCCTGTAACAAACTCCTCATCGCCCTGCTCCGCCTCATCCTGCCTGCTCCCCTCCACGCTATCCAGCTACCCCTATCGCACCTTCTCCCCACCACCAAACATTGGAGCGACTTTTGAGAATTCTCAAAATCCGCTCTGTCGCGCTATTAACACATAGCCTGCGGCTAAGTGTGAATTGCACAGCAGCTTAAGGTGAGGTTGTACTATATTGCTGTTTGTTTCTTGTACTCATACTTTCGTTTGTGTGCTTGGAATGTACTGTACATATATGGAGCCGAGCAGGTGGGAGAAGCTCAAGGAATTTGGTGGGGACAGGGTTGAATTCGATTCCAGGCTGGGAATTCGATTCCAGGCTGGGAATTCGATTCAGAGAATGCAATTCCAGCTGGAAGTCGGTGCATGCCTAGTGGGCCACTGGGACACAGCTAGCACCTAGAAGCTATCGCGTGCAGCACTGCTGCTATGCGACTTGGCAACTAGAGTTAGCTTGTGGGACAAGCAACCTAGGCAGAAGGATGGTTGGGACTTAGGCAGGGGAGGATACCTGCTCTGTGCTTTTTGCTTGTTTGTTTCTCATAATACTGCAATTCGTTTTCCAAACCACGGAGGCAAGCACTTAAAGAGAAGCTCAGGCAAACTGACGGAGCCCTTGCGAGGGAGAGTATTCAGTCTTGTTACAAACAAGCAAAAAGGGTAGCGGTAGAGAAGTGTACGGGCGCAGAGGCCCGGTGTTAACCACGGCAACAGGGCCGTGAGGCATGAGCGATACGGATCCGGATCTACACATCCATCAGTTGCGGTCGGGACAGAGGTATCCCGCTAGGACTATGGAAGGTCGAGAAGAGCCGCCTGTGAAGCCTGGATTTCGTGCAGACGGAGGAGTTAACGAAACACAGGGAGAAAAGGGGCCTGATCTGCCGAAGGAGGGTGAGAATCGTCAGGAGAACTTGCCCAGCTCGGTGCACAACTCGCCAGGACGACAGAGCGAGGCGAGATCTGGGCAGCAAGGATCGCAGCAAGGAACGCCTGAGCGCGGTGAGGCGCACAAACGGGAAGCAGAGCAGAAATTCAGAGAGGAGAATTTCCGTGGTCTATCCGGAGGGCGCAGTACCACCAGGGGGCCCGAGCAAGGGGGTTGGCCTGCAGGAAGCAGAGAGAGGGAAGCCGCAAGCTGGGGGACAGGGAGGTCTATGAACATGGCGCCCCCAAAGATCGAAATACCAGACCGCTTCTCAGGGGCACCAGGTGAAGAGCCAACACTGAAGAACTACCTTATGATGATTGATGATATACGGTACACCTGGGAGAGAGAGGGGTTAGATCCGATAGAATTTTTCAGAGGATTGGGAAGGACTCTGAAAGGGGAGGCACTGACACACTACAGAGTGGAGCGTCAGGGGCTGTTGATGCAGTGCAAGAATGGGGACTTTGCGCAGGGAGAGATCACTGACCGATTTTTGGACACGCTGCGTGAGCAGTTCCCCGGGCACTCAGCTGAGCGCATGATAGAGTTCCAAGACTTTAAAAGAGGGCGGGCCGAGTCGCTGCTGGCATACTACAACCGGCTGCTGGAGCTGGCTGAGGATATGGGCTGCGTTGAGGAGCGTACCTTGGTGACGAAATTCCTGGGGGGGTTGGAGGAGGAGCTGATGAATGAAATGAAAACATGTCTGTACGCTTTGGGGATGAAGGCGAGACTCAGGCAGGTGTATCAAGTGGCGAAAGAAGTGGAGGAAGGGCGGAGGTTCTTTGAAGGCTTGAGAGGAGCAGGCTCCAGCCGCTTAAACGAGCGAAGGAGACCAGCCTGGGCAGCAGCTGAAGGAAGGAGGGGGGAGGAAGAACGTAGAGAGAAGCCCTGGGAAGACCCAAGGCGGTGCCATAAGTGTGGAGAAAAGGGACATATACGGAAGGACTGCACAGTGGGCATTGTATGTGACACCTGTGGCGTGGAGGGACACTTCAGGCGAGACTGCCCCAAGGCTCCCAGCTGCACCAACTGCGGCAAGAAGGGACACACGAAAGAAAGGTGTTACAGCCGAGGAGAGAGGGAGAAAGGGAAGTCCACGAGGGAGCTGCAGCTGGAAAGGGAGCTGGCGAAATTAAAGGCACAGATGGAGAAGACTCAGGTCAGTGAGGACCCGGAGAAAGCGTTGCTAGCCTGGGAGGAAGACGAAGAGGAATCAGATGAGGAGGAACCGGAGTATGGTACGATGGCGTTACAACCTAGACCTCGAGAAGAGTTGGGGCTGAGGAGCAAAGGGGTGGACGGCAGAACCAATGAAAAGACCTACGAGAGGAGAAGCCCCAAGATACAACAGAGTGGAGATGAGAAGCGGACAGCACGGCGACGGCCTGAGGAGAGAATGGTGTGTCAGCCTACAGCGTTGGTGGCCGAATCCGGAGCTGTGGCTGTAAGAGGTATACGGGTAGAGAATGCGGTGGTGGACACTGGGGCGCAGAGTGTGCTGATTGGGAAGAAGTTGGGGGAGCAACTGAAAGCTCAAGGGGACTTGGAGCTAGTGGAACGGGGATTACTCATCATGACGGCGGAAGGGGGAGCACCCAAATGGATGCCGTGCACAAAGGAGCCAATCGAGATTACGCTGCAGCCTGGGGAAAGGGGTGAGACCAAGATACGAGTGCAGTGCGGGATGACAGAATCGGATGACTACGACATCCTGCTAGGCATGGAGCTCCTGTTCAGGTTGGGAGCGACAATATGTACTTGGGAAGAGCGGGTGCAGTACCGTACTGAACGTTGGAAGGAAGGAGGTGAGCTGGGCGAACTGCCGGTCAGGTTTGTTAAGACAGAACCCAAGAGGGCCTGGAGAGCAGGGGCGGTCAGGGGAGAGAGGAAGAAGTGGAATGGAGAAAGCGCACTGGCAGGGATGGGGGCAAAGCTGAGTGAGTACGGTGTGACGCTAGTGGAGCTGTTCGGAGGCATAGGGGCGGGGCTTGCAGCAGCCCTAGAGGCCGGCCTGGAGGTTCAGAAGTGGCATTACATAGAGTTAGATCCGGAGGTGCGTAAGATGGCGTGGAGTCATGCCAGGGCCTTGCAGGAGCGGTATCCAGCGCAGCTGCGAAAGGAAGTCATAGTAGAGGCAATGAAGAGAGAGCATTGGGATGTAAAGGAGATCAGCAGGCAGGAAGTGAGGAGCTGGGGAAAGGTGGACTTACTGGTGGCCGGATGGGAGTGCCAGGGCACTTCTCGGGCAGGCAAGGGAAGAGGGCTGCAGGATGAGCGCACAGGATTAATCAAGAAGCTCCTGGAGGTCATGGCCTGGATGAGGGAAGAAGGAGAAAAATACGCGTACATCTTGGAGCACGTGGATATGAAGGGAGATCCTCGAGAACCGGTGCGAGCTGTGAGGGAGATGGTAGAGGCACAGCTAGGGAAGGGAGTGAGTTGGGTGTCAGAGGTCCACTGGTGATCCCCGATCGATCCTACGGAAGGGTTACAGGCACATTTGCCTGGGGGGTTATGGGCGCACTGACCCGCTACTGAAACAAGCCCTTTTATCCCAATGGTCTAGTGGTTGGGATTCTGAGATGGTATCAGAGCGAAGGTCTCGGGTTCGAATCCCGGTGTATGCACTTCGGGCATCCCAGTGCGGGGGGGTGTCAGAGGTCCACTGGTGATCCCCGATCGATCCTACGGAAGGGTTACAGGCACATTTGCCTGGGGGGTTATGGGCGCACTGACCCGCTACTGAAACAAGCCCTTTTATCCCAATGGTCTAGTGGTTGGGATTCTGAGATTGGGATGCAGCCCTGCACGGAGCACGATGCCACCGGTCACGGTGCTACTGGCAGAACGTGCTACCAGAGGAAGAGCTGCGTGCCAGACTGTCTAGGGTGGAGAGGGATGACCGGAGGATAGTGGAGGATATCCTGGAACCGGGTCGCGTGGCAGCTCCAGTGTGGAAGCCGGACCATCCCCTGCAGCACCAGTGTAACAGGATAGGGGAGGCACGACGAGCCTTGCCGACGCTGGTCGCCTACCCAGGAGCCAGGGGGTTTGTTGAAGTGGACGGCCAGCCAGGCCCAGGGATGATATACGACCACAAAAAGAAAAGGTGGGAGGAGCCGACAGCTCTGGAGAGAGAATTGGCCATGGGTTATCATGCGGGAGCGACGGCAGCACCGGGTATAAGTGAGGAGGCAAGGAGGGCGGCAGTGGGGAGAGCAATTGATCAACACTCACTTAGATGGCTGATTGGAGAGATGAGAAAGGGGGCAAAGGGACCTGGAGGTAAGAAGGCACGGGGGGAAAGGGGGTGGCGGAAGCAGCCAGCGTACTCAGCGGTGGAGCTGAAAAAGGAAGTAGGGGCGGAGCCGAGACAAGAGAAGCTGAATGTCACCAAGGGCCCAGAGAAGGAATGGGAGATAGGGGCAGATGTGGAGGCAGGGGCGGCAGAGGCGATCAAGCAGCTGCTGAAGGCGCACAGGGGCACATTTGCATACAACCTGCAGGAGCTGGGGCAGTACAAGGCCGGGGAATTAGAGATAAAGCTCACGACAGAGATACCGACTTACCAGCGCAGGAGGCGCATGAATGCTGAAGATGCAGCCATCTGCAAAGAGAAGTGTGAGGAGTTGCTGGCAGCAGGAATCATCCGCCCATCCGAGTCTAGTTACGCAGCGGCCACAGTGGTAGCAGCCAGGAAAGACTTGACCGGCGCGGTTCTGTCACGACGGATGTGCGGGGACTACCGTGATCTGAATAAGATCACGGAGCCTGACCGCTATCCCATGCCGACTGCAGAGGATATCTTCGACCTGCTGGAAGGGGCAGTCATCTTCACCACACTGGACCTTAGGCAGGGGTTCAACCAAATTGCCATAAGAGAGGAGGACAAGCGCAAAACCGCTTTTCACGGGGTGGACGGGTTGTATGAGTATAACAAGATGCCATTCGGCATGCGGAACGCATCTGCCGTGTTCCAACGAGCTATGGATCAGGTACTGCGTGGCATACCAGCAGCAGCGTGTTATATCGACGATGTGCTGATCTTCAGCAAAACGGACATGCAGCATGTGGAGGACCTGAAGCGGACGCTAGAGGCGATAGCAGCAGCAGGACTCACCTGCCACCCAGAGAAGTGCAAGATAGCAAGGAGGACAGTGGCGTATCTGGGGTTTGAGGTGAAAGGGGGCAGGCTGGGTATTCAGGAGGCGAAGGTTAAGGTACTGGACAAGCTGGCACCGCCGAAGGACAAGTCAGGGCTGAGAGCGTTGCTCGGCTTCCTAAACTACTATAGGAAGTTCGTGCCGAACTTTAGCCGGCGAGCGAACCTCCTGAATCAACTGCTTAGGGAAGGAAAGCGATGGGAGTGGGGAAAGGAGGAAGAGGCGGCCAGACAGGATCTATTAGAGGCAGTACGAACAGGCACACTGCTGCAGATACCCAGGGCAGATGCTCCCTTCACGCTTTACACTGACTGGAGCTGCATGGGGATGGGGGCAGTCCTGTGCCAGGAGATTGAGCGAGAGGAGCGAGTGGTAGCATTTGCCAGCCGCAGCTGCAGCCCCACCGAGGCAAATTACTGCTCGTATGAAGGCGAGGGGTTGGCAGCTGTATGGGGCATCAACCATTTCAGGGTCTACCTGCAGGGGCGTAGGTTTGTGCTGGTAACCGACCACCAGCCTTTGATGTGGCTGATGACAAACCAGGAACTGACGGGACGGAATGCCCGTTGGGCGATCAAGCTGCTGGGATACGACTTTGAAATCCGCCACCGCCCGGGCAAGACCCTCCAGCATGCTGACGGTCTGTCTAGGAACCCTCCACCTGTACAGCCCGTGGCGCAGCTGGTAGCCGTAGCACAGGTGCCGGCAGCGGGCTGGGGGCAAGAGAAAGTGGAGAAGAGGCAGTTAGATGTCTGGGAGGATACCGAGACTCTGGAGTGGATTAAGGGAGGGAGCACGGAGGGCGAGGAGGCCAGTGAAAGGGCAAGGGCCAGGGGGCAGCATTACCGTTGGTACCAAGAGCAGCTGCAGCTTCGCACCAGTGAGGGATGGAAGATAGTGCCACAGAAGAAGGACAGAGAAAGGATCATGCGGCGGGTGCATGGGAAGCTGGGGCATTACGGAACGGCACGCACCAATCAACTGCTGAGAACGATGTACTGGTGGGCAGGGATAAGGAGGGACGTCAAGGAGCTGGTAGATGAGTGTGCAGCCTGCAGGCGTAACAAAGCAGCACTGGAGAAGGCAAGGGAGGAGCTGCAGTCCCTGCCGATTCGGGGACTGGGCTACCGCTGGTCGCTAGATTTGGCTGGGGAATTACCTCTGTCCAAGAAAGGCAAGCAATACATACTCGTGATGGTAGAGCACACCAGTAAGTGGGTAGAGGCCAGGGCACTGCCGAGCAAGAACAGTGGGCTGATTGCAGAGGCGTTCGTGGAGCAAGTGATCACCAGGTTTGGGGCGTGCGGGGAGGTGTTAACTGACCAGGGTACCGAGTTCAAGGGCTGCTTTGAAGAGACTTTGCAGGAGCTGCAGATCACTCACCGTGTGACATCAAGGTATCACCCGCAGTCGGATGGGTTAACAGAGCGGCTGATTCAGACGCTGAAGAGAGGGTTGCGGGCCTACGGGGAGACGAACAAGAGAGGATGGGACCAGGAGCTACACTGGATCCTCGCAGGTTATCGCTTTGCCAAGCAAGCGGCATTGAAGGACATGTCGCCCTACCATCTGCTGTACGGGAGGCACCCCATCCTACCCGTGGATGCACCGAAGTTGCTAAGTGCGACGGTAGATGCAGACGAGCCACACCTGTGGGCTGAGCTGGCTAGGAAAAGGGCGGCCTACCTGAAGGAACTGACGCCGTCAGCGCTGGACAACCTCCACGTGGCGCAGCTGAGGGACGCCAGACGTTACCAACAGAGGAAGGCAGGAGAGGAGGGCAGCAGACGTAAGGGAGTAGAGACTGGGGAGGAAGTGTACCTGAGGCAGCCCAAGCGAGATACGCTGGACCTGCCAGTCGGACCAGAACGCTGGAAGGTGAAGGAGATCCGGCAGTCCGGGGTGCTGGTGCTAGAGGATGAGCGAGGCAGGAGCATCAAGGAGCACGTTACCAATGTGGCCGCGGCTGGAGAAGGGAAGGGTCAGGCTGTGGGTCCCGAAGCCAGAGTTGCCTGTGCTGGAACTCAGGCTCGGGAGGGGGCAATGCAGCCTGAGAAGCAAGGAGAAGGCAGGAGCGGCATCATCACATACACCAGGAGAAAGAAGAGGCAGACAGGCGGTACCGGGACAGACAAGCAGGCATGAGAGGATGAGGGTGAGAGAGGAGGTGGAAGTATCCGTCAGGAAGAAACAGGGATTCTGAGAAGGAGGAAGAGAAGAACAGTCAGAAGAGCAGAAGGAGAGGAGCTACTTCACGACAGCTCCAACAATACTCCGCCTCATCCTGCTCCCCTCCACGCTATCCAGCTACCCCTATCGTACCTTCTCCCCAACATGTATAAAGATTTGTTTTGAGACGTCTCAAAACAAATCTTCATACATGTCCCTCCACGATATCCAGCTACCCCTATCGCACCTTCTCCCCGACACCAACCCTCACCTTAATTCTCCCTCCCTCTATCCCTGCTTACCAGGTGTTTGTGCTCCAGGCGACTCAGCAGCTCCAGCTCTGTCACAAACTCCTTGTCGCCCTGCTCCCCATTACCCTGCTGCTCCCCTCCCTTCTATCCTGCTAACACCCACTCCTTCTCCCTCTCCCTTCCCACTCACCAGGTGTTTGTGCTCTAGCCGACTCAGCAGCTCTAGCTCTGTCACAACTCCTTGTCGCCCTGCTCCCCTCCCTCATTTTACTCTCAAACCCCTATCTATTCCGCATACACCAATCCTTCCAGCACCAGCCTCTCCCACTCACCAGGTGTTTGTGCTCTAGCCGACTCAGCAGCTCCAGTTCAGTCACAAACTCTTCGTCTCCCTGCTCCCCTCCCTCATCTGTGCACCAACCCCTCCCTATCTATTCCGCATACACCAACCCTTCCAGCACCAGCGTCTCCCACTCACCAGGTGTTTGTGCTCTAGCCGACTCAGCAGCTCCAGTTCAGTCACAAACTCTTCGTCTCCCTGCTCCCCTCCCTCATCTGTGCACCAACCCCTCCCTATCTATTCCGCATACACCAATCCTTCCAGCACCAGCGTCTCCCACTCACCAGGTGTTTGTGCTCTAGCCGACTCAGCAGCTCCAGTTCAGTCACAAACTCTTCGTCTCCCTGCTCCCCTCCCTCATCTGTGCACCAACCCCTCCCTATCTATCCTGCATACACCAATCCTTCCAGCACCAGCCTCTCCCACTCACCAGGTGTTTGTGCTCTAGCCGACTCAGCAGCTCCAGTTCAGTCACAAACTCTCCGTCTCCCTGCTCCCCTCCCTCATCTGTGCACCAACCCCTCCCTATCTATTCCGCATACACCAATCCTTCCAGCACCAGCCTCTCCCACTCACCAGGTGTTTGTGCTCTAGCCGACTCAGCAGCTCCAGCTCAGTCACAAACTCTTCGTCTCCCTGCTCCCCTCCCTCATCTGTGCACCAACCCCTCCCTATCTATTCCGCATACACCAACCCTTCCAGCACCAGCGTCTCCCACTCACCAGGTGTTTGTGCTCTAGCCAACTCAGCAGCTCCAGTTCAGTCACAAACTCTTCGTCTCCCTGCTCCCCTCCCTCATCTGTGCACCAACCCCTCCCTATCTATTCCGCATACACCAATCCTTCCAGCACCAGCGTCTCCCACTCACCAGGTGTTTGTGCTCTAGCCGACTCAGCAGCTCCAGTTCAGTCACAAACTCTTCGTCTCCCTGCTCCCCTCCCTCATCTGTGCACCAACCCCTCCCTATCTATCCTGCATACACCAATCCTTCCAGCACCAGCCTCTCCCACTCACCAGGTGTTTGTGCTCTAGCCGACTCAGCAGCTCCAGTTCAGTCACAAACTCTTCGTCTCCCTCCTCCCCTCCCTCATCTGTGCTCCAACCCCTCCCTATCTATTCCGCATACACCAACCCTTCCAGCACCAGCGTCTCCCACTCACCAGGTGTTTGTGCTCTAGCCGACTCAGCAGCTCCAGTTCAGTCACAAATAGGGATGGGCATTTGGCCCGGACGGGTCGGGTTACCTGACCCGACCCGCCTAAAATGGCGGGTCGGGTCAGGAATGCTGAGAATGTCGACCCGTCCGGGTCGGGTCGGGTTTACCCGGGCGGGTCGGGTCGACCCGTGACCCGTCAATGTGATTTATAGACGGGTATCAGCGACCCGCCGGGTCGGGTTGACCCGTCCCGTCCGGGTCGCATACCCAGTCAAATGACAGGGTTACCCGACCCGTTCTCTGCTTAGGGTACAATTTGGAGAGGGGGAGAACATCAGTTGGTTTTTATGTTTTGTTTCCCTCGACATTCAGATCCAGTCTCTAATCAAGTTAGTAAATCTCCACTCCACCTACCAAAACTCTTACAGTCTTGACTTCAATGTTAGCACTATTTTAATATTTATATTCATTATAGGCATAGGCGCTCCTGCCTTTCCCAGTGTCGCACGACCAGGGGCGCAGCAGCGCACTCGCGGGCACGCATTGGCGGGATCGTGTCCCCGCAATAGCGCGATCGCGGCCCCGCATATGCGCGATCGCGGCACCACACTAGGGCAGCGCGATCGCGGCCACGCATTGGCGGGATCGCATCCCCGCAATAGCGCGATAGCGGCCTTGCAGTAGCGCGAACGCCACCAGCCAGAATCGCGGTCCCCACCTCCAGCATCGCGAACACCACCTGGAGCAGCGCCAAGGCGCCACCATACCCTGCTGCTATGTAGCATATTTTGATCCGACCCGACCCGACCCGTGGTGTAACCGACCCGGTTACGGGTCACAAATACCCGTTCCAACGGGGCGGGTCGGGTCACCAAAACAGAGTCAAACCTGACCCGCTAACCCGACCCGACCCGACCCGTTAAGCTAACGGGTCGCCCTAAACGGGACGGGTCGGGCCGGGTCGGGCCAGATGCCCATGCCTAGTCACAAACTCTTCGTCTCCCTGCTCCCCTCCCTCATCTGTGCACCAACCCCTCCCTATCTATCCTGCATACACCAATCCTTCCAGCACCAGCCTCTCCCAATCACCAGGTGTTTGTGCTCCAGTCGACTCAGCAGCTCCAGTTCAGTCACAAACTCTTCGTCTCCCTGCTCCCCTCCCTCATCTGTGCACCAACCCCTCCCTATCTATTCCGCATGCACCAATCCTTCCAGCACCAGCCTCTCCCACTCACCAGGTGTTTGTGCTCCAGTCGACTCAGCAGCTCCAGTTCAGTCACAAACTCTTCGTCTCCCTGCTCCCCTCCTCCTTGCTTCAGCACCTTCACTGCCACCACCTGATGGATGGTGGGAGGGAGGGGGATTTCGTAGGGCGAAGTATTGAAGATAAGGCTATTGCATGCATGATACATACAAGCAACGGTTTAGAAACAAACTCCTCATTTCCCTGCTCCCCTCCTCCTTGCTTCAGCACCTTCACTGCCACCACCTGATGGTGAGAGGGAAAGCGATTTGCGATGTAGAGGGCAAAATACATAATATAAACAAGAGGCCTACACACACACAAGGGTCTAGAAACAAACTCCTCGTCTCCCTGCTCCCCTCCTCCCTGCTTCAGCACCTTCACTGCGACCACCTGATGGATGGTGAGAGGGAAAGGGGTTTCACAGGGCAGAGTATTGAAGATAAGGCTATTGCATGCGTGATACATACAAGCAACGGTTTAGAAACAAACTCCTCATCCCCCTGCTCCCCTCCTCCCTGCTTCAGCACCTTCACTGCCACCACCTGATGGTAAGAGGAGTGGCACTTGCAGTACAAGGAATTAATATTATACAGGGTTAAGGGTTTCGGGTTTAGGATCCCTACACAAATACACGAGTCTAGAGACACACCCCTCATCTCCCTGCTCCCCTCCTCTTTGCTTCAGCACCTTCACTGCCACCACCTGATGGTGAGAGGGAAGGAGGGCGATTTGCGGTATAGAGGGCATCAATACACGGGGTGTATTGTTCAAGGTTTAGGGTCCCTACTCATACACACACAGGTCTAGAGACAAAATCCTCGTCACCCTGCTCCCCTCCTCCTTGCTTCAGCACTGGCAGCATACCATACAACACCTTTCCGAACCCGCCCTGACCCAACATGTGGGAAACGGGGAAGGTTGCAGAGTGTCCAAACTTGCATGCACTGGCGTGCTGCCAGTGCATCTAAAACTCAGTACCCAACATGTATCTGAATTTTCACCTGAGCAGGATGCACTAGCAGCACTGGCAGCACGCCATAATACACCTTCCAGAACCCGCCCTGCCTGCCCCACAGCACCATGATACTGTATCATGAAACATCTAATCTCTCACCTGAGCAGTATAATATCCGCAAGCATTTGAATTCTCACCTTAGCGGGGTGCACGGGCAGCACGCCATAGTACATCTTGTCGAATCCGGCCTACCTGCCCCATAGCAGCACATTACATTAACCTGAAGTATCTGCATTATCTCCTGAACGGTGCAGCATTTCTGACCTGAGCGGGGTGCACGGGCAGCACGCCGTAATACACCTTCCCGAATCCGCCCTGCCCCAACACGTTGGCCTCGTTAAAATTCTCGGTCGCCAGCTGGCAACGGGGGATTGGACGAGGGGTTGGAAGCGGGAGAACGGAAAGGACTGTGAGCTGCAATAGAAATAACTAACTTGTGAAAAAAAAACACCAAGATTGTGTGTGTGCATGCATGCGTGCGTGCATGTGTGCGTGCATGTGTGCGTGCATGTGTGCGTGCATGTGTGCGTGCATGTGTGCGTGCATGTGTGCGTGCATGTGTGCATGCATGCGTGTGTGCGCACTGAACTACACTTCATGGCACATCCAATCCAATCCAGTAACTGATCATGCTATAAGCTCATTCGAAAAACACACCTGCAGCTCCGAGTACTGATAGTGCGTTCTCTTGGGTGCTGGCAAATCGCCAAACTCTGCTGCAATAGACGATGTTCTGAGGGGAATGAGAGGGTTGGGGCGAAGGGGGACGTTGGTTGGAGGGAAAGAGGGGGCTTGGGTTTCGAGTATGAGGGACTCTCTAGGTTGCTGGTAAATCGCCAAACTCTGCTGCTATAGACGATGTTCTGGGGAGAATGAGGGGGTTGGGGGAAAGGGGAGAGTTTGAGGGCAGGAGAGGGTTGGGGGGAAGGAGGAAGATTGGAGGGAAAAATGAAGATTGGATCTTGAGTATGGAGATTGGGTATGGACTCTCGTGGGTGCTGGTAAATTGCCAAACTCTGCTTCAATAGACGATGTTCTGACGGAGGGGAACAAAGGGGGGGGGGTCGGGTGGAATTTAGGGGGAAAAAGAGCGAACCATTGTATTGAAATGGTACCAATGGTGACTCATTACCAGGGTAATAATGCACGAAATTTATTCCTATCATTTACGCGTAGTCATTTACACGTACAGGCTCACCACAAATAAATTCCTGCACAGCACACACACACGATTGCACATGCACATGGCCCACGCCCACCCACCCACATGCATGATCAGGTGGAAGAAAGAGGCTCGGCAGTGAGAAAAGAACCAAACAAAACAGAACAATTCACATCTGCCGAGTGGGGTTGCAACTGGAAGGCCTGTCTGCTCCGCTCTTGGCTGGCTTGCCCGCTGATGATGATGCCCCACTGCTGCCGCCACTGCCCGCACTGGCAGGAGGAGCGTTGAGTGTGGATGCTGAGACGAAATCACACGCACCTGGCGAGTGAACGAATACTGAGAAGAGAGCACACACACACACACACGCACCTGGCGAGTGAACGAATACTGAGAAGAGAGCACACACACACACACACACGCACCTGGCGAGTGGGTTGCCACTGGACGGCCTGTCTGCTCCGCTCTTGGCTGGCTTGGGTGGCTTCTTTCCTTCCTGCGCCGGCCGTTTCCCCCCTGAGGATGCCCCCCCACTGCCGCCAATCCCAGGTGCGTTGGGGGTGAACGAATACTGAGAAGAGAGCACACACACACACGCACCTGGCGAGTGGGTTGCCACTGGACGGCCTGTCTGATCCACTCTTGGCTGGCTTGGGTGGCTTCTTCCCTTCCTGCGCCGGCCTCTTGCTCCCTCCTGTTGCTCCACTTCCCGCACTCCCAGGTGCGTTGGGTGTGGATGCTGGCGAGCAAGCAGGGCAGGGCAGGGCAGGGCAGGGCAGGGCAGGGTAGGGAAGGGTAGGGTAGGGTTGAAAGGCGGACAGGGAGTGGAAAGAGAGGTGAGGAGAGGAGAGGTTAAACATCAAGAGAACGTGAGGCAGCTTGTTGGGAAAGAGAGCAGCAACACTCACATGACTTCTTAAGGAGAGTGGAGAGGCGAGCAAACTGCTGCCCCACCTCCCCAGCGTGGCTGCTGATCCGCTTCTTGATCACATTGTGCAGCGACAGACAGGTTGGGAGAGGAGGCAGTTTCTTGGAAGGGTGGAGTGGAGAAGAGCTTACATGACTTCTTGAGGAGAGTGGAGAGCCGAGCGAATTGCTGCCCCACCTCCCCGGCGTGGCTGCTGATCCGCTTCTTGATCACATTGTGCAGCGACAGGTTGCGATCGAACGATGCCTCCTCCACCTGTGCAACCGGCTTTGGTGACGGAAGGCTCAGATTCCGCTCCAGACACAACATCTCCTCGCCCGCTCCCCCTAGCTCTCCCTCTCTGTCCCTTTCTCCCTCTCTTGCTCCCTCTCTTGCTCCGTCTCTCTCTCCCTCTCTCTCTCCTTCTGCTGCATGAGAGGTGCAGGGGGGAGGGGCGTTTACTGTGTCTGCAGAGAGAGCGCGGGGGAGCCGTGGCTGGGGTGGTTTTCTGGAGAGGGAGGATGCAGGTGGGAGTGGTGCTGCTGCTGGGAGTGGTGGAAGTGGGAATGATGGAGGAGGTGGTGAGACTGCTGCATAGAGGTCACCAGTGTGAGCAGCAGCACCAGCAGCACCACTGCCACTACCACCAGCACCAGCACCAACACCAACACCAGCACCAGGTGCAGAAGCAGCAGCAGGGGCCTTGCCGACACCAACAGCAGCAGCTGTAGCAGCAGCTGTAGCAGAAGCAGCGGAGCCTGCTACAAGGGGAGCAGCAGCAGCCATCCCATCGTTTCCATACAGATCCGCCAACCCTCCTCCTTGGAATCCTCTACGCCGTCCTCCATACAAATCACCAGCACTCCCACCACCACCACCACCACCACCACGACCACCACCAACCCCACCATCACCCGCACCACCACCAGCACTGCCACCAGCTGTGGCAGCTATATCCTGCTCTTCATCCCCTGTGTCTCCCACACCACCGACACCTACCACTCCCACTCCTACTCCCACCCCTCCCACTTCCACCACTCCCCCGGGACTCCCCCACGAGCCTCCAGAAGGGCTTGCCTCGGGAACTGAGCTGCTCCTCCCAATCAACCTCCCACCCGCACCAGGTATACCCGCCCCTGATGCACTTGCATCAGATAACCCTACCCCAGGACCCCCCGCACCAGTTGTGCCTCCCTGTCTCCCTCCCTCCACCAACCCGCCTAGCCCCTCCTCGTCTGCATCCAGCCCGAATTGCTCTGCCAGCTGTGCAAACTCCCTTTGCTCCCAACTTCCATGCCTTAGAATCGATGCGGCAGATGTCCCTCGGGGTCTTGATGGGACCGATCCTGATGAGATCAACGGTCCAGATCGTGCAGAGGGAACGCTAGACGAGGTTGAGGAATCTCCTGGTGTTGCTCCTGAAAGAGGGCTCTTCCAATTTCCGGTCGGAGGTTTCTTTTTCGCCTGCCCGCTGCCCTGCAGAACATCTAGAGCCGAAGGGGGAACCGACATCAAAAAGTCCTCCGCGTCCGAACCACCCTCCGAACCAGACCCCTCTAAGGCGTCTCCCAAGCCTCCCGTTCCCGAACCTGCCCCAGAGACTAACCCGCCTAGGCCTGTTCCGAACCCTATGCTGCTGCCGAACCTGGCGTGACCTGCCCGCTGGGTTCGGTTGTGGTACGACGACGAAGCTGGCCTGCTTCGGACTCCACTGCTGCTGGCAAGCCTGCGAGAGGAAGATCTAGGTCTAGAACCCCCCATAAACCCTAACCCTAATCCTGACCCAGCACCTGCTGCTGCAGCAGATTCCGTCACTCCCTCTGCCTCATCTTCCCCCACTGCAGATCCTCCCATCCATTCCTCTCCCTTCCCACCTGCTCCTTCTCCCGCCCCTTGCAACCTCTGCTTTTCCTGAAGCTCCAGTAGCAGTGTCTGCAGCTCTCGTCTGTCTGTCTGACCTGCTTTGAACCTGGCAGCCCAGTCCCTTAACCGCGAATCATTCAACCCTAGCTGAAGCAGGTCCTCGACAAAATGACTGTCACTGACAATGCCGGCTCCTGAGCCTGCTGCCGAGCCTCCGGATTTCGCAGGCTTGGCCGAGGCTGAGTGTGCCTTGCGGATGGAAGAGGGTCGGGAGGAGATGTGGCTCGGCGGCAGCAGGGCGGATGGACCAATCAGATCCTCCTGCATTGGTTCCTGCAAAAAGATTTCCTGCCCGTCCTGCCTGACCTGCCCGATCTGCCCGATCTGCCCGTCCTCCCCATCTTCAAATCCCATCATCTGGGCGGCTATTCTTGTCAGATGATCGCTGCTGATTCCCTCATCCTCTTCCTCCCCAGCACCAGACAACCCCCCACCACGTTTCTCCCCTGCGCTTCCCAGTACCTTCCCTCGCCTCCTCTCCCTGCCTCCTGCCTCCCCTGCTGTTGCACTGTGCTGGATCCGACGGGGACCACCAGAGGAATGAGAGACAGCAGAGGCGGAGGAAGAGTGAGCAGCAGCTGAGGCATCGTATCCCTGCTGCTGCTGCTGCTGCTGCTGCTGCTGCTTCTGCCAACTTGTTGATTTTGTCCGCATTCCCATGTCTTCTTCAGAATCCCCTTCCGATTCATCCTCCTCCTCTCTCCCAGCTGACGTGTCACATTCCCATTCGCCACCAACCCCACCCTGCCGTCCTCGCACACCTCCACCCCTGCTCCTCCCTGGTCGCACCGACGAATCACACGTCGCCATGCGCAAATACTGTTCATCCCCCCCTTCATTATAATCACCCCCTCCTCCCATCACATTCGCCTCTTTCCCAACCCCCGACCTAACCCCATCTCTCGCCCTCCCCCTCACCCCCTCCCTCTCCGCCTCTCGTCGCGCCTCTGCTCCTTTCTCCCTCCGCCTCATCCTTTCCACCCCAAGCGACCCCGTAGGCGGTCTATCCAGCAGCTCATGCGCTCGATCTACATTATTCCAGGGTAAACCACCCGATTGCGCCCTCTCAGTCGCGGTTTCCGTCACAGATCTGTCGAAATCTCCAAGGTAAATCCCCCTTTCGAGGTCGCGCTGTCTCACCCGCTCCGCCTCCTTCCCTCTCTCTCGCTCCGTCGCCATTTTTCTATACACCCTCCCTTGAACCATATCCGCACCTATCCGTGCATGACCCATGTCTGCTTCCGCCATACCGCTTCTAGCCCTACCCAACTCCTTGACCCTCCCCGTGTGGTTCTTAACTTCCCCCATCACCATACCCGCCGCCAAGCTCCCCCCCGCGCGCTCCCCGTTTCCGCGCGCCATATTCCCCTCCCCCACGGCCGGGGAGATGCTGCGGGACCGCCGAGGCGGAGCAGCATTCCCTCCTCGTTCTACTCCTATAGGTGGCGCATGATCGTAATACCGCTCCTCTCCGGCGTGATTCGTTGCCGCATTTGCGAATTGCGGGGCCCCGTAAAGGTCGTGTATTGCCTCCGGGGATTGCGCGGATCGTTCCGCCGATCGGTGGGGTCCGCTGCTCTTCCGCATTCTCTCAGCATTCCCTCTTGAGGCGCCTCAGAAGCACTCTTCGCCTCCTTCTAACTTTTCTTCCGCTCGACTAGTGAATCTTAATCTCCAAAAACAATGGCGAGAAATTCTCAGAAGCGAATCGCAACGCCGAATGCCTTCCCCTCCTCCTTTCCGCTTATCTACCGAAGCCCTCAGAACCGAAATGAACCGTAATGAAACGCCTATGCTAGTCGTCCGCAGATTACCCTTACTGTGTGTATAAACCTTTCTGAAATGCCAATTCAATAAGGTCTAGACAATTTCCGGAGGACTGTGGCTCGCTGCGTAGTAAAATTGTGGTGCTTGACCTTTTGCCTCTCGCGCCATAGAGTGCGAGCTACGAACGCTCAATGCAAACGCGCGAGCATGTGCTCGCAGGAGATTACCAGTTGTACTCGTAAGAAAAGTACGGCAGATGAGCAGAAATGGGAAAATAAACCATAGATGGGAGGAGCAACAGAAGTAGAGCAGAAAGATGATGGGCTTGGCTTGGCTTGGCTTGGTCATTTCAATCAGCAGACCGATGTTCAATCGCCGACAGAATCACATTAGTCAAGGGGTTGGTCACGGCTCTGTAGGGTGAAAATTAAACTGGCTTGGGTGCATTACGGTGGCGAGTTGTTGATAATGGGCCGTAAAACCTCGAGATGCCAACTTGGCACTGCACCCCAATTATGATAGGCCTGGACTGGAAGAACCAGTTTTCAAGACCCGCTCATAGACAAAGAGGAGTTCCCAAGAACAAAGTATTGCAGAAGGTCCTGTCTCGGGTGTTCGCTTTCAACTTACTCTAGGGCGCATTCGAAGATCCGCTAGGTGGTTTCAAGCCAGTCAGATGTCAGAGATGTGTACGACCAGAAGTCGCCTCGGAATGCTCAAGGCTGACCCTAAGAAGATTTGATCAGAGGTTTGGCCCGAGCCTCGAATACGCCCTGCACTAATACACTTGATGTGTTCCAATTTCAATGAGTGAATAACGTAAACTCGGTCAAAATCGGTCCAGTACGGTGCTACTATGATCCATCCCCATTGTGTTGATTCTATTCCAGCGCAACACTAGCTTTACCAGACATTTCTGTCTGTCCCTACGACTTACTTGCTCTCCTAACATTTCACCCTTACCGCGTCCGTCCGTAACAAGCCTGATTTCCATTGCGAGTTATTTCACGACGTTACGTTAGTGTCCTCTTTCGCAACCTAGTGTCACGTTGCACACGGGTCTCTTTGTCACTTACATTAAAAGCGCAAGTGTAGATTCACGCTTTTTACCTTTCCGCCTAGAGCTTAGTCTCGATGCTCTGGAGGCAGGCCTAACAGCAACTTTTTGTTAAGCTTACATATTACATGCGAAAGTTATTGTAGAAGCTACCATGCCTAAGAACAAAAACAAGCAGAAGAAGAGAAAAGCCACCTTAGCGAGCCAAGGCACATCGACGGTCAGGCAACAAGACTCCGCAACAGGGACGAAATCTGGGCCGTTGGTACCGCATCCTCCCGCTAAGAGGGCCAAGGGCGAGGCCACAGGGTTTAGCCGCGGAGAGGGTTTCGGGTCCAAACGGAAGAGTGGTTTATCTGGTGAAGGTACATTACAATCAGGGCAAGCCGGAAAAGGCATACCGGGGGAAGGTACGCTACAATTAGGTCAAGCTGGTCGATCGGGTCAATCAGGTATACCTGGGGAAGGTACATCTGGTCAGGGAGACCCGATTGGCCAGAGTCTACGAGAGGTGGTTACAGGAGGAGGTGCAGAAGTTGCGGAAAACGACAGAAAGAAGGGGCGGCGTAGGAAAGGGAGAGCAGGTGCTGCGGGGAAGGGTGCTGGCGCAAATGCAGCAAGAAGTGGGGGTGTTCTTTCGCATGCTGCCAAAAGCGCAAGTGGGGGTGCTAGTTCGAAAGCGGGAGGATTAGGAGGAGAGGGAGGAGGAGCCAGCAGCAGCAAATCAAGAGTAGGAGGGAGGTTGGGAGGAGGAGGAGGAGGGGGCAGCAGCGGCAAGAAACTAAGCCTGCTAGACAAGGTGACTGTCGACAATGGTGTCTCGGAATGTTCGATTTCGCCCAGTTTATTGATTGGGTTCAGGGCTTGGGGTTTGGAGTCTGAAATTTTGGGGTAAGGGTTTTGGGCTGAGAGGTTTTTAGTGTTGGGGATGGAGGTTTGGGGCACGGATGAATAGGCGGTGTGTTGCTGTTGCAAGGGTGCCTTGGCAAAACGCCCCGAAACTGGATGAGCGAGTATGATATGTTGTTGCACGCAAGGTCGTTTCAGATCGCTCAGCAAGACGTGCAGATGGAGGCGAGGCTATGTGCATTGAATGCTGGCCCATGGGATACTTTCCTCCCTCCCACCAGACCACATCACGGATGCGAGTTCGTCTAACCAGAGAACGGTTTCCGCTCTGCTAACGAGATGCTCTACATTTCGGATGGAGACAAGATGACTGTGCCAAATACAGTCCTGCCTGCTTGTTTCCCCCTTCCCTCCCCTCCCCTCCCCTCCTCTCCCATCCCTTTCCATCATTTATCCTATCAGATGAAGGCTCGTCTAGCCGGGAGTCGTTTCAGATCGCTCAACGAGACTCTTTACACTTCGGATGGGGACAAGGCGTTTCAGATGTTCTCAGAGGACCCCAATGCGTTCGCACAGGTGAGAGGGATTGGGTGCGGTGAAAAGGGATCGTGAAAAGGGTCAATGACATGCACGCTCTACACAACGGATGGGGACAAAGCGTTTCAGATGTTCTCAGAGGACCCCAATGCGTTCGCACAGGTGAGAGGGATTGGGTGCGGTGAAAAGGGATTGTGAAAAGGGTCAATGACATGCACACTCTACACAACGGATGGGGACAAGGCGTTTCAGATGTTCTCAGAGGACCCCAATGCGTTCGCACAGGTGAGAGGGATTGGGTGCGGTGAAAAGGGATTGTGAAAAGGGTCAATGACATGCACGCTCTACACAACGGATGGGGACAAGGCGTTTCAGATGTTCTCAGAGGACCCCAATGCGTTCGCACAGGTGAGAGGGATATAAAGTGTGGGAAGACAGTGAGATGGAGATGGATTTGGAGCGGTGAAATGGGATCTGAATAAACTAGTGGTTCGCAAGTGAACGAGATGCTCTACACGTGGGATAAGGACAAGGCGTTTCAGATGTTCTCTGAAGACCCACACGCGCTCGCACAGGTGAGAGGAATGGATGGAAAAGATGTCGGAAGTGGTGCAGAGGGGTATGCATGACCAAGTGAGCTCCAAGAGAAAGACACGCTACACGTCAGATGGAGAAAAAGCGTTTCAGATGTTCTCTGAAGACCGTGAAAGAAGGAGTGTTTTGAGACGTCTCAAAACACTCCTTCTTTCATCTGAAGACCCACACCCGTTTGCACAGGTGAGAGGGATGGAAAGAAAGCGAAAAAGCCAGAAACTATTTTGAGAGCGGTGATGAAGGGTTTTTATCAAATGAGCGGTTTTACCAGGCAACAGAGGGTAGTTTGCCACACCTTCACTTGAGGGTGTGGCAACAGAGGGTAGTTTGCCACACCTTCACTTGAGGGTGTGGCAACAGAGGGTAGTTCGCCACACCTTTTTGGTTTCCGCCTCTCCTTTTCTGTTCCATTCCACCCCATCCCATCTCATCCATGCACCCATGAACAGTACCACAAAGACTATCAGTACAAAGTTGTCCAATTTCTGCTGCTGCATCTTTCCCTATTCCATCCCAACCCACTCCACCCCACTGCACTCCACTCCACTCCGCCCTACCCCATCCCATCCCATCCCATCCCATCCCATCCCAATACATTCCACTCCATCCCATTTCAATCCATTTCATCCCACCCCATGCATGCACACATGAACAGTACCACGAGGGATATCGGGAGCAGGTGGCGTCCTGGCCAATCAACCCCCTCCACGTCATCATTGACTGGATCTGCCAGCGCCCAGCCACCCTCACAGTTGCTGACTTTGGCTGCGGTAAGCCCTCTTCACTCTGGTTGAATCTAGTTGACCCCCGTTGACTCTGGTTGATCCTCATTGATCCACGTTTTCAACTCACATCCACGTCATCATTGACTAAATCCGCCATCGACCTCCCACCCACCCAACTTTGGCTGCGGTAAGCCCGTTGACCCTCGTTGACCCCCCTCTTGACCCTCGTTGACTTGCGTTGACCCTCGAGTTCTCTCACTCCGCATCGCATCTGTGCATGCATCTGTGAAATCCCAAAAACTCTTCAATGATGATGGCTGGCTGAAGAAGTTTTGAGACGTCCCAAAAACTTTTCAATGATGGTGGCTGGGTGAATGAGTTTTTTCCTCTTGTTCTGTTGACCCTGGTCCGTCCCCCTCCTCTGCTCCGAGTTGACTTTTGAGTCGACTCAAAAGTCGCCTCTGCTCCGAGTTTCCCTTACCATTTGTTTGAAGAAGTGTTTTGAGACGTCTCAAAACACTTCTTCAAACACTTGAGTCGACTCAAATGTCGCCTCTGCTCCGAGTTTCCCTTACCATTTTCGTAGAACTGGAGTGGCTTTTCCGTTTGTGATGGTGGTTGAAGTCTAAAACTGCACACACGGTAACCACCTACATTGGAAGATGTCTGACTTGAAATGCCCTCAATGGCACAGTAACCACATTGCATGTCAATGTTCTCTCTCCCCATCCTGTGTTCTGTGCATGAATTTCCCTCCCCACATATGATATGTGACATATCCAACAGGCGAGGCGAAGCTAGCAGCCAGTGTGCCCAACAAAGTGACCTCTTCAGACCTGGTGGCTGCTGCAGCGAATGTAGACTGTGGTTCTGCAACGTTTCAAGCACCCTCTCTCCTCATTTTCAAAAGTGGCTGCTGCGCAAGTGTGGCCTTACAATGTTTCAACCTCCTCTCTCCATTTTCACGACCCATGAATGCATGCACCCCCACTAACCAAACAGGCGAGGCCAAGCTAGCAGCCAGTGTGCCCAACAAAGTGACCTCTTTAGACCTGGTGGCTGCTGCTCCTGGTGTGATCGCATGCAACATGGCTCATGTGAGTATGGGAATGGCATGAGTGACTATAAGCATGTTGCGACTGTAAGCATGTGTGACTTAATTGAGGGAAACAAAATGGTCACCCTGGACCTGGTGGCTGCTGCCCCCCATGCGATCGCATGCAACAGGGCGCATGTGACTAGGGGCATGATGTGTGTGTGTGTGGCTATAAGCATGGCATGTGACTGTAACAAGGGAGCAAGCTAGCAGCCAGCGTGCCCATCAAAGTGACCTCTTTAGACCTGGTGGCTGCTGCATGTAAGTAAAGGGGGCCATGATGTGTGTGTGTGTGGCTATAAGCATGGCATGTGACTGTAACCAGGGAGCAAGCTAGCAGCCAGTGTGCCCAATAGAGTGGTCTCGTTGGACCTGGTAGCTGCTGCTCCCCATGTGATCGTGTGCAACATGGCGCATGTCAGTAGGGGCATGCGTGGTGTGCGACTGTAACCACTCGTGTGATTGTACCAACGTGTGACTATCCCATGTCGTCCCAGTTTTACCACCTCCACCTGACAGCCCCCCATACAAGCCCCCCTGACAGCCCCCCATACAAGCCCCCCTGACAGCCCCCCATACAAGCCCCCTGACAGCCCCCCCTACCAGCCTCATCAGTCCACTTTGCAGTCTTCTGCCTCTCTCTCATGGGACCAGACTACCCCTCCTTCCATAAACCACGCGTGTCTATTACTCATCACCCCCATTCCGACGTGCCTCCATCCCCCACCCAGACCCCCCTACCAGCCTCCTCAGTCCACATTGCAGTCTTTTGCCTCTCTCTCATAGGACCAGACTACCCCTCCTTCCATAAACCACGCGTGTCTATTCCTCATCACCCCCATTCCGACGTGCCTCCATCCCCCACTCAGACCCCCCTACCAGCCTCATCAGTCCACATTGCAGTCTTCCGCCTCTCTCATGGGACCAGACTAACCCTCCTTCCATAAACCACGCGTGTCTATTCCTCATCACCCCCATTCCGACGTGCCTCCATCCCCCACCCAGACCCCCCTACCAGCCTCCTCAGTCCACATTGCAGTCTTCTGCCTCTCTCTGGGACCAGACTACCCCTCCTTCCATAAACCACGCGTGTCTATTCCTCATCACCCCCATTCCGACGTGCCTCCATCCCCCACCCAGACCCCCCTACCAGCCTCATCAGTCCACATTGCAGTCTTCTGCCTCTCTCTGGGACCAGACTACCCCTCCTTCCATAAACCACGCGTGTCTATTCCTCATCACCCCCATTCCTGTCAGAACTTGAGCTTAGAATCGATACTATAGTAGTGAGCTCAAAGCTCTTTAAGTACATCCGGAATGAGCAAGGTAGGGATGAGGAGGGAATCAGGAGGCAATCCTAGGGAATCAAGGGTAATCCCAAGGCAATCTCCAATTGGTGGGTTGGAGATTGCTTGGAGATTACATTTGGGTTTGGTTGGGATGTGGGTGTACACCCAACCAAACACAAAGTGCAAACTACACTAAACTAGGATATAAAAGTACAAGTACAAAATGTGAGATTGGGGCCTAACACCAACACCCCCCCTGAGGCGTCAATCGAACTCATGGCGGAGAAGGAGGAGCGCAGAGCCCCATGGCGCCAAGGAGACGATGGTGGGGAACCTTCCCAAGGGGCTTGGTGAACAGGTCAGCCAGGTTGCAGTCAGATGCCACGTATTCCACCTTCAGCTGCTCTTGTTGCACAAGGTGACGAATGAAGAAGTGCCGAAGTTCAATATGCTTGGTGCGGGTGTGATACACAGGGTCTTGAGAGATGTGGATGGTACTCTGGTTGTCACACCAGAGGGTGGGGGCTGACTGAGGGAAGCCAAGCTCCTGGAGTAGGAAGGTGAGCCAACGGGCCTCCTGAGCAGCCATGGTGCCTGCGTAGAGCTCCGCCTCACAGGAGGAGAGGGAGACTGCAGACGACCTGGTGGAGCGCCAACTGACAGTTCCGCTCCCGAGGGTGAAGCAGTACCCCTGAGAGGAGCGCCGGTCGGTCTGGTCATCAGCCCAGGAGGAGTCTGTGTAACCTTCCAGGCGAGGAGGGGAGAGCCCACCGAGTGTGAGAACGTGGGACTTTGTGCCCTTAAGATAGCGCAGCACCCGCTTTGCTGCCTTCCAATGAAGATTAGTGAAGCGACCCGGGGCCACGTAACGAGAGAGAACACTGACTGGGTAGGCCAAGTCCGGTCGGGTGCACATCATGGCGTACATGAGGGACCCAACAAGTTCCGGGTATGGCTCATAGCAGGCCTCTGGTGTGGGTACAGCAGGAGCTGTAAGGAGGTGTTGCAGCGGCAGCGGGGTGGCAACAGGTGTGCACAGCTCCATCTCAAACCGCTTGAGCACATTGTCGATGTAGAACTCCTGGGAGAGTGAGATGGTGCGAGCCTTGCGATCACGAGTGATCTCCATTCCTAGGTAGTGCTTGAGGTCACCAAGGTCTTTCATCTGGAGGGCCTTGCTCAGGGCTGCCTGGACTGAGGTCATTTGGGCCGAGTCCTTGGCAACGAGGATAAAATCATCCACGTAGACTAGGATGTAGAATGGCTCAGAATGACGACGGATGAAGAGAGTCGGGTCAGCAGTTGAGGGGTGGAAGTCCAGGGAGAGGAGGACTTCTTTCACCTTGTTGTGCCATTCGCGAGGGGCTTGTTTAAGGCCGTAGACGGGGCGATTCAGCTTCCAGACAGTGTTGGGAGGGAATTCTCCTGGGAAGCCTTCTGGTCTGTCCATGAACACTGTCTCCTTGAGACGTCCTTGTAGGAAAGCGGAGGAGGCATCCATGGATTTGATCTCAAAGTCTTCTCGAGCTGCAACATCCATGAGCGTTCGAATGGTGGGAGGTTTGGATGTGGGGGAGAAGATTAGGTCGAAGTCGCGGTACCGCTGCTGGGTGAAGCCCTTGGCTACGTAACGCGCTTTGAACACCGGTGCCTCGTCTGGGAGCTGTTTTACACGGAACAACCACTTGCCCCCGACGATGTTGACTCCTGGAGGTGGAGTCTCGTCATCGAAAGAGTGGTTGCGAGTGAATGCTGCAATCTCCGCGTCCATGGCAGCACGCCATTCGGCAGCATGATGGCCTGAGAGAGCCTCTTGGACGGTGAGAGGGATAGGGATGGTCGGGTTCTCCGCGAGGTTGAGGGAGGGTGAGCCAGTGATATCGGGGAAGATGTGTGAGAGCTGAGGAATGACTGCATGGAGATCACACAGCTCCTCATGCCTGTCTTCTAGAAGGGTAGAGGGCACATCCCCCCCAGCAGGAGGAGGCGGTGTGATCATTGTGTATCGAAGAACCATTGCGAGTGGAAGAGCAGCGCAATGGGAGCGGGTGCCATGAGCCACCGGTGAGGAGGGCGGGGCAGGCGGTGTCGGAGAGGGTGACTTAGGAGGCTTGGGTGGGGGAATGGGCCGCCGGCGGTACGTGATCAGCTCGGGCGACTGTGGGAGAGCGGGTTCCTCTGCGGTGGGGGGAACTGGGGGAGGAGGTGGGGCCGGAGGGTGGGACCGCCGATGGTAGGTGATAGGTGCGCTCGGAGGGGGCGGCGCAGCGGGAAGTGAGGAAGGTGAGGGGGGGGGCGGAGCAGCCGCCGAAGACACCGGTGAGGCCGGGTCAGAGACCTCAGAGGGAGATGGTGGGATGGCAGGAGAGGGAGGAGGTGAGGGGGCAGGAGCAGGCGGGAGGTCGGGAGGCGCGTCAAAGTCTGCCCAAACGAGGGAGGGTGGATCAGGGAGAGGGTCCCGTCCCGAAGGGGAGTAGAATGGGCGGGTCTCATCAAAGACAACGTCGCGGCTCCTGACCAACTGTTGAGTGGAGGGATTGAGGAAGAGGTAGTCAGGTGAGTCGGCGTTGTGCCCAAGGTAGATGCACGTCTGAGTCTTGGGACCGAGCTTGCCACCGTTCTGGCGTCGAGCCTGAGGGTTGAGGAGGACATAGGCGGTGCATCCCCAAACGCGAAGAGAGCGAGCAGTGGGCGTTTTCCCGAGCCAGAGTGTGGTTGGAGTGGTGTCGGGAAGGTGCGGATGGGGGTAAAGGTTGTAGAGGAGGGCGGCGTGGTAGAGAGCGTATCCCCAGAGAGAGTGTGGAGCGTTGGAGTGGCTGAGGAGGCACCGAGTGATCTGCACTAGAGTGTGGTTGCGGCTCTCAGCTATGCCGTTCTGTTGAGGGCTGTCAGGGAGGGTGAAGTTTTGCTGGATGCCTTCGGAGGAGCAGAAGGCTTTAAGCTTGTCGTTGCAAAATTCACCCCCCCCATCCGAGTGAAGGCGCTTGACCTTGCGGTCAAAGGTGGTCTGTGCCTGCTTGACCCACGCCATGATGACCTCTGGAGCCTCAGCCTTAGTGTGGAGGAGGTGAACAGAGACGTATCGTGAGTGGTCATCCACGATAACTAGGAAGTAGCGATATCCACCTCGTGCAAGAACAGGGGCAGGGCCCCAGACGTCCATGTGCACTAGGTCCAGTGGTGCCGCTGCGATTGTGGGTGAGGCAGTGTGGGGCTGTTGGCGCAGTTTGCTCTTGGTGCAATCAAGGCACGTGGGAGCGGGTGAGTCAGGTGGTGGAGGAAGTGTGGCTGGCAGGCCGAGAAGAAGTTTCTTGGAGGCCATGTCAGCAAGCGTGCGGAAGTTTGGGTGCCCTAACCGATGATGATAGAGGATGGTCGGGTTGGAGAGGCTGCGACATGTGCATGGTGTGATGGGAGCCTGTGCTTGGGTGGTTGAAACCTGTGGGAGAGGAACGCGTAGCGTGTAGAGGCCGCTGCTATTGAGGGTGAAGCGGGCCAAGACCTTGTTGGTGAGTGGGTCAATGATGTCGCAGTGGTCCTCATTCTCCGAGAAGATGGTGCGTAGCCCTGCTTTCTGAATTTCTGTTTGAGCCACTAGATTGTGGCGTAGTGAAGGCACGCACATGCCAGTGACGGTGCCGGAAGGGAAGGCTGGGCATGGGACTGTGGAGGTGCCCTTGGCTAGGGTGGTGAAGCTGGAGTCAGCTCCCAAGAGAGGGATAGGTGCTGGATAGGGTTTGAAGGAGAGTGTCTCCTTGAGCACAGTGTGAGTGGCCCCACTGTCGAGTGTGAACTCTATGTACTGTGGTGCCTGTGATGAGTCGATGTACTGGGAAGTGGCTTCATTAATCATGGCAGTGCCAGGAAACAACAGGTTGATACGCACATCAACAGGAGCACTGTCACTAGCACTAGCCGAAGAGGGGTCCTGGACCTCAACGAGATTGGCCTTACGAGCGCGCATCCAGTTTGGCGGCTTCTTGTCAACCCCGTGGATGGCATACCACTCGTCGTCTTTCTTCTTGAAGCACGTGGCAAGGGGGTGGTTAGTGCCACCACACACTTGTCCCTTGCGGTTGCCATACTTGACGACGTAGGTGCACGGAGGAAAGCGGTTGCGCTGGAAAGGCGCCGAGGCAAGGGCCGCTGCAACACTTGCTAGGGGCATGGGAGCACGGATGGCGTGTGCCTTGGCCTGAGCAGTGGAGTCTTTCTCGGCAGAGAGGAGTGCGGTGGAGACCTTAGCAAAGGTGAGGTCTTCCGCTGAGAGCGTGAGGAGCATCTTCCTCGTGACTTCATATGCCGAGGAGAGACCAACAAGAAGGGCGGCTGCAGGGGCTTGTTCGGGGAAGACTATACCCAGCTCCTTGAGTTCACCATGAATGGTCTGCACCTTGGCGATGTAGTCAGCCATTCCTGAGCAGTCCTCAAGGCGGACTTGAAACATGCTGGGGATGAGAATCGCCACTCCGACCGCCGTCTTGTTCATGAACCGATCCTGGAGATACTTCCAGATGGCGTTGGAGGTAGGGTAGTTGTGGAACGTGTTGACAAGTTCGGGAGGGGTGGAGGCAATGAAGACGCTGATGATGGCAGCATCGGCCTTCTCCCACTTCCGGTACTTCTCAACAACTTCTTCGTACGTCATCACGTCAGCATCACTTGAAGATTCGGTCGGTTCACGGGGAAGAGTGGGCTGATTCCCCTTGCCACGGTTGAGGAGGACGTCCTTGAGGTCAAGGCTCTGCACGTCACGGCTCAGGAGGTGCTTGTCAACTCCGTAGCTCCACGCCTTGAAGTTGGAGCTAGAGCCATCGGCTTCAAGGCGGAGCGGGGTGATGGAGTTCGCCATGGTGGAAGACGAGAAAGCCATGGTGGAGACCCCTTAACTTCTCGCGCGGAGCGCCGCTCTTAAGTCACCAATAGGAACTTGAGGTTTGGGGTTTCCAAAGGAGATTTTGAAGAACCGGAGGTTTAGGGTTTACGAAGGAGAATTTGACTGAGACGCCAATTTAGTGTCAACTACCTACTAGTCCTATTCCCACACACCCCCCCACACACCACCCTCAGCTTCGCGGCTACGCTGCTGCTCGGCTTCGCGGCTACACGGCTGCTCGGCTTCGCGGCTACGCTGCTGCTCGGCTGCGTTGCTGCACCTGTTCAGCTGCGGGAAAGAGGGGGGATGGGGTTAGGAGTGCAGATGCGGGGCGACGGGCGGCAGCCCGAAGATGACGCTGCGGGGCGACGGGCGGCGGCCCGACGAGAAGCTGCAGGGCGACGGGCGGCAGCCCGTCGAGGAGAAGAAGTGACGAATTGATGAAAACGAGTGTTAGGTTAGAGCGCCGACGATGCGCTTACCAGAGAAGTTTCCGTCGATGGTGACGGGAAGGTTTGGCGGGAGAAATTCCGCCGATGAATGTCGCGAATCAACGGCGACGAAATTGGCGATGGCTTCCCCGAGGTTTGCGGGACAAGTATCCGCAGAGATGAGAGGATCACGATCCGCGTATGCGGTTGAGCTGCTCTGATTACCATGTCAGAACTTGAGCTTAGAATCGATACTATAGTAGTGAGCTCAAAGCTCTTTAAGTACATCCGGAATGAGCAAGGTAGGGATGAGGAGGGAATCAGGAGGCAATCCTAGGGAATCAAGGGTAATCCCAAGGCAATCTCCAATTGGTGGGTTGGAGATTGCTTGGAGATTACATTTGGGTTTGGTTGGGATGTGGGTGTACACCCAACCAAACACAAAGTGCAAACTACACTAAACTAGGATATAAAAGTACAAGTACAAAATGTGAGATTGGGGCCTAACACCAACAATTCCGACGTGCCTCCATCCCCCACCCAGACCCCCCTACCAGCCTCCTCAGTCCACATTGCAGTCTTTTGCATCTCTCACATGGGTGCAGGCAGACTACCCCTCCTTCCCGCTTCACACACACCTTAACAGTCAATCTGTTATCTCCTCCATGCTTCCATGCCTCAGACCCCCTACCAGCCGCCTCAGTCCACATTGCAGTCTTCTGCGTCTCCCTCCTGGGCGCAGATTATCCCTCCTTCCTGTTTCTGTCAGAACATTATAGCTTATACATCTGTGTAGGCTGTAGTGGGGTAGCTCATAAGGGGTATAACCCAATTAGGGTTAGTACTTGTACCCAACTGTTTTATAGTTCAATCATCCTCTCGTTCTAAACTCAACATGGTATAGAGCTGGTTCCCTCGTGGGAACTGTTCCTAGGGCCCACCGATCTTTTTTTTCCTGCCCGGAGCGCGCTTGGCCCCTGCCCGAGTCGCGCCCCGTGTCGTTCCCCCTCTTACGGCCCCTAACGGCCCCTAACGGCCCCGTCGCGCCGCCCTTGCGGCCTCGTCGCGCCGCCCCTGCGGCCCCGTCGCGCCGCCCTTTAAGCGGCCCCGTCGCCGCCCCTTACTGCGGCCCCGACGCTGCCCTTAGGCGGCCCTGTCACCGCCCTTTCAGCGGCCCCGTCGCCGCCCCTAACTGCGGCCCCGTCGCCACCCTTCAGCGGCCCCATTGCCGCCCTTCCGCGGCCCCGTCACCGCCTTTCAGCGGCCCCGTCGCCGCCCTTCCGCGGCCCTGTCGCCGCCCTTTCAGCGGCCCTGTCGCCGCCCTTCCGCGGCCCCGTCGCCGCCCTTTCAGCGGCCCCGTCGCCGCCCTTCAGCGGCCCCGTCGCCGCCTTTCAGCGGCCCCGTCGCCGCCCTTCCGCGGCCCTGTCGCCGCCCTTCCTGCGGCCTCGTCGCCGCCCCTACCTGCGGCCCTGTCGCCGCCCTTTCAGCGGCCCCTACGCCGCCTTTCAGCGGCCCCGTCGCCGCCCTTCCGCGGCCCTGTCGCCGCCCTTTCAGCAGCCCCGTCGCCGCCCCTACCTGCGGCCCCGTCGCCGCCCTTCAGCGGCCCCGTCGCCGCCCCATCAGCGGCCCCGTCGCCGCCCTTCAGCGGCCCCGCCGAGCCGCCTTTGCTGCCGGCTGCCGAGCCGCTGCGCCGCCGAGCCACCGAGCCGCTGAGCCGCCGAGCCGCCTGTGCTGCCGAGCCGCCGAGCCGCCTTTGCCGCCGAGCCGCCTTTGCCGCCGAGCCGCCTTTGCCGCCGAGCCGCGTTTTGCCGCCGAGCCGCCGAGCCGCACTGCAACCGAGGCGCCGCCGCCTATCGGCCTGCCCGGGTCCGCCTCACTTACCTGGTAAGAGCAGCGCCTCTGCCACTGCACTACCCTGCCCCACTGTACTCACTGCCTGTCTACTGCTGTCATGGCCACCCCTAGTGTTCTCGCCTTTGACGCTGAGGGTCGGGCAGTTGACTTGGAGGTTTGGGTAGATGATCTACAGCTTATCCTACAGTGCGATAGGGCGGACGGTCTCTCCCTGTTTGACCTCACTTCTGGTGCCTCTCCTGCCCCTGATGCTGATGCTAACGCCACTGTTTGCTCACAGTGGGCCACGCGCGATGCTGCTGCTCGCCTTGCTGTGCGCCGCCACTTACCGACCACTAAGCGTGCACACTTTAGCCAGTACAAGAGTGCTCAGACCTTGTACGACGCTGTAGTTGCACGCTACTCTTCCCCTGCCACTGCTGCACTGAGCTGCCTCATGCTACCATACCTCTTCCCTGACCTTGCTGCCTTTCCCACAGTCACCGACCTCATTACGCACCTACGCACTAGTGACACTCGCTACCGCGCTGCGCTCCCTGCTGAGTTCTGCGTCAAGAACCCCCCCCAATGTACATCACCCTCTACTACATAGTCACCCGGCTCCCTGACTCTCTCCGCGTAGTCAGGGACCACTTCCTCTCAGTTTGCCCCACCACTCTCACGGTTGACCTCCTCGAGAAGAGCCTCCTAGCAGAAGAGAAGAGTATAGTCGCTGTAAGAGCCTCTCGTGGTGACCCTCGCACCCCCATCTTTGAGGGGTGCTCTCCCTTCCCCCTCTTGCCCTCTGTTGCTTCTGCTGCTGCGGCCGACCTCGTTGGTTTCGAGTCGGTCGGCGCTGCGTCTGCCCCAAGCGGGAGACGCCGCACCGGCAAGGGCAAGGGGAGCAAGGGCGCGGGAGGGGCTGGCGCGGGCGGTGGAGGTGGTGGTGGAGGCAGTGGAGGGAGTGGGGGTGGTGGTGGGAGTGGTGCCGGGGGTGGCGGCGGCGACGGCAACAGTGGAGGCGGCGGAGGCAGCGGTGGTGGCGGAGGGAGCGGAGGCGGCGGAGGTGGCGGAGGAGGCGGAGGTGGAGGAGGCGGCGGAGGCGGCGGCGGCGGCGGTGGTGGAACGGGTCGCGACTCTGCGTAGAGGAGTGGCTCAGGTGGTGGTCCGCGCCAGCAGCAGCGGTATGGTGTGACCCTGTCCCCTCAGCAGCTTCGTGAGTGGTACACTGCGCGTCAGCGCGGTGGGGGTTTTGGTCCCTGCACTTACGTCCTCCGTACCGGCGACCGAGCTGGTGAGTAGTGCGGGGGCCCACACTCCACCCAGCGCTGCTTCGGTCGCCTGACGGACGCGTGGCGTCGCCAGTTCCCTGAGGCGTCAGAGATTCCTCGCTAAGAAAATCTATCTAGGGCGGGGGTTGCCATCTTTGATCTTGACTATGATGCTATCCTTGCTGCCCTGTATTCTGTGACTACTAGTGTTGAGGGTGACTGTTACCTATGTGTACCGCCTTACCCGGGCATTGAGGCCACTGCTCTAGGTGCTGGTGAGGCTGCTGTTCTAGGTGCTAGTGCGTCTGCTGCCCCAGGTGCCAGTACTTCTGCTACCCCAGGTGTCAGTGCGTCTGCTGCCCCAGGTGCTGGTGAGTCTACTCTCTCAGGTACTACGTTGGCTCAGGCCTTCCACACCTTCACCCTTGACTCGAGTGCGTCCCGCTCCTTCTTTCGAGACCGCACCACTCTTACGCCGCTCAGTCGGCCGGTTGCAGTCTCCCTGGCAGACCCCTCTGGGGGTCCTGTTCTTGCTAGCTTCTCCACTGTCTTACCGTGCCCGACAGCCCCCTCTAGCACCCTGTCAGGTCTCTACCTCCCCTTGTTCTCTACGAACTTGGTGAGTGGAGCGGATCTACAGTATAGGGGGGTTGACCAGTTCACTCCTGCGAGTCAGCGAGTGACCCACTGCACGTGTGCTTGGACAGGCCGACACCTGGCCACGTTCACCCGTCGGCCACGGTCGAGCCAGTAAACCCTTACTACTGAGTCTCCTCCAACTGCTGAGTCTGGCCAGGTAGCTGCGTCAAGTCAGGTGTTTGCTGCAGCGTCCAGGTCTGGTCCTGAGTCTGCTCCCTGCTCGTGTCGTCTCCTGTCCCACCAGACTCTCCTCTGGCACCATCGTCTTGGTCACCCCTCCCTGCCTCGTCTCCGAGGCATGGCCTCCCGAGTCTTTGTCTCTGGTCTCCCCCGGTCTCTCCCTCCCCTACCTCCGGGGCCTGGCCCTACCTGCGTCCCCGGTGTCGAGGGGCGACAGCGCGCCGCCCCTCACTCCTCCGAGTTTCCTCCGACAGAGGCTCCGCTACAGATCCTGCAGATGGATGTGTGGGGCCCCGCCCGCGTCCGTGGACAGGGGCACGAGCGTTACTTCCTGTTGGTGGTTGACGATTACTCGCGTTACACTACAGTCTTCCCTTCGCGCAGCAAGTGTGACGTCACTGAGGTCTTGATCGACTGGATCCGCGCAGCTCGTTTCCAGCTCAGAGAGAATTTCGGCTCGGACTTTCCTGTTCTGCGTCTGCACTCGGACAGAGGCGGGGAGTTTTCCTCTGCCCGTCTGGGAGCCTTCTGTCGTGCACAGGGCATCTGCCAGACCTTCACGCTTCCGGCCTCTCCACAACAAAATGGGATCGTGAGCGCCGCATTGGCATGGTCATGGACGTCGCTCGTACGTCCATGATGCATGCGGCTGCCCCCCATTTTCTGTGGCTGTTTGCGGTTCAGGACGCCGCGCATCAGCTCAACCTTCAGCCCCGGGGTCTCCTTGCCAGAGACCTCCCCCGCCTTGCGGTGGACCGGGAAGGTTGGCGATGCGTCTGCGTTTTGGGTCTGGGGATCTCGGGCGTTTGTCCGCGACTTGTCTGCGGACAAGTTGTCCCCCCGTGCTGTTTCCTGCGTCTTCCTGGGTTTCCCCCCTGACGCGCCTGGGTGGCAGTTTTACCACCCCACCTCGTGCCGTGTTCTGTCCTTCCAGGACGTCACCTTTGACGAGTCGGTGCCTTACTACCGTCTCTTCCCCTACCGCACTACGCCCCTCCCCCCGCCGCGGCTCTTCCTTGCACCGGTCCTCCCCCGGTAGACCCCCTCCCCCCTCAGGGTCCTGCCCCGTCAGGAGTGTCCCAGGTAGACGCAGTCGAGCCTGTCGAGGTAGCTGTTGACTCTGGTGCTGCTAAAGGTGCTGAGCCTACGGGTGCCGGGTCTGGGGGTGCTGAGAATGGGGGTGTTGCTGGGATAACTGGAGTTCGTCCTGCTGGAGCTACTGGCGGTACTAGTGCTGCTGGAGCTGGAGCTGCTGGGGGTGTTGGCGCTGGTGTTTCTACTGGCGTTGGTGCGTCTGGGGGTGCTGCTGAATCTGTTGGAGCTGACGGTCCTACTGGAGTTGGTGCTGCTAGAGCTGGAGCTGCTGGAGGTGTTGGCGCTGGCGGTGCTGCTAGCGCTGGTGTTTCTGAGGGTGCTAGAGTTGGCGCTGTTGGAGCTGGAGGTGCTGCTGGCGCTGGTACTGCTGCTGGGGGTACTGGTGCCGTCCTTGCTAGTTCTGGAGGCGCTGAGCGGCCGAGGCCGTACTTCGTTCCGCTCCTGGAGCAGGTTCTTGGTCTCCCGCCCTCTCCTGGTCCTGCTCCTCCCTTAGAGTGTCCACAGCCTGTCCAGTCGCAGTCGCAGTCACAGTTACAGCCCGCCTCTCCTCTACCTGCTCCTTCTCCCTACACTGGTCCTACTGGAGGTCTTGCTGAGCGTCGTGCGCCCGCGTCTCGTCCTGCGTCTCCTGTTCGTGCTGCTCGCACTAGTGGTCGTACTGCGCGTCCGCGTCCTCCTGCGGTCCCCGGCACACACCAGATGGCGCTGCGTCCTTCCACTGCTCCTCTGCGTGTCTCGTTGCCGTCTCCTCCAGAGTCCTCTCTTCCTACTCTTGCTGACCCGGAGTCTAACTCCCTTCGTGCTGCTAGTCCTTCGGTCACGCGTCTCCTTGCTACAGTTGTCACCGACCCTTCCTTTGAGTCTACTGTTGCGTCTGCCCTAGTTGCTGAGCTTGTCGACTTCGCTGCTCGCTGTCGTCTAGACTACGCTGCCGGTCTCGTTGCAGAGTCTGAGTCTGTCTATCCTCCGTCCGTCGGGGGTGAGTGTGATTTTAGCACGGACGTCCTTGAGGACAGGAAGGAGGAGTTTCAGTGCTTTGCTGCTGGTTTGCCCCATCTCGTGCCTACACTGATTGCCCCTGAGGGAGACCCGGATGCACCAGACATCCCGACTCCTCGATCGTACGCTGAGGCGATCGAGGGTCCCTACTCCTCTCAGTGGCAGTAGTCGGCCATGGACGCAGAAATGGCTTCTTGGAAGTCCACAGGCACCTACGTCGACGAGGTTCCCCCACCTGGGGCGAACATTGTCAGTGGCATGTGGATTTTCAGGGTGAAGCGGCTTCCGGGTTCTCCGCCTGTCTTCAAGGCGCGTTACGTGGCTCGAGGCTTCAGTCAGCGGCAAGGAGTTGACTACTTCCAGACATTCTCTCTCACCCCGAAGATGACCACTCTTCGGGTGCTGCTGCACATAGCCGCTCAGCGCGATTACGAGTTTCACTCTCTTGACTTCAGCACAGCTTTTCTGCAGGGCAGCATGCACGAGGAGATCTGGCTGCGCCGCCCACCTGGCTTCACTGGGTCGTTCCCTCCTGGTAACCAGTGGAGCCCTCGGCGGCCAGTCTACAGTCTCCGCCAGGCACCGCGTGAGTGGCACGACACACTGAGGACTACACTTGCGGCTCTTGGGTTTGTTCTTTCTACAGCCGACCCGTCGCTGTTTCTGCGCACTGACACCTCTTTGCCGCCGTTCTATATCCTCGAGTACGTCGACGATTTGGTCTTTGCCACTGCTGACACTGCTGGACTCGCCCACGTGAAGTCCGAGCTGCAGAAGAGACACACGTGCACAGACCTGGGTGAACTACGCAGCTACCTTGGCTTGCAGATCACCCGGGATAGAGCACAGCGCACCATTACCCTGACTCAGTCACACATGGTGCAGCAGGTCCTTCAGCGCTTCGGCTTCACGTACTCCTCGCCTCAGACCACTCCTCTGTGTTCTCGTCACTCGCTCACAGCTCTGCCTTCGGAGGAGTCCGTAGAGCTGAGTGACCCGTACCCAGAGCTTGTTGGCTGCCTCATGTACCTGATGACCTGCACACGACCTGACCTTGCATACCCTCTTAGCATCTTGGCACGCTATGTTGGTCCTGGGAGACACCGACCAGAGCACATGGCTGCAGCGAAGAGGGTGTTGCGCTACCTGTGCAGTACGTCGGGCATGGGGCTAGTGCTTGGAGGGCGACGTCGAGTGGTCCTCACAGGTCACGCAGCCGCTTCTTGGGCTGACGACCAGGCTCTGCAGCGGTCGTCACAGGGTTACACCTTCAGCCTTGGCTCCGGCTCTGTTTCGTGGCGGTCTACCCGCTCGTCTTCTGTTCTCAGCTCCAGCTGTGAGGCTGAGATCTACGCAAGGGCCATGGCTGTACAGGAACTACACTGGCTCACCTACCTGCTGACTGACCTTGGAGAGCCGCCTCGTTCTCCTCCAGTGCTGTACGTAGACAACAAGGCCATGCTGGCCTTGTGTCGGGAGCACAGACTGGAGCACAGAACGAAGCACATTGCTCTCCGCTACTTCCCGGCTCGTGAGCTGCAGCAGCGTGGTCAGCTCCGCCTCACCTACGTGGCCTCTGAGGCCAACACTGCTGATGTTTTCACCAAGGCGCTTCCGCCTTGTGATCATCAGCGCTTCCGTATTTTGCTAGGTCTTGTGCCTACCTGGCCTCACTTGCTCACTTCTTGATCTTGTTTGTACTGTACTCTTTCTATACCTGCCCTTGCTTGTTTACCTTTATATATATAATCTTGCATGTGAACTGGACTTCTGGCCTTGCTCTTGTGCTCGAACTGTGTGGTGACTTTGTGATCCACCCTGAGCTTGCTTTGCTTTGCTTGACTGGTCTTGTGACCACTTGTTCTCCCCCACTTGGCCTATGGGGGTGTGTCAGAACATTATAGCTTATACGACTGTGTAAGCTGTTGTGGGGTAGCCCACAAGAGGTACAACCCAATTAGGGTTAGTACTTGTACCCAACTGTTTCATAGTTCAATCATCCTCTCTTCTAAACTCAACAGTTTCGACACGTCTCAAGCCTCAATGTGTCGCTCTCCCATGTTGTTCCCTTGTCCCCTTGCCCCCCTACCAATCCCCCCAACAAGATTTCTCGGTTGATATTGCATTAATCTGCCTCTCCCTTAGAGGAGCAGACTATCCCTCCGAGGTGACTTTTGAGTCGACTCAAAAGTCCATAGGAGCGGACTATCCCTCCGAGGTGACTTTTGAGTCGACTCAAAAGTCCATAGGAGCGGACTATCCCTCCGAGGTGACTTTTGAGTCGACTCAAAAGTCCATAGGAGCGGACTATCCCTCCGAGGTGACTTTTGAGCCGACTCAAAAGTCCATAGGAGCGGACTATCCCTCCGAGGTGACTTTTTAGTCGACTCAAAAGTCCATAGGAGCGGACTATCCCTCCAAGGTGACTTTTGAGTCGACTCAAAAGTCCATAGGAGCGGACTATCCCTCCGAGGTGACTTTTGAGTCGACTGAAAAATTCCATAGGAGCGGACTATCCCTCCAAGGTGACTTTTGAGTCGACTGAAATGTCCATAGGAGCGGACTATCCCTCCTTCCTGTCCTTCCTTCTGGAGAGCTGGTTTTTGAGATTTCTCAAAATCCTTCCGGGGACTTCTCATGACTCTCTCTGTGTCCGTCCCATGTCCAACCCATATCGCCCCCATGCCTCCATGCCCCAGACCCCCCTACCAGCCGCCTCAGTCAACATCGCAGTCTTCTGCCTCTCCCTCATGGGAGCAGACTACCCCTCCTTCCTCTCTTGACACGTCTCGTGACTCTCTGTGCGCGTTAACCACGTGTGCCTACTCTAAACCCCCCCATGCCTTCGTGCCCCAGACACCCCTACCACCTGCCTCAGTCAACATTGCAGTCTTCTGTCTCTCCCTCATGGGAGCAGACTACCCCTCCTTCCTGTCTGAAGCTCACCGTGTGCTGCACCCTGGGTAAAGACGTGGGACGGGTATGGTATGGTATGGTGTGGCAGATTGGGGTGTGGAGAGTGGGGCAGGTGCAGGGCATGGTATGTGGGCTCTCTTGGGAGCGGACTACCTCTCCTTCCTCTCTGAAGCTCACCGTGTGTTGCAACCTGGGTGAGCCTGTTTCTGCTACGCTATAGTACTGCACAGTACGGTACAATACGGTACAGTATGGTACAGTACGGTACATTATGAGGAGCCGGTTCGACCCCACCACTGGAGATGTTTTGAGGTGCCTTATGGTGCCCTCTCTGCCTCTCTGCCTCTCTGCCTCTCCTGCCCTTGCCCCATTCTAAACACAGGGGCTCACTCATTATAGCCGAGGTGAGGAGCCGGTTTGACCCCACCACAGGAGGGGCGGAATTGAAGGACTTTGTTGCTGCACTGAAACAGCTTGGATTCCGCCTTGTCTCCAAGGTATAGTCTCCAAACCACCTGGGATACTGTTCTGGGATGGCATCATATCCTGTTGTGGGTAGTGTTGCTCTGCATTGCACTGTACCAGCCTCACCCACAGGAGGGGCGGGGCTGAATGCTTTTTTGCCACTCAAACTCCTACGGTTCCGCCTTGTCTCCAAGGTATTTGAGTAGACTGTTGGGGTGCAGTTGTGGATAGTGTTGGTCTGCATTGCACCTTACCAGGCTTAACCTCAGTAGGGGCTGAGCTGAATGGCTTTTTGCCACAGTCAAGCACCTGGGTTTTCTGCCTCGTCTCCAAGGTACAGTCATGGGGTGGTAGTGTTGGATTGCATTTTGCTGTATGTATGCCACACCATTGGAGGGATGGAGTCGACACACTTCCTCTCTCCGCTCAACACCTAGGGTTTCCCCTCGTCCCCAAGGTAGCTCTGTTGTGGGTAGTGTTGGTTGGATCGCATAACACAGTACTCACATCACATGCTTCCCTGGATCAATCAAGCTCCGCCTTGTACCCTTTTTCATATTTTGGGCAGGATTTGAGCAACAAGATGTTTCTCCTCCTTTTCCTTGAGAAAGTGCAGGCAGAGGTGAGTGACAGGTTTGCAGCCAAATGTAAGGAACAATTACGCAATGTAGGTACTGGTATTGATGAAAGAAGTCATCACGGTCGCCTTGTTTTTGCTTATCGCGTGCTTGCTCACACATTTACTCGTTAATTAACCCAAGCGCATGTTAATTGACATGTTCTCCCATTCGCACGCACCTCTTAACTTTCTCGTTGTGGTTTTGTGAATACATGAGATGTTAACTGTGTACTCCTCTCATTTCCATTTGTACTCTTGTGCTTTGAATTGATGAATGGATGTGTTTGGACTTGGTGGGAGACGGGTGACTGTATAAAATGCTGGTGTTCTTACAGCTGACGAAAGGCCAGGTGAAGAATAAAATTTCAGTGTCTGCTGACGTTAAATGGCCTGCCTTGAAACCCTGCCTTTATAAGAGACGGTGATATGTTTTTGTTGTTACTGAAGGATCGTAGTGGATAGGATAAGTCTGTCAAGTTTGAAAGAAGACAATGAAGTCTCTGTAATGACCTTGTTACGGTAATAAAGTTGAAAGAGAACAAGATGATAATATGATAGGAGTACAAGGATATAAATAGCAATCCTAGTTAGCCATGTACCGTATCCCCCCCGATATACCCCCATGGGGGGCAATAATAAAACAGGTTTTTTCATGGGGGTGGGCTTATAATCGAGTAAATTTATAAGCGCCGGCGTTTATAAAATGACATACATATTTTTTTATATCTTTTAACACCAAACTGTAGGTCTCGTGCTTGCCTTTTCAATCGAGTCGAAGTTACATGGGATCGTCTGTGAAATTCTCGCGCGCGCTGGGAGATACACCCAATCTGACTCACATCCAGCTCCTGACAGGTCCTGCTGACTGGACCCGCATCCAGTGCAGGGTCCGAATGTGAAGGGAACCGATTCTGCAACATATCCGCCTGCTAAAGTAAAAATCGTTACAGCTTTTTGAACACATTTCAAATTTTAAAGTTTACGTGCGCTTATAATAAAACAAGTTTTTTCAAGGGGTGCGCTTATAATCGAGGAGGGGATATAAGCGCCATATGCCAATTAGAAGCGCCAGGCGCTTATCCTAGGGTGGCGCTTATATCCGGGGGGAGACGGTACTTTGAGGGGTACATGCCCTTATTAACTCAATTACATTGCTATAGTAATCACGACTGATTCTATTCGTGACAGTTACCATGTTGCATCGCGTAACTACCAAGTGCGGTTACTGGGCAGTCAAGGGTCACGACCGTTGACTGTCTTCGACTGTTGACCTGCGGGTGACCCTCGACCTTCTGCATGCTCTATAAAAGCTATTGCGATACTAATACAGGCGCGTTGCTTCGTTATGGAGTGAAGAGCGAGTGGAGAGCCTTCGGGAATGTTACGATAACTTTTCGGTTATTCCAACACTCCCCTTTATTCCTGAAGGTGAGCCGCGTGGGATTTCTTCGAGATCCCGCAGAGGTCGGTGCAGTGCTCAAACTTCTGACGTGGCAGCTTCTTGGTCAGGAAGTCTGTTGCCATGTCACCAGTTGGGCAGCATGTGAGTTTGACCTTCCCTTTGTCGGTTCCGTCTTTGACGAAGAACTAACGGAGTGTGATGTGTTTCGTGCGGTTCACGAAGCCGGGCTTGTTCGCGATCTTGATCGCGCTCTGGTTGTCGCAGTGTAACGTGAAGTGCCCGTTCATCGTTACTTTCGCTTCCTGTAGGAGCTCCATCATGTACAGTCCTTCGCAAACAGCTGCGCTTGCGGCGATGAACTCAGCTTCGGCTGACGAAAGGGCGATGAGTTCCTGCTTCTGAGAGTTCCAGGAGATGAACCCAACAGGTTGGGCGTTTGTTGTCAATGTCTCCTTCATGGTCTGCGTCTACGTAGCCATGGAGCTGCAGGGTAGCAGTTAAGTTAGCTTTGTAGGTGAGGCCGACGTCGGGAGTGAAGACGAAGTATTGAAGTGCTCATCGTAGATCCGGTAGATTCTCCCCTCAGGTCGCTTCAAGTACTATGCAAGCTGGCTTGCGACGTAGGAGAGATCGGGCCGGCACGTGACGACGGCGAACAAGAGACACCCTAGCTGCTGCTGATAGAGCCGATGATCGTCAATGGAGAGCGGTGTAGTATCTGGTTCGTGGTTAGGAGGAGGAGTGCGGTAGGGGGTGGTGAGATTGATCAGCATGACAGCGAATTTCTTCGCGAGTGTTTCCGCATATTTGGCGGCGGAAAGGTGAATGGAGGTGGCGGACTGAGTGATGTTGAGGCCCAAGAATTGTGTGACGGTGTGGTTGATTGTCACCTCGAGCTTCTCTTTGATATCTGCCTCAAACTGGTCAGCAGCTCCGTGTCGTCGCCGGTGTAGAGTAGATGGTCGACGTAGGCGACGAGAAGGATGAACTTGCCACGTCGATTTGACGGGATGGCCGCTGTTTGACGGCTGCGATGCAGATGAGGATGCGTACTGAAGTGTGTCGTCCGAGGTGAGGTCGAAGTCTACCATGTGAGTTTGCTCGAATCCGCGCACCACCCATCTCGCCTTGTATTTGTCAATTGAGCAATCCGCGAGTGTTTTAATGCGAACAACCCACTTTCCACTGAGAATTTCCTCCCCTTAGCTAATAATCATGGAACCAGTTTCCACGTTCCGCGTCTCTTCAGTGATGCGACTTCTGCGGCCATGGCTGCCTTCCATTTCTGACTGTCGAGGCCAGACAAGGCCTGGCAAATGGTGGTCGGTTCCTTGGGGGAGGTGTGGCGAACAGCTACGGCGAGCCCAAGGATGCAAAGACCAGTTTCGTTGTTCTTTTCGCATTGAAGGTGGTCGTAGTCGTGGAGGCTGGTTACTTCGACGACATCGTCGTCACTGTCGTTGCCGAGGCGAAGGGTGTCTTGCGAGGTGTTTGGTGGTGGTAACTCGGCATCCAAAGATCGGCGCGCTTCACTATTGTAATTGTGGGCTTCGTGAAGTGTCCTCCGCCAGGTGTGCTTCATCGTGTGACATGGCGAAGCTGTGATGCCCCTCGAAAACCTTTTCCGGTGCTTTATCAGCTTCGCGGTGCTCCTTGAATAGTGGCAGAGTCAACTTTTTGTAGAAGATGCAGTTGTCAGAATCCCAACCACTAGACCATTGGGATAAAAGGGCTTGTTAAGTGGCGGGTCAGTACGCCATAACCTCCCAGGCCAGCGAGCCTGTAACCCTTGTTAAAGAACGAGGAATGATTGACTAAGGAATGAGTGTGATACAAATGTGAAACCCTAGAATTGTGTACCCCTTAGTATCTAGCCCGCTACAGCCTACACAGGCTAGATCATATAAGTCTGACACACCCCCATAGGCAAAGTGGGGGAGAACAAGGGGTCACAAGACCAGTCAAGCAAAGCAAAGCAAAGCAAGCTCAGGGTGGATCACAACGTCATCACACATTCCGAGCACAAGTTCAAGGCCACAAGGCCAGTTCACAAGCAAGATCATATATAAAGGTAAACAAGCAAGTGCAGGTATAGAAAGATCACAGTACAAGCAAGGTCAAGAAGTGAGCAAGTGAGGCCAAGTAGGCACAAGACCTAGCATCGTACAAAAGCGCTGATAATCACAAGGCGGAAGTGCCTTGGTGAAGATATCAGCAGTGTTGGCCTCAGAGGCCACGTAAGCAAGGCGCAGCTGACCACGGTGCTGCAGCTCACGAGCAAGGAAGTAGCGAAGAGCAATGTGTTCCGTTCTGTGCTCCAGTCTGTGCTCCTGACACAAGGCCAGCATGGCGTGCCAAGATGCTAAGAGGGTATGCAAGGTTAGGTCGAGTGCAGGTCATCAGATACATGAGGCAGCCAACAAGCTCTGGGTACGGGCCACTCGGCTCTACGGACTCATCCGAAGGCAGAGCTGAGAGCGAGTGGCGAGTAGACAGAGGAGTGGCCTGAGGCGAGGAGTACGTGAAGTCGAAGCGCTGAAGGACCTGTTGCACCATGTGTGACTGAGTTAGAGTAATGGTGCGCTGTGCTCTGTCCCGGGTGATCTGCAAACCAAGGTAGCTGCGGAGTTCACCCAGGTCTGTGCACGTGTGTCTCTTCTGCAGCTCGGACTTCACGTGGGCGAGTCCAGCAGTGTCAGCAGTGGCAAAGACCAAGTCGTCGACGTACACGAGGATGTAGAACGGCGGCAAAGAGATGTCGGTGCGCAGAAACAGCTACGGGTCGGCTGTAGAAGGAGCAAACCCAAGAGCCGCAAGTGTAGTCCTCAGTGTGTCGTGCCACTCACGAGGCGCCTGGCGGAGACCGTAGACTGGCCGCCGGAGGCTCCACTGGGTACCAGGAGGAAACGACCCAATGAAGACAGGTGGGCAGGGCAGCCAGATCTCCTCGTGCAAGCTGCCATGCAGGAAAGCTGTGCTGAAGTCAACAGAGTGAAGCTCGTAGTCACGCTGAGCGGCTATGTGTAGCAGCACCCGAAGAGTGGTCATCTTCGGGGTGGGAGAGAAGGTCTGGAAGTAGTCAACTCCCTGCCGCTGACTGAAGCCTCGAGCCACGTAACGCGCCTTGAAGACAAGCGGAGAACCCGGCGGCCGCTCCACCCTGAAAATCCACATGCCACTAACAATGTTCGCCCCAGGTACGGGAACCTCGTCGACGTAGGTGCCTGTGGACTTTCAGGAAGCCATCTCTGCGTCCATGGCTGACTGCCACTGAGAGGAGTAGGGACCCTCGATCGCCTCAGCGTACGATCGAGGAGTCGGGATGTCTGGTGCATCCGGGTCTCCCTCTGGGGCAATCAGCGTGGACACGAGATGAGGCAAAGCAGCAGCAAAACACTGGAACTCCTCCTGCCTGTCCTGAAGGACGTCCGTGCTAAGAGCACACTCACCCCCGACGGACGGAGGACAGACAGACTCAGACTCAGCAATAAGAATAGCAGAGTAGTCGAGACGACAGCGAGCAGCGCAGTCGACGAGCTCAGCAACTAGGGCAGACGCAGCAGTGGACTCAAAGGAAGGGTCACCGACAGCAGTAGCCAGGAGCCGCGTGACAGTAGGACTGGCAGCACGAAGAGAGTCAGGCTCTGGGTTAGCAAGAGCATGAAGAGAGGACTCTGGAGGAGACGGCAAAGGGACACGTAGTGGAGCAGTGGAAGGACGCAGTGCCATCTGGTGTGTGCCTGGGACCGCAGGAGGACGCGGACGCGGAACACGACGACTAGTACGAGCAGCACAAGCAGGCGACGCAGGACAAGACGCAGGCTCACGACGCTCAGCAAGACCTCCAGTAGGACCAGTGTAGGGAGAAGGAGCAGGTAGAGGGGAGGCGTGCGGTAACTGTGTCTCGGACTGGACAGGCGGCGGACACTCTAAGGAAGGAGCAGGACCAGCAGAAGGCGGGAGACTAAGAATATATTGAAGGAGCAGAACGAAGTACGGCCTCGACCGCGTAGCGCCTCCAGAAACAGCAGGGACAGCACCAGCACCCCCAGCAGCAGCACCAGCACCAGTAGCACCCCCAGCGGCAGCAGCGCCAACTCCAGCACCCGCAGAAGGACCAGCGCCAGTAGCACCGCCAGCGCCACCACCCCCAGCAGCTCCAGCTCCAGCCGGACCACCGGAAGACGCAACAGCTCCAGCTCCAGCAGCACCTACCTCAGCAGCACCACCAGCTCCAGCACCGCCAGTAGCTCCAGTACTAGGAGCACCCCCAGGCCCAGCAGCTCCAGTACCTCCAGTATGAGCACCTCCGGGAGCCATGGCACTAGCACCCTCAGTAGCAGTAGAAACTCCACCTTTAGCAGCACCTCCAGCTCCAGCAACACGGCTCCAGCGCCGAGCAAACCACTCGCGCAGCTCCTGTGGAGAGGGTAGCTCCCGCCGGGACGAAGCACCCGAAGGACCTCCAGACCCAGCACCGCCAGAGGCCACACGAGCTGGCACAGCACCCCCAGGCTCCGCACCCCCAGGCTCAGCACCCCCAAGCTCCGCACCCCCAGGCTCCGCACCATCAGGCTCAGCACCCCCAGGCTCAGCACCCCCAGGCTCAGCACCCCTAGACTCAGCACCCCCAGACCCCGCACTCGCATGCTCAGCACCCCTAGCAACACCAGAGTCAACAACTACCTCGACAGGCTCGACTGCGTCTACCTGGGACACACCTGACGAGGCAGGACCCTGAGGGGGGAGGGGATCTACCGGGGGGGGGACCTGGCGCGAGGAAGAGCGGCGGCGGGGGGAGGGGCGCAGTGCGGTAGGGGAAGAGACGGTAGTAAGGAACTGACTCGTCAAAAGTAACGTCCTGGGAGGACAGAACACGGCGCGAGGTGGGGTGGTAAAACTGCGAACCAGGCGCGTCAGGGGGGAAGCCAAGGAAGATGCAGGGAACAGCACGGGGGGACAGCTTGTCCGCAGACAAGTCGCGGACAAACGCCAGAGATTCCCAGACCCCAAACGCAGACGCATCGCCAACCTTCCCCGTCCACCGCAGGGTGGGGGAGGTCTCCGGCAATTAGACCCGGGGCTGAAGGTTGATCTTATGCGCCGCGTACTGAACCGCGAACGGCCACAGAAAATGGGGAGCAGCCGCATGGATCATGGATGTACGAGCGACGTCCATGACCATGCCGATGCGGCGCTCAGCAATCCCATTTTGCTGTGGAGAGGCCCGAAGCGTGAACGTCTGGCGGATGCTCTGTGCACGACACAAGGCTCGCAGAAGGTCAGAGGAAAACTCTCCGCGCCTGTCAGAGTGCAGACGCAGAACAAGAAAGTCCGAGCCGAAACTCTCTCTGAGCTGGAGACGAGCTGCGCGGATCCAGTCGGTCAACACCTCAGTGACGTCACCCTTGCTGCGCAAGGGGAAGACCGTGGTGTAACGCGAGTAGTCGTCGACCACCAACAGGAAGTAACGCTCGTGACCCTGGCCACAGACGCGGGCGGGGCCCCACACGTCCAGGTGAAGTGTCTGCAGCGGAGCCTCTGTCGGAGGAAACTCGGAGGAGTGAGGAGTAGCGCGCTGCCGCCCCTCGACGCAGGGAATCAAGGTAGGGGCAGGCCCCGGAGGGAGGGGAGGAATGGACCTGGGGAGACCAGAGACAAGGTAACGGGAAGCCATGCCTCGGAGACGAGGCAGGGAGGGGTGACCAAGGCGGTGGTGCCAGAGGAGGGTCCGGTGGGACACGAGACGACACGAGCAGGGGGCAGACTTTGGACCAGACATGGACGCTGCAGCAAACACCTGACCCGACGCAGCTACCTGACCAGACTCAACAACCGGAGGAGACTCAGCAGTCAGTGTGTACAGGCTCGACCCCGGCTGACGGGTAAACGTGGCCAAGTGTCGACCCGTCCGAGCACACGTGCAGTGGGTCACCCGCTGACTTGCAAGAGTGACCTGGTTAACCCCTCCATCCTGTAGATCAGCACCACTCACCAAGTTTGTAGGGAACGAGGGGAGGTAAAGACTGGACAGGGTGCCAGAAGGGGCCACCGGACACGGCAAGACAGTGGAGAAGTGGGCAAGGACAGGAACCCCCGAGGGGTCCGCTAGGGAGACCGCAACCGGCCGACTAAGCGGCGTGAGTGTGGTGCGGTCTCGAAAGAAGGAGCGGGAAGCACTCGAGTCAAGGGTGAAGGTGTGTAAGGCCTGAGCCGACGTGGTACCTGAGAGAGCAGACTCACCAGCACCTGGGGCAGCAGACGCACTAGCACCTAGAGCAGCAGCCTCACTAGCACCTAGAGCAGTAGCCTCACCAGCAGCCTCAATGCCTGGGTCAGGCGGAACACACTGGTAACAGTCACCCTCATCACTAGTATACACAACATACATGGCAGCAAGTATAGCATCATAATCTTGATCAAAGATAGGTACCCCCGACCTAAGCAGCTCTCTCCAGCGGGGGATCTCAGTGGCGTCAGGGAACTCCAGACGCCACGCGTCTGTCAGGCGGCCAAAGCAGCGCTGGGTGGTGTGAGGGCCACCGCACGGCTCACCAGTGCGGTCGCCGGTACGCAGGACGTAGGCACAGGGACCAGCACCCCCACCCCGCTGACGCGCAGCGTTCCACTCACGAAGCTGCAGGGGGGGCGGGGTCTCACGAGTGCGCTGCTGCTGCTGGCGCTGACCACCACCGAAGCCGCCCCGCTGCGCAGAGCCACCCCGACCAGCTCCACTGCCGCCGCCGCCACCTCCGCCACCTCCGCCACCGCCTCCTCCTCCGCCTCCTCCGCTCCCACCGCCACCGCCGCCTCCGCCTCCACCGCCGCCACCGAAGCCCCCACCCCCGCCACCACTCCCACCGCCACCCTCACCCCCTCCACCGCCTCCACCGCCACCTCCATCGCCCCCGCCAGCTACTCCAGTGCCCTTGCCCCCCTTGCCCTTGCCGGTGCGGCGTCTCCCGCTAGGGGCAGACGCAGCGCCGACCGACTCGGTGCCAACGAAGTCGACGGCAGCAGCAGAGGCAACAGAGGGCAAGAGGGGGGAGGGGGAGCACCCCTCAAAGAAGGGGGTACGAGGGTCACCACGAGAGGCTCCTACAGCGACTATACTCTTCTCAGTTGCCAGGAGGCGCTCCTCGAGGAGGTCAACGGTGAGTGTGGTGGGGCAAACAGAGAGGAAGTGGTCCCTGACCGAGCGAAGGGAGTCAGGGAGCCGGGTGACTATGTAGTAGAGGGTGATGTACATGGGGGGGGGGGTTCTTGGCGCAGAACTCAGTAGGAAGCGCAGCGCAGTAGCGGGTATCACTAGTGCGAAGGTGCGTAATGAGGTCAGCGACAGTGGGAGAGGCGGCGAGGTCAGGGAACAGGTACGGTAGCATGAGGCGGCTAAGGGCAGCAGTGGCAGGGGAAGAGTAGCGTGCAATGACAGCGTCGTACAAGGTCTTAGCACTCTTGTACTGACTATAGTGCACGCGCTCAGTGGACGGCAAGTGACTACGCACAGCAAGACGGGCAGCATCATTGCGTGTGGCCCACTGTGAGCGAACAGTGCTGTCAGCATCGGCAACAGGGGCAGGAGAGGCGCCAGACGTGAGATCGAACAGCGAGAGACCGTCTTTCCTATCTCACTGTAGGATAAGCTGCAGATCATCGACCCATACCTCAAAGTCGACAGCCTGACCCTCAGCATCAAAGGTGAGAACGCTGGGGGTAGCCATGACAGCAACAGCAGCAGGCTACGAGCAGTAGCAACAGGCTAGGAGCAGCTCAGTAGCAGAGGCGCGGCTCGGTGGTGCTCTTTCCAGGGCGGGTGGGTAGAGTTCCGCAAGTGGTGGGGCAGGGTCGAGGTGCGTCGGCAGGTACAGGGCCGCAACAGCGGTGGCGGCTCCTGCTGTCGGTGGCGGCGGTGGTTGCGGCCCCGGCGGCGGCGGCGGCGGCCGGCACTGTAGCGGCGGCAGCGGCTGCTCCTGGCGGTGGCGGCGGCGGCCGTCACGGTGGCTGCGGCGGCGGCTGCCGCTGTCGGCGGCGGCGGTGGCTGGTGCTGTCACCGCAGCAGCGACGGCGGCTCCCGCTGTCGGCAGTTGCGGCGGCGGCGACCCCGGCAGTGGTGGCGGCGGCTGGGACGGCGCGACGGCTACTGCTGCTGGGGCGGCAACGGGGGGGCGGAAGGGCCGTGGAGGAGCCGAGAAGGGGCCGCGAGGGGCTGCGAAGGGCGGCGACGGGGTCGTGAAGGGCGGCGATAGGGCCACGAAGGGTGGCGACGGGGCCGTGAAGGGGCCGCGAGGGGCCGCGAAGGGGCCGCGAGGGGCCGTAAGGGGCCGCGAAGGGCCGTGAGAGGGGCCGCGAGGGGCCTTAAGAGGGCGCGACGGGCCGCTAAGGGCAGGGCACGCGACGGGAGGGCAGGCACACGGGGCGCGACTTGGGCAGGAGCGAAGCGTGCTACGGGCAGGAAAAAAATATATATATCGATTTTCAGTGGTGGGCCCTAGGAAACGTTCCCACTAGGGAACCTGCTCTAATACCATGTTAAAGAACGAGGAATGATTGACTAAGGAATGAGTGTGATACAAATGTGAAACCCTAAAATTGTGTACCCCTTAGTATCTAACCCGCTACAGCCTACACAGGCTAGATCATATAAGTCTGACAACCCTTCCCTAGGATCAATCGGGGATCACCAGTGGACCTCTGACACCCCCCCGTACTGGGATGCCCAAAGTGCACACACTGGGATTCAAACCCGAAACCTTTGCTCTGATACCATGTCAGAATCCCAACCACTAGACCATTGGGATAAAAGGGCTTGTTAAGAAACAAGTCAGTGCGCCCATAACCCCCCAGGCCAGCGAGCCTGTAACCCAAACCCTATGATCAATCGGGAATCACCAGTGGACCTCAGGCTGCAGTCACGTGATTTTGTAGACTTCGTGTGTCGCGTAGTCCAGCACGATCCATGCCTTGTACTCCTTTTCGATCCCGAGGTGAATGCCCAAGCGTGCCCTGTCGGCAAATTTTCCAGTCCGTGCTGTATGTGGCCTGTACTGTACCATGCAGCCAATCACTCGAAGCAGACGTGTGTCTGCTTTTCTGCCCGTCCAAGCCCTCTAGGGAGAGTTGTTGTTCTCGAGGCTTTGGAAGGACAGCAAGTTGTGCAGCCGGACATCTTGGTTCATCATAGGGTACGTCGACTATATCTCCCCTAGGTCCTGCGCTCGAAGCTGCAGACTCAATATCAGTTTTCAACTGAGTAGGGTTAGAAGGTTTTATGCGAGGCCAATTGTGTTTCGTATTGGCCTGGAACCTACCCCTAAGCCTTTGCAGCTGTGTAGGCTTCACCGGTGGGCAAAGTGGGGCCCTAACACTGTGTTGCGGGGAGAGAATATTAACTCTTTGGAACGCACGACCCTTTTCAACGCTCCGGAGTGGTTTGCCCAACTGCTCAGGTACCTCAACAATCTCTACGGGCTTTTTCTTACCCTCTAAGTGTCCCCTAAATTTCTGAAAGGCTTGAAAACCACGAGAGGAAATATTTTTAGTTAAAATATCTTTATACAATAACTTAAACGAATTCCTACTCTCAGGGGTGTTCGGCTGAAGTTTCCCGATCGGTGCAGAGTCTTTTTTCGCAGAGCCTCCATTTATCTTGGCGATTACCCCTGTTGCCGGCCGGTCATCACGTTGTAAATTCGCACCATCATGATCTCTTTTTTTCGCCCGCTCCGAATTCGCCACGTCGTAGCCTTTTCGCCTTTTCCGGATCTTTTCGTGATCACCAGGTCGATCCGCGGCTACTGGCGACTCCCGGTTTTTGAATTCGGGGGGTGTCGCGCTGTTGTAGCCCTACAGCTCCGCTCGTGCCTTCTTCATTTTCCAACACGCCAAGAATCGATGTCTTGCTGCGCGGCAAAAATCACACTTCTCATATTTTGTCGACTACTGCTTCTCGTAGATCTTGTCGATATCCATCGTGTCGTTGGTCGTGGGTGGTGCCGATCGCTCCGCGCCAAAAGGCCTTTTCGGCACGTGGCGTCGTGTCTCGAGTTGACCTCGCGTCAGCGCTTCGAATCTCTCTGCTGCACACACCATGTCGCGGTAGCTACTGTAGTTCGCGGCGATCACCTGTCATCGTACTTCCACTTATAGCCCCTCTAGATATACGCTTGGATTTTTTCCCCTTCGGTCAGGTCGGTAATTCGGTTGAAGAGGCTCTCCATCTGCTGTGTGTATTGTATTATGCTGTCATACTGTTTGTGCCGATGAATCTACTGCAACGCCGTGTAGCTGAAATCGATCGGTTCGAGACGTTGAATTAAAGCTGCCCGAAACTGTGTCCATGACCCCTCGCCTCGGATCTCATGACTGTTGTAAATCCACTCAAGCGCCAGGCCTCGCAGCACTGTCGTTGCGAGCCAAATCCGCATTGCATCGTGTGTCGGGGTCGTACAGCCAACGGCCTCGAAGTCAATATTGAGGGCCGCAATGAATCGATGGACGTCGGTATCTTTCGCATTCGGATTGAACATCTTTGGTGGCCTCGGTCGTGCCGCCTCAAGATTCACTGTAGCTGCTGCCGCTGCTACCGTACTGGGTAAAATGTCGGTGTCCCCGCTGCTGATGCTGTTGCCGTCGCTACTGCATTCGCTGCTGCATTCGCTGCTGCCGTGGCGGCTGCCGACTTTTTCGTGAGAAGCTCCTCTATTCGCTGGAGTGCCGCTCGCGTCTGGTCCAGGCCGGTGTGAAACGGGATTGAACTCTCACAAGGCGACTCATTGTAACTGGATTTGTTGCCATGTATGAGTTGCGCAGGTGCTCCCAAGAAGCGTATGCTTGTGCCCACTCTGACTTGCAGGAGCGAATGCCAAGCTGCTCGGAAGGGGAGAGGTTTATAAGAAGAGAGGTGTACGCGAGAAGAGACTCATGGTTGTACTGGTTCTTCTCTTGGATGGTGCCTTCCGTCGGAAACGGTAAGCTTCCATCGTAGTACATCCAGATTTGCGCAGTTGTCGCGAGGAGCTCAAACTCGAAGCTCCGCGTGTAGAAGTCCTTGCCGTCAAAAGGAATTGATGTCTTCAGCTTTGAAGTCAGAACGAACTTGGTTTAAGTTGTCGCGATTGTTTCTGACTGTGTGCGATGTTGACTGTCTTGCGCAAGAGCTAAAGCTTGACGGTTGCCAAAGGTAAATGACCTCTCGGAGTTGACGCGGCGGACTTTTCCAGGTAGAGGGAGTCCAGCAACTCCACGTGCGTAGCTTGAGCCATCGATGCAAATAGCTTGATGGCTCTCAAGAGCGTTGATGCGAGCGACGAGCTGCTCGACAAGAGTGGCGCTGACGGAGGTCACCGCTGATGGTGCAGTAGGTGTTGCTGTGGTGGGCCCGAAAAATCTGCAGTGGCTTTTTCTTCGGGAGCCATAGTGATGCAGAGTTTGTAATGGTTTAACGAGTAATTTATAAAGAGGTTGTTCTAGAAAGAACAAGAGCTTAACAGGCCTTATAATCCACTCTAGTTCTCATACCATGTTGTTGTAACTGAAGGATCGTAGTGGATAGGATAAGTCTGTCAAGTTTGAAAGAAGACAATGAAGTCTCTATAATGACCTTGTTAATCAAGTTGAAAGAGAACAAGATGATTATATGATAGAAGTGCAAGGATATAAATAGCAATCCTAGCTAGCCATGTACTCTGAGGGGTACATTCCTTCATTAACTCAATTACATTGCTACAGTAACCACGACTATTGCTATTCTTGACAGTCACCATGTTGCATCGCGTAACTACCAAGTGCGGTTACTGGGCAGTCAAGGGTCACGACCGTCGAGTGTCTTCGACTGTTGGCCTTCGGGTGACCCTCGACCTTCCGCATGCTCTATAAGAGCTATTGCGATACTGATACATGCGCGTTGCTTCGTTATGGAGTGACGCGCGAGTGGAGAGCCTTCAGGAATGTTACGATAACCTTTCGGTTATTCCAACGGTTTTGACGATTGCATTGCATACATATTGATGGTACGGTACCTCTACCGTACCGAAGTTGAGATGACAAAAGGATGACGTGCTTATGTTATATGACTAATAATTTACTTAACTACTGTACATGAGCACGTCACCTTCACCTGCAGGTTCACACTATTCAATCTTGAATGCATGTTTGGTTTCAGGGCTCCTAAGAGCATTGATAAAACGAGGAAAGGATTCGATATAGATATAGTGCATTATCCACATTTGCCTAAATTACAGGCACCTCTGTGAAGAATACATACCCTTTTGTTCGGTTATGCCAAGCCTGCTAATGAATCATAGAACGAATTAACAAATACTTCAAACTCTTTCTGAATATTTGGGGCATAGGGAGTTAATACATTTGTATAGACCTTTCGTTACGAAGATAGGTGGTAACGCGTACTTTGTGCCGGATTTTGTTGGCCAGTACGACAGATATTTTTTAGTCGTTGATTTACTGGGCGGCAGCGAATGAAGGTACAGCGAATGAACCAAAGGTTACGACGTGGTATAACACAAATTGTGACTACAGTGGTTGCTAGATACACCTGAGAATGGGGATATACACACGATGCTCAACCCATGCACGCGAATTTGCCCTGCATGCGTTTGAAAGTCTGCACGCGTGTACAATTGATGCCCGTTTGAGCCCCTCCCGGTTGCCTTGTGAAGGGGGTCTGTAAGCTACACTAACATTTCGTGGGGTGTTCGTATGTTTCGTTACACTTTCTATGTGCTTCAAAACTGAAATTGGTAACCACCCATTTTGTCTGTTTTGTAACAGTAACAGTTGGTGCGGAGATAACTGCTGCAACGGGAGCTAGACTTCGGGCTAGGCACGTGTGCTCGTGTGATCTCTGCGTTCCATAGTCGTTTACTTGTGTGTTCTCTACTTGCACATTCACGGGGAGATTTTGCAAGAGTTTCACTAGCAAAGATTGGCAACAATGGGTAGCAACAACATTGGCATCACAGATTACATCAGAGCTAGCTAGGCTGCTGGTCGACCTCCAGCGCAGCATGGTCGACCGCGCTCCAGCGCAGCAGCACTCGCACCGCTCCAGCGTTGCAGAGTAGCGGTTCGCCAACGTTGCAAGTCCACGGTGTGCCAACGCTGCAGCAAGTTGGCTGCACAGTGTGGCACCCGCATGACAACGGTGCATCTGCTTCGCAGATGCGTGCAGCTGGTTGGTGTGCCACTCCTCATCACGTGCACAGCGCAGACGCCTGGCAGACTCCTCGCCAGCGACTGCGCCCACAAGCCACGTCGACCTCGGGATACCACCCCCGAGGTCGGCCTCGCAGACTCCACCCCGGCGACACTCACGCACGTCGCCCGGGTATCCCGATCGACCGGGCAACCACGCCCGGTCAATCAGCATAGTCCGTAGCTGGCCACCAATGCTCAGCGTCCCCAGTCCGGCGTCCAGGCGCCCAGGACGCCGTCCGAACCCCCCCAGGTCGGCGTCCAGACACCCAGGACGCCGATCAGACACCCAGGTCGGCGTCCGGGCCCCCAGGACGCCCAGGTCGGCGTCTGGGCCTCTAGAACGCCATGTAGACGCCCAAGGCGGCGTCCCAGGCTCCTAGGACGCCGTGCAGACGCCTAGGTCGACGTCTGGCCTTCCAAGACGCCGTGCAGGCGCCCACGACGCTGACCAGGCGCCCGGGTAGTCGTGCCGACGCCCAGGTCGGCGTCCAGCTTCCCAGGACGCCGTCCAAGTGTCCAAGACGCCAACCAGGTGTCCAGGACGGCGTCCTCCTGCTCGGCGCCCTCCAGCCAGGCGCCCTTCAGCTCGGCGCCCTTGCAGTGGCCCCCGTGCCCACTGCTGCAGGTCGGCTGCAGCCCCCGCACACCCGACCACGAAGTCGGCTCCGCCCAAGAGAGGACGGGGCCAAACAACACTCCCGTTGACAGTTGGCACTCCTTGTCATTAGTGTGTGTTTCTAGTTACCTTACGATTGCAAGAACAATCTACCCTTCATCCTCATCAAATGTTCAACTTAGTCAAAAACATACAGTCCACTCGAACCACCTATCGGGCGCACCCACTTGGCCCCCCATGTCAAACATGAGCATCGATCGAATCACTCACAAATGTTCACAAGGAGTGAACACTCGTTCACATCAAGGAGCCTTCGGCTCCTTCACGGGGGGGGGGGGTAAATTTCACTCACAGATGCATCCACTCCGCCGCGTCTGTATACCCGCCCATCACGGCGCCAACACCGGCGTCCAGCAGCTGCTGACGGCGGGAAGGCTGGGTCATCCACCCAGGCAGCACTCGGCCGCGCGGACGCGGGGTGTCGGGCGTGGGTGTTGCGCCTGGGGTGCGCGCGGCCGGCGGCGTCACGTTCAGATTAATGGGCGGGCTCGCCCGCTCCATGCGCGCAATGATGACCGGGTTGTGGATGTCGAAAAGGTGGCACAGGTCGCGCGGTTGGATGCTGATGGCGCGCACATAGCCAATGAGCATCTCGCACGCCGCCCGAGCCGTGCGTCGCGCTTCACGGCCCACGGGATCGGCATCCTCATATACGGCCTGCATGGTGGTGGGCGCCTCCCACATTTCCACCTCCATGCCCGCACCCGGCTCATTCGTCATCAGATCCGCCGCGTGCTCGGCGCACGTCGGCTCACCGTCGTCGATGGCGACGTACTCAGCCGCGGACCTCGCGCCATGCCCGAGACCAAGCCCAGAGATGAGAGTCCCGACGTCGCCTATCTCATCATCAAGCTCGATGTCGGGATAGGCGGACGGGGTGGGCTTGTCGCCATGCACGTGCGGCAGCTCCATGGCCCACGAACGCGGGAGGCACCCCGTGCGCCACCAGCACCACTGGATGGTGCGCGCACCGACACCGGTCCACGCGTCCGAGAGCCACGCCAGCACGTCGCGAAGGTTCGGGCGAAACCGCGCGGCGGCGCTTGTGGCCCCGTCCGCGTTCCACAGAGCCGTGAAGGCCCGCAACCAGTGCTGGCGGTAGCGCGCCTTGGCAGTTGCAATAGTTCCCTGGTCAAGGGGCTGGGTGAAGGTCGTCGTGTTAGGCGGCACGAAGACCAGGCGCACGTTGCTCATGCAGGTCGTGCGCATGCCGCACACGATTTCGCTCCACGCAAACTCGCTCCTTAGCATGTGCGAGCTGGCGCTGTCGAGCAGAATGACAATGTGGCGGCCCTCCGCATACATGGCCGCGTTGAGCTGTGAAATGAAGTGTGTGAACAGCTATAGGAGGGAAGGGGAGGGAGCGGGATGGCCGCATGTGTGGAAATGCACATGCGCGTATAGTTAATTCACAGGGCGCGCGAATAATTTTCAATGCGTCATGTTAAACAACAAGTGATTGACCACCGACACATACAAAAATTGCCACACAAACTCAACGATGACGTCATCCATCCTTTGGCGTTGTTACGCCAGTAGCAGAGCGTTTCAGGGTCATAGTCCGGGCGAAAATCATGCGGGCGCCTCGCCTTAGAGATGACCAACGGGCGGAACGCGTGGCTCCCGTCGGCATTGATGAGAAACGCAGCGGTAAGGCGTTCCTTCAACACCTTTCGCCCTGGAATACGGCCGTTGCTGTAAGTACGCCGCGGGAGCACGGATAGCCACAGCGCGGTTTCGTCGAGGTTGTACGTGTCGCGCGGACGGGCTGAGAGATGCATGAGAAGTCGGGGGAGCTTCTCCTGGCAGTCGCGCACTGCGGCATGGTCCGCGCTGCCCGCCTCGCCGACCGATGCACGGCACCTCACCCCCTGGCGCCGCAACGCACGCCGCACCCATCCGATGGAGCATCGAAACGTGGGCAGAATGCCCATGTTACGAGCCATGGTCGCGACGTGGTCGCGGATGGTTTGCAGCGTCAACGGGACGCCGGCGGGCCCCGCATTAGAGATCCACCTTGCCATGGCCTGCTCCAGCTCAGGCCATGTGCCTCCCCGCCGGCAGACTGGGTTGTCGCCCGTCTTGACCACAGCCCAGCGGTCGGCGCTTTTCAGGATGCGGCCGATGGTAGAGCGGTCCGGGCGAAGGCGATACTGGGAGTAGCACCACCTCGCCAGGCCAACGTGACGCAGGCGTGGGTTCTCCACATGGTGAAGGCATATCTAGCGCTTAATGTGCACAGGGAGCTGCTCACGGCGGTGGAACCGAGGCATGGTGAATGGCGGGGCTGCGGGTTAACGATGCAGAACTGGATTCAATGCCGTTGTTTTAAAGTTGGGCGACTTGCCCATTGATGCTCGCTAGGGGCCTGTTCGGCGTGGCTGGTGGTGAGCTCGGTGCCAGGTTCGTTTCGTGCATTTAGTTTGAGGGTTAGGGTAATGTGTTTTGTAACCACACATTAGGATGCCTGACGTGGGGTGGGCGAACAATGCTTGTTTGATAATGCTCTTGTACCCTACAAGTGCAGGATACACGTGGCAGGGTGAACCTGCCAGACTGACTGTTACATGCACCCTCAACCTCGCTTGCTTGGCAGGGCAGTCGGGCGAATGCATTCACGAAGCCTACGGGGTTTCGTTCAAACATTTCGGGTGTGTGACTTCTAGCCTAGAAACAGAGAAAACCAGGGTCGGCCTAGCTTGTTACGGACTGCACGTGCAGAATCGGTCGAAGCGCGTGCACTGTAGCCTGCCATCCAGATGTCTATACCGTGGGTGCATTTGCCCGGGGTGAGAACATCGGGTGCAGCGTTTCCATCCGGTGCATGGCAAATTCGCGTGCATTGGTTGGGCATCATGTGTATTTGGGGCCAGCCAGTTGCACCCAGCAGTGATAATGAGCCAATCTTAATAAATACTGACCGACGTCAATTGCCAATGAAATTTTGGTGAACCAATGGTAACGAAGAGACCACTTCAACTGTCAACGTGTAACATTTTAGAATTTTGTAAGCACTTTTTTGCTAGCTGCTACGTTGACGAATGTTATGAGATGTAAAAGAGAGTGCGCAGGTAAACGAATAACGAGGCTGTGACTGAATCAACTGCGAATACAATGAGTGCACAGACTAATGTAGGGCTGGTCTAGCTAGGAGGAAACCTTGGACGAGCGAAGTTGGAAGCAGGTTTGGCGATGGAAATGCCAAAGGCGACGCGAGGAGCCTCGGCAGCGTTGAAATCGGCCGAACGTGCGAACTCCAAAAATCGGGTTGTACGCGAAGCAGTCGACCCCGATAAGGAATTCGGGAAAATTCCTTACACCCCCCCCCCCTTAAGAAAGGCAGCCAATATCTGAAACACGGCGTCACGCCAGGTAATCACCAACAAGTGGCGAGGCGTCGAGCGAGGCGGATGGCACCCACGTGTCGTCCTCACTGATGCGGTCAGTCCAGCGAATTAAGAAATCCACGTGTCGGCCAGCTGCGTCAAGGCGGACCCGATGAGCGAGGATTTTGGAAGGGTCAAGGGTCGGCTCCGGGATAGGTCGGGCTGTCGGGGCAGCTTGCTGACGTGCGATGTCGGTCGTTGCTGGCACGAACTTCCGAAGAAGGCTGATGTGGAAGGCGTCATGGATGCGCCAATCGTCGGGTAGCAACAGCTTCGCGGTGACAGGTGTCACCATCTTGAGAATCTTGTGAGAGAAGTTGAACGAGAATGGGGATGACTAAAAGAAAGTTGGGTACAAAATGCAAACCCTAGAAAGCTGTACCCCATATGTGCTACCCCACTATAGCCTAAAATAGCTATGTCATATATATCTAACACACCCCCATAGGCAAAGTAGGGGAGAACAAGGGGTCACAAGACCAGTCAAGCAAAGCAAAGCAAAGCAAGCTCAGGGTGGATCACAAAGTCACCACACAGTCCGAGCACAAGGTCAAGGCCACAAGGCCAGTTCACATGCAGGAGTGCACATATATATATAACACTAAACAAGCAAGAGCAGGTATATATATATGCAAGATTACAAGTAAGATCAAGAGGTGAGCAAGTGAGGTAAGACAGGTACAAGTCCCAGCTGAGTGCAGAAGCGCTGATGATCACAAGGCGGAAGTGCCTTGGTGAAAACATCAGCAGTGTTGGCCTCAGAGGCCACGTACGCAAGTCGCAACTGACCACGCTGCTGCAGCTCACGAGCAAGAAAGTAGCGAAGAGCAATGTGCTTCGTTCTGTGCTCCAGGCGCTGGTCTCGACACAAGGCCAGCATGGCCTTGTTGTCTACGTACAGCATTGGAGGAGAACGAGGCGGCTCTCCAAGGTCAGTCAGCAGGTAGGTGAGCCAGCGAAGCTCCTGAGCAGCCATGGCCCCGGCGTAGATCTCAGCCTCACAGCTGGAGCCGAGAACAGAAGACGAGCGAGTAGCCCGCCACGAAACAGAGCCGGAACCAAGACTGAAGGTGTAACCCTGTGACGACCGCTGAGTAGCTTGGTCGTCAGCCCAAGAAGCGTCCGCGTGCCCAGTGAGGACCACTGGACTCCGCCCTCCAAGCACTAGCCCCATGCCCAACGTACTGCACAAGTAGCGCAACACCCTCTTCGCAGCAGCCATTTGCTCTGGTCGGTGTCTCCCAGGAGCAACATAGCGTGAAAGAATGCTAAGAGGGTATGCAAGGTCAGGTTGTGTGTAGGTCATCAGGTACATGAGGCAGCCAACAAGCTCTGGGTACGGGCCACTCGACTCTACGGACTCATCCAAAGGCAGAGCTGAGAGCGAGTGGCGAGTAGACAGAGGAGTGGCCTGAGGCGAGGAGTACGTGAAGCCGAAGCGCTGAAGGACCTGCTGCACCATGTGTGACTGAGTCAAGGTAATGGTGCGTCGTGCTCTGTCCCGAGTGATCTGCAAGCCAAGGTAGCTGCGCAGTTCACCCAGGTCTGTGCACGTGTGTCTCTTCTGCAGCTCAGACTTCACGTAGGCGAGTCCAGCAGTGTCAGCTGTGGCAAAGACCAAGTCGTCAACGTACACGAGGATGTAGAACGGCGGCAGAGAAGTGTCGGTGCGCAGAAACAACGACGGGTCAGCAGTAGAGGGAGCAAACCCAAGAGCCGCAAGCGTAGTCCTCAGTGTGTCGTGCCACTCACGCGGTGCCTGGCGGAGACCGTAGACTGGCCGTCGGAGGCTCCACTGGGTGCCAGGAGGGAAAGTCCCAGTGAAGCCAGGTGGACGGCGCAGCCAGATCTCCTCGTGTAGGCTACCCTGCAAGAAAGCAGTGCTGAAGTCAAGAGAGTGGAGCTTGTAGTCGCGCTGAGCGGCTATGTGCAGCAGCACCCGAAGAGTGGTCATCTTCGGGGTGGGAGAGAAGGTCTGAAACTAGTCAACTCCCTGCCGCTAACTGAAGCCACGAGCCACGTACCGCGCCTTGAAGACAGGTGGAGAGCCCGGCGGCCGCTTCACCCTGAAGATCCACATGCCACTGACGATGTTCGCCCCAGGAGGGGGAACCGCGTCAACGTAGGTGCCTGTGGACTTCCAAAAAGCCATCTCTGCATCCATAGCTGCCTGCCACTGAGAGGAGTAGGGACCCTCTATGGCCTCTGCTAAGAGCGCGGAGTCGGGATGTCAAGTGCATCCAAGTCTCCCTTAGGGGCAAGTAGTACGGACGCGAGATGAGGAGAAGCAGCAGCCAGACACTGGAACTCCTCCTGCCTGTCCTCAAGGACGTCCGTGCTAAGAGCACACTCACCCCCGACGGACGGAGGACATATAGACACAGACTCAGCAACAAGACTGGGAGCGTAGTCTAGACGACAGCGAGCAGCAAAGTCGACGAGCTCAGCAACAAGAGCAGACACAGCAGTGGACTCAAAAGAGGGGTCAGTGACAACAGTAGCAAGGAGACGCGTGACAGTAGGACTGGCACCACGAAGAGAGTCTAAATCTGGGTCGGCAAGTGCAGGAAGAGAGGTCTCAGGAGGAGAAGGCAAAGGGGCACGCAGAGGAGCACTGGACGGACGCAGAGACATCCGGTGGGTGCCAGGGACAGGAGGAGGACGCTGACGCGAACCGCGACCACTAGCGCGAGCAGCACGAACAGGCGACGCGGGACGAGACGCAGACTCACGATGCTCAGCAGGACCTCCAGTAGGACCAGTGTAAGGAGGGGGAGCAGGAAGTGGGGAGGCGGGCTCTAACTGTGACAGTGACTGGACAGCCGGTGGACACTCTACAAGAGGAGAAAGACCAAGAACCTGCTGCAGGAGCGGAACGAAGTACGGCCGAGGCCGCGCGGCAACTCCAGACACAGCAGGGACAGCACCAGCACCCTCAGGGGCAGCACCAGCGCCAACAGCACCTCCAGCTGCAGGACCTCCAGCAGCACCCACAGCAGGACCACCGCCAGGAAGGACAGCAGCAGTCTCAGCACCAACACCGTCGGTACCTCCAGCGCCAGGCGGACCCGAAGGCCCAGGAGCCCCGGGACCGGCGGCACAAGTACCCTCAGCGGCCGAAGAAGCTCCAGCTCCAGCAGTACGCCTCGAGCGGCGAGCAAACCACTCGCGCAGCTCCTGTGGAGAGAGTGGCTCCCGCCGAGACGAAGCACCCGGAGAGCCTCCAGGCCCCGCACCGCCAGACGCCAAAAGGGGAGGTCCAGTGGCCGCAGGCTCCGCAACTTCAGGCTCAGTAGCACCCCCTGGCTCAGCAGCTCCTGACGTAGCACCCCCAGGCTCAGCACCCCCAGTCGCAGCACCCCCAGGCTCCGCACCCCCGGACTCAGCACTCCCAGGCTCAGCACCCCCAATCGCAGCACCCCCAGGCTCAGCACCCCCAGGCTCAGCACCCCCAGTCACAGTACCCCCAGGCTCAGCACCCCCAGGCTCAGCGCCCACGCGCGCAGCACCTCCAGAGTCAGCACCCCCAGGCTCAGCACCCGCAGCAGTACCAGAGTCACCAGCAACCTCGACCGGCTCGACAGCATCTACCTGGGACACACCTGAAGGGGCAGGACCCTGAGGGGGAAGGGGGTCTACCTGGGGGGGACCTGGCACAAGGAAGTGCGGTGGCAGGGGGAGGGAAGGAGTGCGGTAGGGGAAGAGGCAGTAGAAGGGGACTGACTCGCCGAACGTGACGTCCTGGGAGGACAAAACATGACGAGAGGAGGGGTGGTAGAACTGCCACCCTGGGGCGTCAGGGGGGAAGCCTAGGAAGACACAGGGAGCAGCACGAGGGGACAGTTTGTCCGCAGACAAGTCGCGGACAAACGCCCGAGATCCCCAGACACGGAACGCAGACGCATCGCCGACCTTCCCCGTCCACAGCAGAGCTGGGGAGGTCTCCGGCCGGGAGACCCTGGGGTGAAGGTTGATCTGATGTGCCGCGTACCGAACCGCAAACGGCCACAGAAAATGGGGGGCAGCCGCATGCATCATGGACGTACGAGCGACGTCCATGACCATGCCAATGCGGCGCTGAGCAATCCCATTTTGCTGTGGAGATTCCGGAAGCATAAAGGTCTGGCGGATGCCTCGTGCACGACAGTAGGCTCGCAGAAGGCCAGAGGAGAACTTTCCACCTCGGTCAGAGTGCAGACGCAGGACAGGAAAGTCCGAGCCGAAGCTCCTCCTGAGCTGGAGACGAGCTGCGCGGATCCAGTCGATCAACATCTCAGTGACATCACCCATGCTGCGCAAGGGGAAGACTGTGGTGTAACGCGAGTAGTCGTCAACCACCAGCAGGAAGTAGCGCTCGTGACCCTGTCCATGGACGCGGGCCGGGCCCCACACGTCCATGTGAAGCGTCTGCAGAGGAGCCTCTGTCGGGGGAAATTGGGAGGATTGAGGGGCAGCCCGGGGCCGCCCCTCGACACAGGGGACACAGGAAGGTCCTGGCCCCGAAGGAAGGGGAGGGAGAGACCGGGGGAGACCAGAGACAAGGACACGGGAAGCCATGCCCCGAAGACGAGGCAAGGAGGGGTGGCCAAGACGGTGGTGCCACAGGAGAGTCTCGTGAGACAGGAGGCGACACGAGCAAGGGGCAGACTCAGGACCAGACCTGGACGCAGCAGCACACACCTGACCCGACGCAGCTACCTGGCCACACGTAGGGACTGGAGGAGACTCAGTGGTCAGGGTGTAGAGACTCGACCCCGGCCGACGCGAAAACGTGGCCAGGTGTCGGCCTGTGCGGGCGTCCGAGCAGTGGGTCATCCGCTGACTCGCAGGAGTGAACTGGTCAACCCCCCCATCCTGCAAGTCAGCACCACTCACCAAGTTCGTCGAGAACGAGGGGAGGTACAGACCAGACGGGGTGCCCGAGGGGGCAGCCGGACACGGGAGGACAGTGGAGAAGTGAGAGAGGACAGGGCCCCCAGAGGGGTCAGCTAGGGAGACTGCAACCGGCCGACCAAGCGGCGTGAGTGTGGTGCGGTCTCGAAAGAAGGAGCGAGAAGCCCCTGAGTCAAGTGTGAAGGTGAGGGAGGCCGAAGCCGACGCAGTACCTGAGAGCGCACCCTCACCAGTACCTGAGAGCGTAGACGCACTGGCACCTAGAGCAGCAGCCTCACAAGCACCTAGCGCAGCAGTACCAATGCGCGGGTCGGGCGGGAAACACCGGTAACAGTCACCCTCATCACTAATAGTCACAGCATACATGGCAGCAAGGATAGCATCAACTTCAAGATCAAAGATAGCTACGCCAGCCCTAGACAGCTCTCCCCAGCGGGGAATCTCACTAGCCTCGGGGAACTGCTGACGCCAAGCGTCCGTCAGGCGGCCAAAGCAGCGTTGGGTGGGGTGGGCACCCCCACACTGCTCACCCGCGCGGTCGCCGGAACGAAGGACGTAGGTGCACGGACCAAAACCCCCACCACGCTGACGCTGCGCGTACCACTCACGGAGCTGCTGAGGCGGGGGGATGTCCCGAGAACGCTGCTGCTGCTGCTGCTGCTGCTGGCGCTGACCACCACCAGAGCCGCTCCGCTGCGGGGCACCACCCCGACCAGCTCCACCCCTTCCGCCACCGCCGCCTCCACCTCCGCCACCACCGCCGCCTCCGCTCCCACCGCTGCCGCCGCCACCGCCTTCACCTCCGCTACCGCCACCACCACCACCACCCCCGCCACCACTCCCACCGCCACCCCCACTCCCTCCGCCGCCTCCACCGCCACCTCCACCGCCCCCGCCAGCTCTACCCGCGCCCTTGCCCCCCTTGCCCTTGCCAGGTTGGCGTCTCCCGCTAGGGGCAGACGCCGCGCCGACCGACTCAAGACCAAGCAGGTCGGCAGCAGCAGCAAAGGCAACAGAGGGCAGCAGGGGGGAAGGAGAACACCCCTCAAAGATGGGGGTGCGAGGGTCACTCCGAGAGGCCCCTACAGTGACGATGCTCTTCTCCGCCGCCAAGAGGGCCTTCTCGAGGAGGTCAACAGTGAGAGTGGTGGGACAGACTGAGAGAAAGTGGTCCCTGACTACGCGAAGGGTGTGAGGATCTGGGATCGAGTTCAGAAAAGAGAATGAGATTTGAGTCGAATTGAATTGAATTGAATGTCCACCTGGGTACAACACGAGGCTATATATAGGCTCGACACAAGGCCTCGTAACCAGGTGTTACGCGAAGGTTCCGCGGGTCGCGAAGCGTCCCGAACAGATCCTTACCGAATTCGGTAGAAGGCAATTCGGTGGCAACCGAAAAGCCAGAATTCGGTGCACGCAACCTAGCTCGGTGCTATAACTATAATAAAATATAGGAAAGCACCTAGCCTAGGAAATCAAGCAATTCATGCATGCATATGATTATCCTATGCTAGAAATAGCATGATAAAGTAGAGGCAAGCAAGCATAGCTGGCATAAGCCGTCGTACTCTCACAAAGGGAGTCAGGAAGGCGTGTGACTATGTAATAGAGAGTGATGTACATGGGGGGAGGGTTCTTGGCGCAGAACTCAGCAGGAATTGCGACGCGGTAGCGAGTGTCACTAGTGCGGAGGTGCGTAATGAGGTCGGCGACTGTGGGAAAGGCAGCAAGGTCAGGAAAGAGGTACGGTAGCATGAGGCGGCTTAGTGCAGCAGTGGCAGGAGAAGAGTAGCACGCAACTACAGCGTCGTACAAGGTCTGAGCACTCTTGTACTGACTAAAGTGCGCGCGCTCAGTGGTAGGCAGGTGGTGACGCACAGCAAGACATGCAGCAGCATCGCGGGTGGCCCACTGAGAGCGAACAGTGGGGTCAGGGTCAGTAGCAGGGGCAGGAGAGGCGCCAGAGGTGAGGTCAAAGAGAGAAAGACCGTCCGCCCTATCGCACTGTAAAAACAGCTGAAGGTCGTCGACCCAGACCTCAAAGTCAATGGCTCGACCCTCAGCGTCAAAAGTGAGGACACTAGGGGTAGCCATGACGACGATAGACTAGCAGTGCAAGCAGTAGGGGAAGGGCACGCAGTGATAGTGGGGCTGCGCTCACCGGACAGGGCAGGTCGGGCGGCTCGGTAGTAGGGCGGCTCGGCTGCTGGGCGGCTCGGCGGCTGGGCGGCTCGGCTGCACAGCGGCTCGGCGGCTGGGCGGCTCGGCTGCACAGCGGCTCGGCTGCTGGGCGGCTCGGCTCAACGGCGGCTCGGCTGGTGGGCGGCCGGGCGGCTCTGCAGCTGGGCGGCCCAGCTCCTCCGGTACTCGGCGGCGCGGTGGTCGGCTGCTCGGGTGCACGCTGCAGGGTGGTGCTGTGGTCGGCGGCTCGGGTGGCGGGCAGGAGAGGAGAGTGGCAGGGCGGCAGCAGACGGGCGGCGGGGCCCCAGGTGCAGGGCGGCGGGGCCGCAGCAGAAGGGCGGCGGGGCCGGTAGAGTCGGGCGGCGGGGCCGCGAAGTGGGGGGGGGGGCGGGGCCGGTAGAGTCGGGCGGCGGGGCCGCGAAAGCAGGGCGGCGGGGCCGCGAGGTGTAGGGCGGCGGGGCCGCTAAAGCAGGGCGGCGGGGCCGCGAAATGAAGGGCGATGGGGCCGCAAGGTGTAGGGCGGCGGGGCCACTAAAGCAGGGCGGCGGGGCCGCGAAGTGTAGGGCGGCGGGGCCGCGAGGTGTAGGGCGGCGGGGCCGCTAAAGCAGGGCGGCGGGGCCGCGAGGTGTTGGGCGGCGGGGCCGCTAAAGCAGGGCGGCGGGGCCGCGAAGTGTAGGGCGGCGGGGCCGCTAGGTGTAGGGCGGCGGGGCCGCTAAAGCAGGGCGGCGGGGCCGGTAAAGCAGGGCGGCGAGGCCGCGAATCAGGGGCGGCGGGGCCGCGACAGTAGGGCGGCAGGGCCGCTAAAGCAGGGCGGCGGGGCCGGTAAAGCAGGGCGGCGAGGCCGCGAATCAGGGGCGGCGGGGCCGCGACAGGAGAGCGGCAAGGCCGCTAGGGGAGGGAAGGCCGCTAGGGCGGCTCGTCGAGTTAACAGCCCGAGGCGCGACTCGGGATGAGCGCACTTCGGGCAGTAAAAAAAAAGTTGGAGTGGTGGGCCCTAAGCGCAGTTCCCACAGGGGAACCTGCTCGATACCATGAGAGAAGTTGAACGAGAATGGGGATGACTAAGTGAAAGTTGGGTACAAAATGCAAACCCTAGAAAGCTGTACCCCATATGTGCTACCCCACTATAGCCTACAATAGCTATGTCATATATATCTGACATCTTGAACGGTCCGCAAAATCGTGGCCGTAGTTTCGATGGACCGGGCAGGTTCAGGTTCTTCGTGTCAAGAAGCACTAGTTGCCCAGTTGTCAAGACGAGTTCCCGTCGTAGAAGGTTGGTGTATTTGCGGGAAGTAATATTCGCCTTGCGAATTGCGTCTGCGGCTTTTTCTCGGACTTCCTGAAGTTCCATCACGAAAGTCTGTGACCTCGGGACCGGATTGTCGAGAGTAGTTGTCGTGGGAACTGTCGGGTCCATCCCGTAATTCAGGAAAAATGGGGAGTGATTAGTCGTGCTGGATGGTGCGTTGTTGAAAGCGAATTCCAACATCGCTAGCGAGTCTTCCCAGCGGGCAGGGTCTGGGAAGTTTGTCCTGATTAGCTGCTCCATGGTCTGGTTGGTCCGCTCGGTTTGACCGTCCGTCTGTGGGTGGTATGCCGATGAGAACTGTAGCTTCGTGCCGTACTGCGCCCATGTCTCCTTCCAGAACTTGGATGTGAACTTTGGGTCTCGGTCACTGATGATCGCCAAAGGGATGCCGTGCAGTCGCACGACCGTTGAGATGAAGAGGCGCGCAGTTTCTTCGGCTGTGATTGTCGTTCGGCATGGTGCGAAGTGCGCCATTTTCGTGAAGCGATCGACGACGACGAGAACAACGTCGTTGCCTGTTGGCCCAGCTGGCATCCCCATGACGAAATCCATCGTCACTTGCTGACACGGTCGTTCGGATGGCTCGAAGGGTTGCAGCAGCCCAGCTGGTCGCTGACGTGTTGATTTCATTGCTTGGCACACCCTGCATGAGGACACATAGCGCTGCACGTCGTTAGATGAATCAGGCCAGTAATATTGACGGTGCAGTAGTTTTTGGGTTTTATCAGCCCCGAAGTGTCCGGAGAAATTCGAATCGTGGATCTCCTGGATGAGAAGTTCACGCAGCAGTCGGTAAGCGGGAACCCAAATCCGGTCGGTTCCGGCTTTTAGGTAATAGTCCCCTTTCTGCGTCGTAGCCTACTGATGATTTCCCGTCGTAAAGAATGGGTCCGTCGTATAGCCGTGGGTAAATAGTCCGGTAAGTAACGGGTTCGAGTGGGTGATGAGTACTGCAGCGGATTGTACTGTCGGTCGGGTCAGGGCGTCGGCGATGTTACTAGCCCCCTTTTTGTACGTGATGCGGTAGGTGAAGTGGCTCTCCATGTAGTCCAGCCACCGAATTTGTCGTGGGTTGAGGTTGGGTTGGGCTCGCAGGTACTGTAGGGACTTGTGGTCCGTGCGAACAGTGACGTCGGCGCCCACCAGGTAGCATCGCCATAATTTAAACGCGTGTATGATGGTGAGCATCTCCTTGTCGTGGATCGGGTAGTTGCGTTCGACTGCCTGCAGCTTGCGTGATTCGTAGGCTATCGGCTGCAACCCGTTCCCAAAGTCTTGGAGAAGCACAGCTCCGATGGCAAAATCTGAGGCGTCGGTTACAACTTCGAATGGCTTCGATGGGTCGGCGATGCGCAGCACAGGAGGGGAAACGATGAAATTCTTGAGTTCCTGGAAAGCCGCTTCTGCCTCCTCCCCCCACACAAAATTCTTGTCCTTGTGTAGCAGGTCGGTCAGCGGGCCGGTTATCCCCGCCATATTCGGGATAAACCGCCGGACGTAATTCATGAATCCGAGGAAACTCTGGAGCTCCGTGACGTTCGTCGGGGACTTCCACTCTTGTATGGTCTTGATTTTCGCCGTGTCGATTTTAATGCCGTCGCGTGAGATGACGTGCCCCAAAAACTCCAACTCTTGCTTAAAAAACTCGCACTTAGATACCTTGGTGATGAGTCGGTTCTCCTGCAGCCGCTTAAACACTGCATCCAGGTCGCGGAGGTGCTGCTCCCGTGTCTTGCTAAAAATGAGGATATCGTCCAAGTAGACGATGACACACCGGTCTAGAAGATCCCAAAAAACCCTGTTCATGGTCAGTTGGAAAGTCGAAGGCGCGTTCGTGAGGCCGAAAGGCATCACTGTAATTTCGTAACTCCCGTAGCGTGTGCGAAACGCAGTCTTGTGACAATCGTCGGCGAAGACTCGAATTTGGTGGTAACCGCCATGTAAATCAATCTTCGAGAAATATCGAGCGCCGCGAAGTTGGTCAAGGAGGTCGTCGGTGCGTGGGATTGGGTAGCGAGACTTGATGGTGACCCGGTTCAGCGCGCGATAGTCGATACATATGCGAAGCCCGCCGTCCTTCTTCGGGGTGAACAGAATCGGTGCTGCGAAAGGAGATGTGCTGGCCCGAATGAACCCTTTCTCCAACAGTGCGTCAATTTGTCGTCGCAGCTCCTCGAGTTCCGGCTGGGTCAACCGCCACTGTGTCCGAACAGTCGGCTACGCGCCAGGTTCCAGCTGGATTTTGTGATCCTCAGGTCTCTCCGGTGGCGGTCCAGGTGGCAGGTCGTCGGGGAAGATGTCCGGGTACCTCCGAATCAGCTCCGCTAAATCTGGTGGTACAACTGCACACAGCTTCTCGATGTCCTTTCCTTCGGTGTCAACCGCCAACTCGCGTAAGCAAACAGCGAACAGTTGCGCGCCTCTGTTGAAGTGGCGAGCTATAGTGATAGCTTTGACGCATGGGGCTTGGATGTAGTCAGGCGTTCATGCAGGTAGTTTAATTAGCCCCTCGTGCTTGTTGATGCTGCACGATCCCGTTGTCCAGCCGATGACGGGGTTGTGCCGTCGCAGCCAATCACGTCCCAGCAGCACGTCGCAGCCGTCCAATGTTGTCGCGAAAAACTTCATGCTGAAGCCAAAATCGTCGCCGCATTCAATCTTGACCGTCCGTGTTTCTTCCGTTATCGCCAGAGGCGTCCCATCCACAAGGCGGGCGTCAATTTCGGGCAGACACGTGTCAAGTTGCAGCTTGCATTTTTTTGCGCTCGCCAAGTTGAAGAGGCTATGGCTGGCCCCTCCATCGACGAACATTTTCAAGTTATTTTTTAACACCTTGCCAGCGACCAGCACATGGTGATCCACATGTGTATCCCCGTTATTCGGCCGAGTGCGATAAATTGCATGAATCGGAACCACGACTCGGTGGGGATGGTGGGGTTCGGGCGACGGAGCACAGTCAGTAAAGGGCCCGCTAATTACTGACTCTTCCTATTTCCCTGCTCCTTCCTGTCGTTCCCTGTCAGCGGCGTTTTCTCGTGGCAGTCTCTCATGTAGTGACCCGTCTTCCCACACCGGTAACACGGTCCCTTAGGAGGGCGGTCGGGTGTATGGACGGCGTTGATCGTGGCCCGATGGGTCTGGCCACGAAAGCGGTTTCCCTCCCGGGAAGTTGCTCTCGCGTACTGCATCAGCGCATCTGTAGACTCCGCCAACTGTACTGCTGCAAGGAATGACGTCATGCGGCCCCTGCAAACCTCGTACTGTATCTCATATTTGAGGCCGCTGATATACTTATCTAACCGCTCAGCTTCCGACATGTCATCAACTTGGTCGGCGAGGCCCATAAATGACGCCGTGTAGTCTTGGACAGAAGCCATCTGCGACCATGCACGCAGCTTCATGCGAGCTTGCGCCGAGGCGGATACGTGCTCGAAGCGATCTCGTAAGGCTGCACCCCACTCCTTCCACGTGCGTATCGTGGTCACTCCGAAGATTGATTGTGCCACTTGATTAGTCACTGTTGAGGTCCCGTCTGCCGCATGCGTCACACCTGTCGGCGTCCATGTTTCCAAGGTTCGGCGCCACCACTCAAGCGCTGCACCTCGAAGAAGCGAAACTGCGTAATTAATACGCGTAGCGTTGTCATTACTTCCGGCTGTAGTAAAAAATACCTCGACCCCGAATAGCCACCCTTTTACCGTAACCGTCTTGTCCGTAGGATAAAACGGGGGCGGGTTAACGGGCTTGATCTTGATCGTCGTTACTGCAACTGGCGCTGCTGCCACTTGCTGCCTGTCCTCCTCTTCGAAGTCACGTGTGAGCGCATCCAGCGGATTGCTTATCGCCTGAATGTTGCCCTTGCCTTCGTCCACAGGCGACTCCTGACGCGCTTCACCTCGCGTCTGGCGTAGCTCGGCGTTTTCCTCTCGCAGTGTTGTCACTTCCGCCATTAATGCCTTCATGCTCTCCTGCATTTCTGCCACTTGCGCCATCATCCTGTTGACCGCCTCCTGATCCATGTGCCTAGCGCTACGTCTGGTGGGCAATCGGGTCTCCGTGGCCTTCAGGCAAGTGAAAACACGAACTATCGGAGTCGGGCAGGATAGAATTAACAATCCCTCCAGCCAACCCTCGTGTAGTCACTAAACCAGCCACACCCTATGCCACCAAACTACCCTCGGAAAAGCGGGGTGAACTAGGAAAGTAGCTCTGATACCAGGTGTTATGAGTTGTAAAATAGAGTGCGCAGGTAAACGAATAACGAGGCTGTGACTGAATCAACTGCGAATACAATGAGTGCACAGACTAATGTAGGGCTGGTCTAGCTAGGAGGAAACCTCGGACGAGCGAGGTTGAGTGCAGGTTTGGCGATGGGAATGCCGAAGGCGATGCGAGGAGCCTCGGCAGCGTTGAAATCGGCCGAACGTGCGAACTCCGAAAATCGGGTTGTACGCGAAGCAGTCAACCCCGATAAGGAATTCGGGAAAATTCCTTACAACGAAGCTTGCGAAAAACAAAAACAGCTTAAAGCCCCTTTCACGGGTCAAACGAGCATCATGTGACTGGGATGAATGGCCCTCGGGATTGACGTCACCACAGTCTCTGGTGGAAGCACCACCAGAGCCTCGATTTTTCGAATCTCGAGCCCTGAGCGTCCTCCATACGAGTCTCAAGTATATCCGGCCCCACACGACACGAGTCTTGATTAAACCGTGCTGAATAGCTCATCCGACAGAGTTCAGGCGGCCCAGTTTGCCAGGGACGACGGACGAGGTCGACGGGCCCAGCACCGCCGAGGCGGGAAACTGCCGCGCGTGCCTGCCCGCCAGGCTGGCCCAGGGCTGGGCCGAGCGCACGCCCGCCGCCCCTCAACCCCCCTGCGTAATTGAACAGCACCCCACGTTACCGGGTGGGGGCGGCGAAATCGCTCCACCTCGCGCGAGGGGAAGTAACCCTAGGGCGAAGGCAGCCCTCGATGTGGCCCAGCCCTCGATGTGGCCCTGCCCTCGACGACCTAGTAACCCTCTCGCGCTGCCCCTACGGGCAGGCAAGGGCCCGGCGAAATACTGATGCTCCCCTCGGGACCCTCGGCCAATTCGCGACCCGCTGGCGTGTGGACACGTGTCTGCCCAGGGACGACGCTGCATGCCAGGCCCTTGTGACGATGCATGCCACCAGACCCCACGCCTACCCACGCGAGCGGACGTGATGGGGCCGATGTGGCCCGGCGTCCGACGAGCATGCGATTGGACGAGGTTGCTGCTCATCGTGCCGAGCCACTTTGGCCTCCGGGCCGGTTTTGGCCACCGCCTTGGTCTGCGTCCGTCGTGCCATATCTTTGTGGACGGAGTGACCGACGCCTCATTTTGCTCTTCTCATTTCGCCTTTCACATTTCTCACCTCTGCGCCTTCCTCCGTCCTGCTGCTGCTAGATAGCCTGTAGTGCCGTGCCTTTGGTCGCCGGTAGTGTCGTGCCTTTGCAATCATGGAGTTGGATAGTGGCGCCGCTCACCCGACGCCGCGCGCCGCAACGCCGACGCCGTCCTCGGCGGACTTCCCCCTGTACTTCAACATGGGCCGTGGCCTCACCTTCTCTTTTGACGAGAAGGACTTTGCCGTGCTGCGCGCCACGAAAAAAGACTTCAACGAGCCTTGCTTCGCACTCGCGCTCAAGTGAGTCCCTCCTTCAGTTTAGGCGGAACCCTTGTGTCAGTAGAGCTACACCGTGAGATCCCCGATCGATCCTGGAGAGGGTTACAGGCATGTTCGCCTGGGGGGTTATGGGCGCACTGACCCGCTACTGAAACAAGCCCTTTTATCCCAATGGTCTAGTGGTTGGGATTCTGACATGGTATCAGAGCGGTCTCGGGTTCGATTCCCGGTGTATGCACATGTAGGCCGGTGCCGCTGTGCTTAGTCCTGGGCCTCCCAGTGTGGGGGGGTGTCAGTAGAGCTACACCGTGAGATCCCCGATCGATCCTGGAGAGGGTTACAGGCATGTTCGCCTGGGGGGTTATGGGCGCACTGACCCGCTACTGAAACAAGCCCTTTTATCCCAATGGTCTAGTGGTTGGGATTCTGACACCTTGTCCACTTTTGCTTTCCGTCGACTTAGTAGCTCTTTTTTAACCCGCCGCCCCACCGACCTAGACGATGTTATTCGTTAGAACGAGTTACTAATCCGGCGTGTGAGTTAGCGACGGTGTCCATGTCCATTTCCCGCCGACCTAGTAACTTCACTGTTCCGCCGACTTAGTACAGCATGATATAGCTCAGCCGACGAATTCCCCCGGCCATTTTCGCCGCATAGAACCGGCGGTCATTTTTTATCCCGACGACCTATAGGATGTTATTATTTGGAGCGTGTTACTAATTCGGCGTGCGAGTAAGCGACGGCGTCCGTGTCTCTTTTTCCCGCCGACCTAGTAACCTCATTGTTCCGCCGACTTAGTAACTATAGGCCGACTCAACGTTGCAGAATTAGTTCCTACCGGTCGATAGGATTTCGGTCAACGAAAGGTTTTCACGCCTAGGTTTGTCGTGAGCGCGTCCATGTCGGCGTTCAAGGCCGCTATCCTATATACTTTTGCCGGCAACGAGTTCGCAATCCTGAACCGATGCCACATGTCCCCACGAGTTCGTTGACTGCAGGTACATGTGGATTCGCGAAGCTCCGATGGACTTGAAGCCGTGGGTCATAGGGTGCAGCCGTCTTCGTGAGGCGATTAAGAAGAACGACCTCACCTGTTTTGAGTCGGTGTTCGACGCCGACATTGCCGTGCTACCTATAATCACGACGTGAGAAAGTGCGATGTTGCGTTGTCGTTGACGTCATGTTGGACTTCGATGTTTTATATCGGCGTCACATGGTTCATGTGCAGGATCGGGCCGCTTCCCGGGGTCCACTGTAGCGTCGTCGTGGTTCTTTGGCCCGGCGACTTGCTGAAGGCCGTCGACGTCGACAGCGAGACCTCGTTCCGCCACCTAGACCCGAAAACTGCAAACCGGCTGCATTCGTCTGAGGCGCTCGCCGTGCTGAGGTAGGCATGCTTAAATTGGGAAGGCTCTTTACCAGGTTACTGGTTTCTCGACGGCGTCCCCACTGACTCTTTCGTGCACTGCTGTTGCAGCTTTTTCCGGCGCTGTGTTTTGGCCGAGCTTGGAAGAAGTGACAAGACATGGAAGTGGGCGTCTCCCGGTGAGGAGGTCGTGGTGGCTCGACTCGCCGGTTGCGACGAACCCACGCGCGACGTGAGTTTCTGTCGACCTTATAGCCAACTTTAAGTGGTCGTCTAACTGTGCTTGCGTTGGTACACCCTCGACTCACCTAGCCTGCCCTTGCAACGGTTGTACGCAGAGATTGCCGGACATTGTGAAGAACGAGCAGGTCGGCACCGGATTGCATGCTGTGAGCGCGTTCGGATGGGTGGTTAGAGAGCGCGGAGCCCTACTCAAGTTACGTGCACCGGCGAGCGCTGAGAACCCGATGGTTCAGGGGTTGAGGGCACTCAAATCGGCGCTAGTGGAATACGTCAAGAGATGCGTTGCTGAGAGGCGGTCGGCGCCGTCCAATCACCCTACTGGGCCAAGTACCTCCCCCCTCAACGACGACAGAATCGAAACTAAGACGGCGTCTCAAGCTAGCGTGTATCGCCCGGCGTATTTCGGCGCGCACGACACTAGAACTAGCGGTCATGTTGGCGGCAGTGGCGAGGCCGACTTGGTAGGAGGAGAGGAGCGGAGGGCAGGGTCCGTTGAGGAGTCCTCTACTGACTCAGAGTCAGAGTCGGGATCCGAGGAGGAGGAGGATGAAGAGGAGGAGGATGAAGAGGAGGAGGAGGAGCGTGCAGGGAAGAAGGCTGTTGGTGCTGAGGCGGACTGCCGCCGAGGAGGGCGTGCGAGCCGGCGGGTCTTCCATTCACGGCGGTGGAAGGAAAGGTCCGGAGATTCCACGTCCTGGAGCAAGCGAGGTAGCACCACCGCCGTTCGATCGTGGTAACGTCGCCGTTGAATCGGTTGAAGTGCAGGCCGACGCGGCGATAGGCATTGATTGCGGGCCGCCATTCGATGTTGAGGCTCCGTCAATCGGCGATCAGACTCACCAGGCTCCTGTGGTCGGCGTGGGGGGGGACACGGGCGCCCTCGGCATGGAGGATGATCCTGTGGCGAGAGCATTGATGGAGGAGCTTCTTGCTTTTCAGGCGCCATCGCAGCAGCAGCCCGTCACCATCGACAACGCCGCTGTCCCAACAACTCGCGGGGGGGCGCAACCTGTCGCCGGTACAGCACCAACAGCCCCGGTCTCGGCCGATGTCAACGCACGTCACACGGCACCACCATTTGCTGATCCGCCGACATCTGGGCCCGTCGCAGCACCAAGCACGGGGCAAGACAACGCCGGTCAGACCCTCACGGACCCGGTCGCGGCCATGCTTCTGGCCGCGGTCAACTTGTTTCAAGCGACGGCACCTTCATCGCATCCGCCAACTACTGTCACCAGCGCTGCGCCGACCATGCAGCTCCCTGCCGCTGTTGCCACGCCGTCGGACCCAGTCTTGGACATGCTGATGGCCAAGGTCAACGCGCTTTCAGCAGGTGCATAATCCGCTCAACCGCAGACTCACGGCACGCGCACTGCGCCGACCACGGTGAACTTGGCGGAGCCCGTACACCAAGAAGCGGCAAACGAGACGGTTCCAACGGCGGTACCAACGCATCACCAGGTTGGCGCGGCGTCTGGACAAGGTGATTGGGGCGCGGTGGCAGGAGAGGATGGTGCGGGGGAGATCCCTCTCATCATCAAGGACGAGGATGTGGAATTGATACAAGCGGCGATAGAAGCAGACGAAGTTGCCGCACTTCAGTCTGTGGGAGGTACGTCGGGCATCAGTGGCGTGGAGGGCCGGCCTGCCGGTGTTACATCGTCCACCTAGGCCGGGCCGACCGTGCAGCCGGCCCGTTTGGCGTCCACCGGCGTCAGTGTAGCCGGCCAGGCTGTTCCGCCTATTCAGAGTCATCCTGTCGGCTTCATACAGGTGGATAGGGCCTTCCAAACCGGCCCGAGCGGCGTCACTGGTTCTGACCAGGCTGGTCTGGCGGGAGAGTCCACTCGGCCCACCGCCGTTACAGTGGCTACTCAGGCCGGCCAGGCCGGGCCTTCGGACAGGTCGGCGGGCGTCACTGTTGCGGACCTGGCGGGTCAGGCGGGGACGTCCACTGTTCTGGCCGGTGGACTAGTGGGTGAACACACCGACAAGGATGGACAGACCGATCGTGCGGCTGGAGTCGGCGAAAAAAAAAAGAAGAAACGGAAGGGTAAAGCCGCCGCGTCGCAGAAGGCCATCGTTCCGAAAGATCGCAGGGGGCATGGTATTAGGCTGGACAGGACGAGCGGTGGCGGGTGGCAGGGCGAGGTAAATCTGGCTGGAAAGAGTCGCTACACGGGGAGATCGGACGACAGGATGGAAGTGGCGTACCTCAACGGCGTTGCGACGACCATCTTCGACGGACACGCCAGCCAACTCCTGTTGGCCGAAATGACCGGCGTTAAAGCCGAAGAAATGACGCGATGGAAGGCGGAGTGGGAGGAGGCGAAGGTGATGCCGAAGGGTATGTGGACGGTGATGTGGTCCCGCGGCGCCACCATGTTTCGTGCACGGTAAGAATCGTGGGACTCGATGTGTTTTGAGCGGCGTGATATAGGTTTGACTGTGGGGTTTTACGCCGACTGACCACGTTCACGTTCCAACGTCGTGCGTGACAGGTTCCAGAAAGTCCTCGCCAACTTCAAACAGAAGATGTCATCAGGGCCCCCGCTGATGAAAGTGCTGAGGCCGGCGGTGTGGTTCGGCACTGGTTGGGAGCCGGCCAAGCGCAAGCAGCAGCTCAGCGACATCATCAACCGCGCTTGCTTGTGCGCGGCGTTTGGGCCAGTTGCGGCAAATGCCGTCCCCAAAACTGGTGCAGACGCCAAGCGCATAGGCCAAGCTGTCGCTACTTCATCTTGCGCCGTCTGGTGCTTCGCCGAGACCGTGGCCGAGGTCAACAATGCGGCGGGTGAAGCGAAGGCGGCGGCACTGCTGTGTGAAGCGAGCACCGATTTTGCTGACACTTGTCACGACGTCGTGGTTGCGGTGCTAGAAACGGCGGTTGCGAGACAACCCGTCCTGGGAGAGGTCTCGTGCAACGTCACCGACGCACTGCAGAAGGATGCTCTTCGGAAGGCGTGCAAGGGCTGTGACCCCACACCCGACGCCGAGATTATCGCGAGGGCGACTATCGAGACCCTCGCTTTCTGGGGGTCGTGCAACGTCGGCGGCCCCCTTCTCCGAGCACGCGGCATTCAAGTGCCGCTGGACAAGCAGATGGAGAAGGATATGGATAACAGGGGAAAGAAGGGACAGAAGGGGAAGCACGCCGCGTAGATGGGTTTTGTTGTTGTGTCTGACGTTGTGTTCTGGACCGACATCGCAATGTGTAGCAAGATTGTTGATTGATTGTGGGGTTTTGGTGGGCGCCGACTTTTATTGTGCACTTTTGCTGTGTTTCTAGCACGTAGGTTAATTTGCTGTTCATGAAACGCCCTCATGTTTTCGGTTCTTTGGCAAATTCTCAACTGTTGGGAACATTGAATCCACAGTAAGTCGGAAACAAAAGTCACAATCGAGCTAAAAGAAAGTAGCTAAGCGGCGACAAAACATCAGCCCGGCTTCCGACGCTTGGACGTCTTCGTCGGCAGCGGCGGCGGTCTAGCAGCGGCCTGCTCCGCGGCCGTTTGGGCCGCCACAGCTTTCTGCTCTTCCCACGTGGTCGGGAACATGTCCTCGCCCCACTTGTCCGTCATGTATCCCGCCGCCACCAGTCCCCAAGCAACCGTCAGCTTGGGATTTTCACCCTTAGAAAGCCCCTTGATGCCCAGGTTCCCCTCCGTGCGTATCGGAAGCGCGTCGGCGTCGATGATCTTCAGAGCATCGCAGAAGGTCACAATTCCCGACGCAGCGAGCTCGTCGAGTTTCTTGATGACGGCGGCGGTGTCGGCCTCTCCGTCTAACGAGCGGAAGCGGCGCACGGCCTCCATCGCCCTCCTCATTCGGCGCATCTCACCCCGTTTTGCGTTGGCCGACGACTTGCCCAGGAGGCTGTGCCGCCCGATGAAACCTGGCTCGTTGATCCTGTCGCAGAGACGTCGGCGGTCCGTGGTGGTGGGGCAGTTCCAGAAGCGCCAGGCCTCTGCCACAGTCTCGGCCTTTCTCCATGGGTTGACAACCAGGGCCTCGTAGTGAGCGTCGGCGTCCAACTGAGCTTGCTTAGCGGCCGCAGCTGCCTCCTCTTCCAGGGTCGTCGGCCTAGAAGGCGCCTGTGGCGCTGGCGCCCTACGTGCCTCGGAGATCTTGAGCTCCTCCATGAGCCGGGAGATCTCGGCGTCCCTCGCTGCGATAGCATCACGCGCCTCCTCGAGCTCCTTCTCCACCTTCATCTGCTTGAGCGTCGCTTTGTGCCTCTCGTGGGCCAGCGTCTCGTTTTAGAAGGTCGACCTGAAATTCGGCGTCCAGGCGGGCTGAGATTTCCTGCGAACAGCAGCGGAGCGGGCTAGGAGTCAGGTGATGCAAGCACGCTTCCCGCCAAGTCACGCGGAGTTCATCTTGTGCTTACAGCTGGCTGGGTCGGGATCGGCGACCGGCGCTTGGCGATCGTCTCGGTGTCAATCTTCTCGATGTCCTTCGCCCACGCCTGAAAGTCGCGATCCCGACAAAGCCTCGAAGCCTGGACCCGAGGGTGCCACGAAGTGTGGACGAGTTTCATCGCGAGGTCCTCGGCCGCAATGCGGCGTGCATCCAGCATGGTCTGGATGAAGTGCACCGCGGCCGTGTTCGCCCTAGGCCCTTGTACGAGCTCTTCCGCTTGCATGAAATAGAGGAATGTCGGTGTGAACCAGTGAAGAGAGACGACAAGATGCATGAGGACGGCGTCGCTACACTCACCGCCCCCAACTGTTCCTCGACGCCAGGAAATATGTGCGCGGCGATGGTTTTTTCGAGGTCTGCGCTGGGAGGTAGCCTGTTGCGGCCCAGGAAGTAGTCGCTTCGGGCTCCGGAGTAGCCGGCCTTCCTCATCACCACCCTGACTGGAATTGAAGTGATGTAACTCCTCGTCATCTTGTCAATAGCCCAGTGACCCAATTCGGCTATCTCGGCGCGCGGCGTGCCTTGGTCAGCCAACTCTTCTGCCCTGCCGGCGCGAGCGACGTGCACGTTGCGCTTGATGAAAACCTTGTTGGCCGTCCACAGCTGCCGAGTGATTCGTTGCTGGCTCGACGACAGCAGCAAACCCTGATCCTTGTCGTAGCGGGCAAAGAAGAGATGCTTGTCGTACCAGAGCTCCGGTCGGCGTACGTCCAGCGGCGGAATTATGGGGACGCCGAAGATCTGGGGGACCTGGTCGTAGATGAAGTGCAGCCAGAGGATTGTATCGCCCACAGCACACAGTTCCACCTCTAAGTCCCTCGCCGCGTAGCTGTGATGAAGACGGGCGTCCTTGCACGTCTTCGAGTTGCGCTGCGCGATGACCATGACCATTGGCCGGTTGTCAGGGTTCACCGACGACCCGCTAGCAAGGCGGTACAGAAAGATGTCGGCGAGCGTGATCTCGCGTACGCTGGCACCGCGGAGCAGAGTGTGGTGCGATAGCAGGGTCATCATTCTCATAAGCATGAACTTCCACAGAGTCTGGGAAGGACCTGTTCCCCCCGGATTCCACGCCGTCGCCGACCAGTGCGGCAACACCTTGAACATGATTTTGCGGAACTGCTCGGTGATGTAAGTGTCGCCGATGGTTCCGCGATGCCGGTCGACATATTTTCTGCACAAGAGGAGAGTGCGAGGGTGATGATTGAGTGCGAGCGGCGTCGGTGAGCATTGGCGGGAATACTAGAGAGGACTGGCAAAGTCGGCGATGTTAAAATATCTTACTTGGTGTCGGCTTTGTTCTTTCCGCGAACCATGACGCGCACTTCCGTGCGGACGACCGAGATGTCCTGCATGATGTGCTGCTCCTTCTCCTTGTACAGGGTCGCCTCTACCTTGGCCGCCATCTGAAGGGCCTTGATGCGACCGAGTAGCATGTTGACCGTGCAAGGCTTGATCGGCTGCGTGCGCATGGCGGTGTTGCCCTCTTCACTCCTCATTGCCTCGATGAGGGTCTCTCGCGCTCTGAACAAGACGTAAGCGCGAATTCGAGGCTCGTTGGTCCTCGGGCCGTGCAACCAGATGAACTGGCGCGGGGCGGTGTGCCAACGTTCGCCCAAATAATCGCCGATGTTCTTGCCAATTTCGTCCTTGTCTGTGAGTATGGACCCCGGCTCCAGGTCGTCACCTTATGACGGATGAGCATCCACCGCCCACCGCTTGTAGTCTAGTATCCACGATATGTACTGCCGCAGCGACGACCCTTCCTCGAGCGTCTCCGTGTGGCGAAGGGCATTGGCTATCAGCACTTCAATGTCGCTGTTCTTCAGATCCTCGACCACAAACTCAGCCGCAGTAAACTCTCCTCGCGGGACGCTCGCGTACAGCCTATCCTCGAGTTCGTCCTCGGCCAACGCCTCCTCTATCTCTCTTCGATCCCTCTCGGCTCGATTGAGCGGCCGACGTTGGCGTCTAGGTCCCGGGCCGGGCTGGGGTTCCTCCTCCTCATCGCTAGACGAAGAGTCCTCCTCCAGCTGGCTAGGACGTCGCTTTTGGGGGTCGCCTATAGGTGGCGGCGGAATGTCAGGGTCGACGGGAATTTTAGCCAACGCATCTAGATAGTAAATCAGACGCCGCGTCACTGCCGGAATGGTGGTGGGGCGGACGCCGGCCGGCGTTGTGGCGTCACCGGTCAGGTTCACCCGCGCCTGGGCTGCCAGCGGAACGTAGTCCGACATGTTGGCCTCGGCCGTATGTCCTAACAGCGCTTGTTGTCTACTGAGGGCCAGCCGGCGAGTTGGTCGGCGGGTCGGGCATAAAATGGCGGTATTGGGCAACGGCGGCGGCGTACTGTTGCTGCGTTGTGTTCGCTTCTAGTGACCTAGTGACCCTAGTGTCTGTCTCTAAGCGGGCGGCGAGAGAAGCTTGCGCCAACTGCGCGGCGATGTCCCCCTCAGGTGGGTTTGTTTCCGGCGGCGTTGCACCAGGCCGGTCGCCGACCACGCACAGCGCAACCCTAAACCAATCTCGGCCTTTCTCCACGGATCTGGGCGATTGTGCCTCCCGTTTAAAACGGGCGACGAAACTGTGAAATCGGCTGCTACGACCAACGAAACCCAATGCCCCGATAATCGGTCTCACCTGTTGGTCGGCGTCAGACGCCGGAGCCGCGGTGTTCTCCGCAGAGCGTGTCCTGGTGGAAAAAAACTAAGTGTGAGAGCGCAGGCGTAAGAAGTGACGAAAGGAAGTGGGAGTAGGAAAAATGGCTAGTGGCAGCTTGGCTCCGGAGAGGTCATGGACGTGCGTGGCTCGGCACATGCCACCGTGCAGGCAAGGTTCTGTACACTTGGCATTCATGCCGCTGTCCACGCGAGGCGGCGCATTCTCCGACGTGCCACGGCTCTCGCATGGCCACTACAACGCCGCCGTGACTGTCCATGAAGGTGTTTCGTAAGGCATGCCACGACAGCAATACAAGGCGCGCCGAGGCTTGTGGCATTGGTCCAGAGTCTATTCATGGCGCACTCGTGCCACCAGTGATTGGCATCACGAGATACTTTGACGCCGACTTTGCGGACACCGCAGGTTCATCACAAGATACTTTGACGCCGACTTTGCGGACACCGCGGGTTCTGTTTTCCCGCGCAAAAATTAGTCCTCCGATGTTCGACACTTGGACCCGGCATCGCCGTTCGATGTACGCCGCGTGTCCGGTGCCGACATTTATCCTGCCCCCACGTCTGATTCCTGTGCACGTGCCAGGCCGCCGATGCTCGACACCTGTACCCTGCCTCGCCGGTCGATGCTCGCCGACATTTCGGTGCCCACCTGTTCCTCTTCAGCGCTCAATTTGACCGCCGATTTCTTCCACGTAGACTTACCCCGTGACGCCGATTGACGCCGCGTGTCACGCACCGACATTCTCACGGCCCGCGCGTTCTTTTCCGCACGACGCTTGAGGCGTGGTCGGGTGACGCGTGGACGCCAGTGTGGACGCCGACATTCGAGGGAGGTCGGACATAATCCAGGTCGTCCGTAACCCGCCGCGTGTCGTGCATCCGCGGTCGACGTGTCCTGCTGGCAACTCGCCACGCGTTGAGATATACTATGAGGGTATTTCTCAGCCCACGGGAATGTCGACGGTCGTTCGGCGTTCCCTAGGGCTCCGTGCCCCAGTCTGCCATACAATTTCCGACGGTCGGACAGCGAGCTGAAATGGAACCCTGTCGGTTCTGTGCGGCGAAAACGGGCGGGGGAATTCGTCGGCTGAGCTATATCATGCTATTGACTCCCACACAAGTCCCGAGTCCTGACCCCACTAACCTAGAAACGAAAGCACGAGCTTTAGTTTCCAGGGATTATTAAACAGCTTTTCCAGTTTTTTTTTGCTAGGTTTCTACTGCGTCTTTGAAGGTTAGCGACGTAGAAACAGGCAGGTTTCTTGTGCTAACGGTAACGGTCGCGGCTTGGATTGTGTCGGGACGGAAAGTAACGAGCGCTGCGGAGGGAGGAAGGGTCTGGACTCATGAGCTCTGCAGCTGCTGGATGGCTGGACGTTACAGGTATACGATGCTTCAGGTCAACGATTAGGGATAATGATATGTTAAAAAATGCGTCACAAGGTCTGGACTCATGAGCTCTACAGCTGCTATATTGCTGGACATTAGAGGTAATATATTTCGAAAAAACGGTTGGAGATGGTAGCACGCTACAGATGATTGGTCACAGGTATCGAAGCGTATCTGATTTTACGCAACTACATCAATGTTGTTTGTCGCCATCCGATCATGCCGCTAAAACATATTCGGAATAGGGAGTGGTTAAAAGATTTACTTTAAAGTGCACATTGACGGCATCGCAGGTAAGAGAAATTTGGACGAGGAAGCGCGCTGCTATATAAGAATGTGTTGTCGAAAACGAAGCTCATCTCGTCCCACACACAGTAGGAGCGTTTTCGTTAGATTCTTTAAAAAGCGTTCACCAACTAGGACGAGTTAGTGCGCTGGGAGATGAAGAATGATAGTCGAGGCTCATCTGTTCCTTTTAATTGAACGCGAAGCCTGCTTTTGAGGCGCGTCATCGTTATGCTCCTCAAGAATCGGCATACTTTGTCAAATTTGAATTATTCGTTGAAAATGTATGAAGGAGCGGGTTGATGCGGATTTTTTTCCTGGTTGCATAATAACTCGTTTCGTTTATTCAATCGATTCACAGTCATATAAAGCGGGACAGTAATGAATGCCGTGAACGTGAGAAATTAGAGAAGGGGGAGTGGGGGAAGGGGTCGGGGAAGGAGGGAGGGAGGAGCGGAGGAGGGGATGGGGAGGAGAGCGTTGCTAAAATAAAGAGGAAAGGAAAAATCCGGAGGCATATGAGGTGACAAGCTCGTTTCGAGTCTACATCACATGATCAAATGAGATTGTTGTGAGGCACTGAATTTGACTGCATTTCATAACTAACCCCTTCCCGCCTTGTCTCAGCTTGCCCCGTTTTAGACGGAAACCGTCCATCCCTTTCCTGTCTCCGAGCCCCTTCCTTCCTTTTAAATAAACCCCTCTTGCATCTCACCCCATTCCCCTTGGTTCATTGTCAGCTGTCGGATGCAAGGATCTGACGGACACGGAGCTTTACGGCTGGCAGGACCCTTACGTGGTGCTGCAGTACGGCTCACAATGCAAGCGCACAGCCACTCACAAAGGTGAGTTGTGTTTAGAGAGGGTAACATTAGGTCGGGAGCCGTACCAAAGTGGATAGGAGTCAGGACACAGAGCTTTACAGCTGGCTGGCAGGACCCTTATTTGGTGCTGCAGTACGGCTCACAATGCAAGCGCAGCGCACGACCACTCACAAAGGTGGGTTGGGTTTAGAGAGGCAAAACAGCAGGTCGGGAGCCGTAGCAAAGTGGATAGCAGGCAGGACACGTAGCTCTGCCGCTGGCTGGCAGAACCCTTATGTGGTGCTGCACTCTGGCTCGCAAAACAAGTGTGCGGCCACTCACAAAGGTACGACTGACCAACTACACTACTGATTTAGGTTGCACCATTTGTAACTGGCCCAGTGGAATGAGACAGTGCGGATGAGGTACCAGCCCAACTTGTCTGTTTTGGCCTGTCTCGCCATGCACTCGCACATGCACATGCTGCTTCCCGCCCCTGCCTCTCCTTGCACCTTCAGGCGGCCACACAGCCACCCAGTGGAACAAGACAGTGTGCATCAACTACCAGCCCAGCAATAGGTTTGACCTGACTGAACACTCAGTCACATGCTGCTTCCCATGCCCTTCTCTGCCTTTCCTTGCACCTCTCAGACGGCCACACGACCCCCAGGTGGAACGAGACCGTCCGCATCAACTACCAGCCCAACGTGTTTGACCTGACGGTGGGCGTGTGGAACGAGAACACCTTCAGCCAAGACAGCCCCATTGGCGGCTGCAAGTGAGTGCTTGCTGCTGGATGTGAGTAGGTGCAAGGCTATCGGAGCTTGTGTGTGAGATTCCCTGTCCGCATGAACTACCAGCCCAACATGTTTGACCTGACTGTGGGCGTGTGGAACGAAACACCTTCAGCCAAGACAGCCCCATTGGCGGCTGCGAGTATGGAGACGGGCAATGCTAGCGAATGGTTATTGTGCGTGAGATCGCCTCTGCATATCAACTACCAGAACAATGTGTTCCATTGACCTCACTGTGGGCGTGTGGAACGAAAACACCCTCACGCAAGACAGCCCCATTGGCGGCTGCAAGTGAGTGCTTGCTGCTGCTGCCAGTGGGTACAATACAAAGAGGTGCAAGTCTATCGGTGCTTGTGTTTAAGCTCGCCTTGCGTGTCAGTCAGCCATCAGCCCACCAGACCAGAGTATGGTGTGTGGTTTAAGTTCGCCTTGCGTGTCAGTCAGCCGTCAGCCCACCAGACCAGAGTATGGTGTGTGGTTTGAGTTCGCCTTGGGCTGGGCGTGTGGAACGAGAGTACCCTCACTCAGGACCAGCCTTTTGGCGAGATGACAAATGTAGGTTAGTCTGTGTAGAGATGACAAATGAGTTTGCTGTTGCGTGTGGGTCTGTCCAGACTTGTCCTCCATCCCTCCTCTCCTCAACTCCTCCTTGCTCCTCCGTTTCTCCACTTGTCTCTGCAGGGTGAGTATCACCCCCGCGCTGGATGCAGGGGTGTTTGACACGTGGCATCCTCTTTACACATCAAAGCAAGTGTGAGTGATGTGATAGTGCTGTTTAGCTTCCTATAATGCACCCCCCATGACCGCAGTCCAGTTTTGAATCAAGTGCTAATGTCTCTCTGGTCTGGACCAACACCCTGTATGTTCATTTCTTCCAAGCATACCCTAAACTTGAGACCCGAAACCCTGCACCCTGAACCCTGCGTGCTGTGAGGGGGTGTCCAGCTAGTACGCGCACAGCTCTTTTGTTGTGGCTCGAAATGGTTCCACATGGTGGAAAGCGGTTTCTGAGCTTCACCGCTTTGCACCGCACCGCAATGAACTACACCACAAAGAACATCCAAGAGGCCTGCTGGGCACCCCCTAAGTGCATGTCTCATTCATGTGCTTTAAGTGCACGCCTTTTCCGTCAATCAATTCTCTACTGCTCCAACGAATCTCCATCTGTCTGTGCTCCGCCCTTCCTCACTCTTCTCTTGCAGGAAGAAGGGCAGCATTCGCGTGAGAATCAAATACCATCCGGTATGCACCCATTCATAGACAAATCGTGACTTACCCCCATCTCTTACCTCATGTCTTGCCATCATATCATGCCCTAAGGCTGGGTCCTGAGTCGGTCTCAAATTCATTTTTTGAGACGATTCAAACCATGCCTCATACCTGCAGTCGCCTCATTTCCCAATGCACACCTTTGAATTTTGTTGCACACTAATTCTTTATCTTTGCCACTCTGTTTCCCCCCCTCCAGAATCCCCAGTACAAGCAGCTGGGAGCCACTCCCTTGCCTGAACTAGTTGCTGCACCAGCAGCAGCAGCACCACCAGAAGCAGCAGCAGCAGCAGCAGCAGCAGCAGCAGCAGAGTGTAACGCAGTTGTCACCAGTAGCAGCAACGCAGCTTCAGGGTCCCTCCCTCGCTCTGCTCTCTCCGTGGCCCTTCACAGCATCAATGCTGCACACGGCAACGCTGCAACAGATGCTTCTAGTAGTGACCAAGGCAGTGGTCGTAATACAGGCACCAGCAGCAGCAACGCAGCTTCAGAGTCTCTCCCCCGCTCTGCTCTCTCCATGGCCCTTCACAGTATCAACGCTGCACACGGCACCGCTGCAGCAGATGCTACTTGTAGTGACGACAAAGGCAGTGGTCGTGACAAAGGCACAGAGCAGAGCAACGAGCACGCGTCCTCTTCTTCCTCCTCCTCTGGCCGCCCCACCTCCCTCCCGCGCTCTAACCTCTCCATGCAGCTGGATGCGATTGAACGTATGCTGGCTGTAGCACAGATCGAACCAGACCCCGCTACAGATGAGTCTGTTGGTGCTGCTGCTGGCGTTGCTGCTGGTATTGCAGTGGTAGGAATGGGGATGGAGGGGGCAGGAGGAGGGAAGGCGAAGGACGAAGTGCCTGGGTGGCAGATCGGGCGGGCGACTTGGGAGCAAGAATCGGGAGAGGACGAGGGTGCGTTGCCTGTAGCTATTGGAGGTGCTGTGGGTGCCCCTCTTAACACCATGGATGAAGAGGCCTTAGCTGCTGCCAGGCTGTCTCAGCGCATTGACGCGATTTATCGCATGCTTGCTGAGAATTGTGAGGAGGGAGATTCGGGTGTGGTCAATTCAGGTGAATCTGAAAAAGCACCTGAGAACACCAGTGGAGCACCTGGTGGCAGTAGCAGAGAAACACCTGGTTCAGGTGAATTCGAGAAAGCAGCTGAGGGCCTCGGAATGACAACTGGTGATACTGGTAGTGCATCTGGTAAAACTCCTGGTGACAACAGAACAGCACCTGATGGCATCAGAGCCGAACCTGTGGGTGCTGGCCCAGGTGGTGCTGATTCTGCTGCTGCTGCTGCTGCCACGGCTCTGAATTCTTCTCCCAAACCCATGACTCATAACACGATCAGCACCACTCCTCCTGCTGCCACCACCAGCATCACCAAGGCTACCACCAGCGGCAAAACGAGCACTACCAGCAGCGCCACCACCAGCGGCAGCAAGGCGATCGGACGGTCCAGATTGCGCACCACGGTCTCACAGAAGCAGCTAATTACCATTCACCAGATCCTGGCAGAAGCCGGGAGACTGCCGTCCAGTCACAGCATTCACAGCCGGGCGGCAGAGGCAGCTAAAGGACAAACCACCGCAGCTGCAGCTGTGTTTGATAACAAGGGAGTTGGTGGCGCTGGTGGTGTGACAGGGCGGCAAGGGGGGGGGCAGCAGGTCTGGGCCGATGCGATTGCGGAAGGGGAGGAAGGGGAGGAGGAAGGGTTGTCGGGGAGGGCAGAAGGGAGTGGGAGTTCAGAAAGAGGATTGGGAGGATCGGGAGGAGGTACAGACGGAGGTTTGGTCACAGGTTCGGTCGGAGGTTCGGGAGGAGCTTTGGTTAGCGCGCCCAGGGTGGCTTCGGGTGGGCATTCAGGGGGGTTGACAGGGGCTATGTCAAGCATGCAGGAGGCGGTAACAGGGGCAATGGCAGGTGTCATGTCAGGTGATTTTTCAGGTGGTGGCTCTGTGCTGACTGGAATGATGAGCATCGTGACAGGCACTGTTTCCGGAGCTATGGACAAGGTTCGGTCAGGCGAGGCTGAAGACTTGGTTCGGAATGCGATAGAAGCAGCCAAGGCCCCCTTGGTGAAAGGAGGGGTGGGAATGATGGGGGCGCTGGGGGGTAATAACACTGCACAAGTAGCAACGCAACCCAATCCGCAACTACAGGCCGTGCCTAAGCACGCTCATGCCCCATATCCTACTGCTCCTCCTGCTGCTGCTCTTCCGCCTCCTCCTCATCCTCTTCATACAGCAACCAGCCAATCCTGTTCCACGGGTCCTATCCGTTCGTCCCATTTTTCTTCCTACTCTTCCTCCTCTTCCTCCACCGTCTCCTCCTCGGTCTCATACCCTTCTCCCTCCTGGTCCTCCCACCATCCCACCCCTTCCTACCCTCACCCCTCTGTCTCCTACCCTTCTCCCTCCTCCTCTTCCCTACCTTCCAAGAGCTCTTCCGACCCCCATCACCCCAGTGGTGGTTACTATCCCTCCATCTCCTCCTCCCCTTCTCCCTCCTCTGCCACCATCCCCTCCTCTCTCACTAACGAATCTGCACACGCAGAAGTGGGGCATCGGTCTTTCGAATCCACACACCCAAATAAGGACGAACGAGGTTCTCACCGCTCGAATCACTCGTCGTTCTCCTCAAGCTATCCTCCATCTGAATCATCCCAATCGGTCGATTCAGACATTTCAGACCACTCTGCCACCTACCCTTCTATCACACACCCTCATAAACACTCCTACCCTCACGCCCCTCCACCCACCCACGCCGCCCCAAAAACGTCATCATCCCACCCATATCCTGCCAACCCTGCGACAGCCAACCCTTATCCCAACCCTCCTGCCCCAAATCAGTATCCCTATCCGTACCCTCCCCCTCCCACTCAATGCAATCCCTCTCAATACAGCCCCTCTCAGTACGGTTACCCTCCCCAAGCACCCCCTGGTGCTTATCCGAACCATCCCCCTCCTCCTAACGCTCCCTATTATCCCTATGCTGCACCTCCTTATCAGCAGGGTGCGCCACAGTACCCCGCTCCCTGGGGTTATCCTACCCCACCTGCCCCTGGTGGTTACTGTGATGCCAGCAGCGATCGCGCTCGTGGTGGTAACCGCTCCGCGTCACCCGTTTCATTTGAACGACATAAGAGTGGTAAGACCATGTTATCATGTCGCTCTGGTTTTCTTTCCCTATCAATGCCTCCTCAACCACAGAAATCTCTCTTGTGTTCATTCTCTCTTCCCTTTTCTCCGCCCTCTTTCACTTATGGCGTTGCAGGTGGAAGCAGTAGCTCTCACGGTAAGGGAGAGCACAGATACAAGGACAACCGGTCTCACTCGCATAAAGATCGGAAAAAGAAGGATTTCTGCGACTGCAAACACTGTAAAAAATGCTACCACAAAGAGCACAAAAAGAAAGGCAAAGACCACTATGATAATAAGTGGAAGTAGGTTAGGTTCAGGCACAAGCTACAAATATGACTGCATTGTTAGTGCTTGCTTTCGAAGATACCATGTTTCTGAACTTACTATGTTCTCGTTGGTAACGCGTACCGTATTTCTGTTCGACTTTCTCGATATTTGTTCGTCAGGCAACCTGATTGGTTCGAATGTGCCAGGAGGAGCTTCACCATCAGGACCTGATTGGTTTATGGCAAATCACTGTAGCTGGGAAAAGGGTGCCGATAATGGGGGCACATAGATTTCTGTGGAACTGGGTTGATCAGAATGATGAACATGATGCTGAAAGGTGTAGCCAGATTGTGCCGCGTTGGTGTGAGGTAATTAAAATCAATGCGCTATGTTTTCAAGTGTTGTCGGCGGCCGATAATCCCGCGTGGGACCAGATTCAAGAGAATGTAGCTAGAGTCGCCGCGATGTGGTAATCTTATGATCGTAGCCGTCCATTGTGTAGCTTCCAAGTTACCTCTCCCGGACTTCAGCGATTTCTTGAAGCCCTTGAAGTTCTTCTCGCCTCAGTCTCACTCGTGTCACATTCGTTTGGCTTTAACCCCATTTAGGGTGGTCTGACGGGACGGCTTAAGGCGTGGTCAGGTCCTACCTTTCCAGTTCAGTCTCCGTGTTTCAGAACGGTTCCACACGGTGGAAAGTGGATTTCGAGGTGTACCGTTTTGCTCCGTGACGCAACGAGCTGGACCGCAGAGAAGAGAACGCACAGGAGACGTACGACCTGACCTCGCCCGTTGGTCCGTGCCACGGTAGTAGCTATTGTGACGACGTTCTGCCGAAGACGGTAGTAGCACCCTGAAAGTGGTATTCGAGGTGCACCGCACAGGAGACGTACGACCTGACCTCGCCCGTAGGCCCGTGGTAGTACTAGCTATTGTGACGACGTTCTGAGACGTCTCAAATATTCACTCTTATCACCTAGACGACGTTCTGCCGAAGACGGAAGTAGCACCCTGAAACAGGCAACAAGGCAGGAGGAGCTGCGACGTTTGCCGCGGCGACGCTTCTGTCAGTCATGGCGTCTGGCTGGTTAGACGTGACGGGTAAGAAGCTAGTAGAGGCAATGGAAATGTCATGGCTGCCGATAAGACGTGAATGGTAAGTGTGGCTGGACGATTTTGAACAGAAACAGATCAAATGTGAGGTTGAAAGGTATACCGTGTAAGGAGGGGACAATGTCAGCGGGTCGGGGTAGTTAAACGTCACTTTCGTAGCTTTGAAGCTCATTTAGGACCAGGAAAGTGGGGTCATGGTTAAAAGAAACACCTAAAAGGAAAAGGAATCTAGAAGGAAAAGGAATCGTTGCCTCGAATTCTAATGACGCCACGTCGCGCGGTACCTCTTAAGAGACGTCTCAATGCTCTGACGTGGGGGAATGTCCTACTGACGCCATGTGACGCAGTAATTTGGGAAGGTGTGGTTGGGTGACGTTTAATGTCACACGCACCACGGATTAGAAAGAAGCACAAACTCGCTGGTCGTTGACCATTACTCATTGCTCGTTAGTTGTTGATCCCTATTCATTCATTGTCTGTTAGTCGTTGCTCGATATCCGGTGCAAGCTGCCTTGTTATTCTTGCACTTGCCTTCTAACCTTTTGTTTGTTTTCAAAGTTTCCTCCCTCCTCCCCTCCCCCGATTTGCCACGTGGCACCACACCAGTGGTGGGCTGCAAGGATCTATATGACGTGGAGCTGTACGGCAAGCAGGACCCTTACGTGGTGTTACAGTATGGTAACCAGCAGCACCGCACCAAGGTCCACCACGGTAGGCTGTTTGAAGGGATGCTTCATGCATGAGACGTGGAAAGCTGTATGCACGGCAAGCAAGCAGGGCCGCTGCTTGGTGTTACAGTATGGTAACCAGCAGCACCGCATCAAGGTCCATCAAGGTATTCAACTCTTCACTCCATACGCTGAGTCAGCACATGGACGTGTGCTGAGTCAGCTTTCTGATACGTGACGAGTCATCGTTTTAATGTGTATGTGGTGAATGCTTGCAGCACTATAAGCATGTGATCTGCTTACTCATCTGCTGGCTCATCTGCTGGTTCTGCTGCTGACTCTGCTGCTGATTCTGCTGCTGACTCTGCTACTGACTCTGCTGCTGACTCTGCTGCTGGCTCTGCTGCTAAGTCTGCCGCAGTTCCTTTCCTCTTTCTCTGCTTTCCCTGCGCTCGCTCGCAAACCCGGCCACACCACATCACCACATCACCGCAAGTAGCCTTAGCCACAGAGGTTCAACAGATGGCCAGACCACCCTCGTGTGGCAGGAGCCGAGTCAGCTGCATGCAGGTGGGGGCTGAGATGCAAGCCAACAGTCTTTTTGAGGCGCCTCAAAACCGTCACTGCGGTTCCTCTCCTCTTTCTCCATCTCCCCTACCCTCCTTCCTCCATCTCCCCTTCCCCCGCTACTCCAGACGACCACACCACCCTTGTGTGGAACGAGACGTTTCAACTGCAACTGCAGGCAGAGATGCAGGCAGACAGTCACTGTTTCCCCCACTTCCGTTCCTCTTTCTCCATCTCCCCCTCTCTCGTTCGTCCCTACAGACGGCCACATCACCCCTGTGTGGAACGAGACGTTTCAGCTGCAACTGCAGGCAGAGATGCAAGCAGGCAGTCACTATTCTTCCCATTTTCTCTCTTCCTTCTCCATCTCCCCTTCCCTCGTTCCTACAGACGGCCACATCACCCCTGTGTGGAACGAGACATTTCAGCTGCAGTTGAGGGGCCAGGTTAGCCCTTTGGAATGCCACGTGTGGGACAAGAACAAGCTAAAGGACAGCTTGATCGGCCACTGCTCGTACGTCCCTCCTCTCGCCCTGCCTGCTGTGATTGGTTGGCCGGTACGCATTATTCCATCCATCTATCATTCATCAGAGGTAGTTTCAGCTGCTGCTGAGGGCCGGATCTGTTTACTTCAAAATCCTTCTAAAAAAAAAAGGCTGAGGGCCGGTGTCAGCCCTTAGGAATGTCATGTATGGGTGGGAAGAACAGGCGCAAGGACATGTTGATTGGCCTCTGCTCATACGTCCCCCTTGCCTGCACCAATTGGTTGGCCGGTTGGTGTTCCAATGTAGACATGAGCAGTCAGGTCAGGCTCATATATACGTACAAACCCAAACCGAACTGAACTGAACCGAACCGAACCAGGTCAACCTGTAGTCTGGTTGGTGTTCCTACGTAGACATGAGCAATGGGTCAGACTCATCTCTGCATATCAACTCGAGCCGGGTTCGGGTCGGGTCGGGTCGGGTCGGGTCAGGTCGGGTCGGGTCGGGTCGGGTCAGGTCGGGTCGGGTCGGGTCGGGTCGGGTCGGGTCGGGTCAGGTTGGGTCGGGTCGGGTCAGGTCGGGTCATCCCGTAGTTAGGTCAGGACCCCGGGCCTGCCACCCTGACCCAGGCTTATAAGGTCCGGTCAGCTGTGACCCGAGGCTGGGTCGGGTCGGGTCAGTTTGGGTCGGGTCAGTTTGGGTCGGGACCCCGGGCCTGTCAACCTGACCCGGGCCTATAAGGTTGGGTCGGCTGTGACCGGAGGCCCCGTCGAGTCGGGTGGGGCGGGGTTGGGTTGGTCCGGACGTGTGCTTATAAGGGTCGGGTTGACTTTTGAGTGGACTCAGCCCATCGAGTCGGGTGCGGTGGAGTTGGGCTGGGTCGCATCTGGGCTTATAAGGGTTGGGTTGACTTTTGAGTCGACTCAAAATTCAGTACGTCGAGTGGGGTGCGGCGGGGTTGGGTCGGTCCGTACCTGGGCTAAGGGCCAGGTCGGCTGTGACCCGAGGAGGGCGTATCGAGTCAGCCCGACCCGCCTCTGACCAATCAGACCTGAAAACGGGTCGGATCGACCTGATCGGACAGGTTGACTCAACTCGAGATGATATGGTTCAAATGGGTCTTGAGTTGACACAACCTGAACCCGAAACCCTAAATCCTACACCTTAAACCCTGCATTGACAGCAAAATAATTTTTGCCTCAATTACACTGCTTCTCTTTAATCCCTTCCTGTGGCCCCCTTTTACTCCCTTCCTTCCACTCGCTGTGCAATCTCTTGAGGCGCCTCAAAAGTCGCCTAAAAAAACACTGCTTCCCTTTAATCCCTCCCTGGGCCCCCTTTTTACTCCCTTCCTTCCACTCTCTGCTCATTCTCTCTGCTCATCCTTTTTCAGAGTGGACATTCAGCCAGCACTGACAGCAGAAGTGTGGGACAAGTGGCATCCTCTGATCACCAAGAGACAAACGTATGTCGTTGCTTTGCTTTGGCCTGCATCCGCTTTTTGAGGTTCCTAAAAAGCGGACTCAATTTCGAGTCAACAAAAAAACATCATGGCACCCACATCCACCTCCCAACTTTTGAGGCGCCTCAAAAGTCACCAAAAAAACATCGTGGCACCCATATCCCACTTCCCAACTCGCACCCGGTTTGAGGCGCCTCGATTGGTAAGAATTGCCGTTGCAACAGGTAACAGAAATGGATAGCGCTCCTTTGCTCTGGCCTGTATTCACTTGATGAATTCTCTGATTATTACTCAGTTTGAAGGTGCCTACCAACTTGTTGCACCCACTCTTTACTACGAAGCAGAAGTATGTCGTTCCAAGTTTCAAGAAAGTAACTTGAAACGGACAAGATCGACCGGGCTTTTTTCTCAGAATATAAGTAAAATCTTATGTTTCGAAATGGACCGGCCGGCAGGGGTGAAGTCCCGGCCGGCTCGTCCCGTGGCAAACAGGTTAGATTTATCACTAGCCTAGCAAGGTCCGGATTGGGGATCATGTCTATCTCGCACCGTTGGTTTTCAAGTTGACTCAGAAGTCACCCGTCTTTTTTCCTAATGCTGCTCCAGGTATACTTCTGACTGTTGAGTCGACTTTTGAAATGTCTCAAAAGTCCTAATGCTGCTCCGGTTGTTCTTCTGACTGTTGTTGAGTCCACTTAAAAGTCGCCTCACCTGGAAGGCAACCTCTTCAACATCATGTCACTCTACTCTCTACTCTGTCTTCCTTTCCTGGTGCTGCTTCTGGCATTCTTTTGCAGGAAAAAGGGCCGCCTTCATCTCGTTATGAAGTATATTCCTGTAAGCATCTTCCTGCTATGCTAACTGCCAGTGCGCGCGTGCGCTTGATATCATAGGGAAGCTTTTGTTGTTCGAAATCTTGAAGAGCCAAAGAATATCCGCTCCCTTACCGTGCCTACCTCAGGCTTTTTCAAATGAACTTTTGAGTTCACTCAAACGTCATTCCCGAAGAGCCATTGTAACGGGGTGACTTTTGAGTCGACTCAAAAGTCACCTATGAACATTCCTTCCTTTTTCATGCTTACTTCAGGCTTTTTCTATATGAAAATGCTTTCATCTGATAGTGTATTCTGTCTGTAACAGCATACGCTTTCAAAATGGTGTAACTCAACTTCCTGTGTCTTCCTGCCTTACTGCTCCAGGCCCAGTCAAGCACGCCCTCTCCTGTTTTTTCCTCCCTTTCCTTCCTTTCCTGTTAGAGACTCAGATACGCGTGAACTCAAATGCGTACTGCTTCTTGTTTTGAGTCGACTCAAAACACGACTCAGATAGTGTGAACTCAAATGCACACTGTTTCTTCCTGCCTTCTTGTTCTCCAGGCCCAGTCAAGCCCATCCGCACCTGCTCCGGCCATGCTTTCACCAAGTGCAGCAGTAAAGCGACTTTTGAACCGACTCAAAACTCACCTCAAATACCCTCTGTTTCTTCCTGCCTTCTTGCTCTCCAGGCCCAGTCAAGCACGCCCTCGCCTACTCCAGCAAGGTGGCTTCTAATTCGACTCAAAACTAACCTCGAATTCGCTCTGTTTCTTCCTGCCTTCTTGCTCTCCGGGCCCAGTCAAGCACGCCCTCGCCTGCTCCAGCCATGCCTTCCCCAAGTGCAGCAGCAAGGTGTCTTCTAATTCGACTCAAACCTCACCTCGTATTCGCTCTGCTTTTCCCGGCCTTATTGTTCTCCAGGCCCAGTCAGGCACGGGCTCGCCTGCTCCAGCCATGCCTTCCCCAAGTGCAGCAGCAGAAGCACAAGCAGCAGCCGCAGCAGCGGCAGTAGCAGCAGCAGCAGGGTTATCAGCAGGCGCATCAGCGGGCGGATCAGCAGGAGCAGGAGCAGCAAGAGTAGCTACTCCCATTCCCAGCCACTACACAGCATCACCACAGCAGCCCTCTCACTCTCCTAACCCTCCTCCTCCCCACACTCTCTACCCTCCTCCTCCCCAACGCCAGGTGCACCCACTTCCTCCTCCTGCTACCCAGCAAGTTTACTCGCCCTCTCCCCCCCTCCCTGCTAACCGACAAGTCTACTCCTCTGCTCCTCCGCCCCCTGCTTACCAGCAAGAATGCCCCCCAGCCTATTCCCCCGCTCCTCTCACTCCTGCTAACCAGAAAGACTACTCCCCCGCTCCCCCTCCCCCTGCTAACCCACAAGTCTACCCCTCTGCTCCTCCGCCCCCTGCTTACCAGCAGAGATACCCCCCAGCCTATACCCCCACTCTCCCCCCTCCTGCTAACCAGCAGGACTACCCCCCCGCTCCTCCTCCTCCTCCTGCTAACCCACAAGTCTATTCCTCTGCTCCCCCGCCCCCTGCTAACCAGCAGGAATATAATCCCACTCCTCCTCCTCCTCCTTCTAACCAACAGCTCTATTCCCCCACTCCTCCTCCTTCTAACCAGCAAGTATATTCCCCTTCTCCTCCCCCTCCCCATTTTAACCAGCAAGCCTGCTCCCCCGCTCCTCCCCCTCCTGGTAACCAGCAAGATTACTCCCCCGCTCCTCCTTCCCCTGCTAACCCACAAGTCTACCCCTCTGCTCCTCCGCCCCCTGCTTACCAGCAGGAATATAATCCCACTGCTCCTCCTCCTCCTTCTAACCAACAGCTCTATTCCCCCACTCCTCCTCCTCCTAATCAGCAAGTATATTCCCCCACTCCTCCTCCTCCTAATCAGCAAGCATATTCCCCTGCTCCTCCTTCTAACCAGGAAGATGACTCCAACGCTCCTCCTCCCCCTGCTAACCCACAAGTCTATTCCCCCGCTCCTCCTCCCCCTGCTAACCAGCAAAGCTACTCCCCCGCTCCCCCTCCCCCTGCCGCCCAGCAAAACTACCCCCCCGCTCCTCCGCCCCCTACCCAGCAAAACTACCCCCCCGCTCCTCCGCCCCCTTCTAACCAGCAAAGCTACCCCCCTGCTCCCCCTCCCCCTGCCACCCAGCAAAACTACCCCCCCGCTCCTCCGCCCCCTGCTAACCAGGAAGAATACTTCCCCGCCGCTCCCCCTCCCCCTGCCACTCAGGGTGGGGCGGCTGTAGCAGCAGTTGGGGCAGCAATGGGTGCTCTGGCTATTGGTGCTGCTGGGAGCGGAGGTAGTGTAGCAGCAGCGCCAGCACCAGTAGCACCAGCACCAGCGCCAGCACCAGCACCAGCACCAGCACCAGCACCAGCACCAGCACCACCAGCACCACCAGCACCAGCATCTACAGCAGCACCAGCACCAGCACCAGCACCAGCACCAACACCACCAGCACCAGCATCTACAGCAGCACCAGCAGCAGCAGCAGCAGCAGCAGCAGCACACTCTCATGCTCAAAACACATATCCCCCTCCTCTCTCTCAGGGCTCCTATCCCCCTCCTCCCCCTTCCTCTCAGGACCCGTATCCTCCTCCCCCCTCTCAAAACCCCTATCCTCCTTCCCCCTACGGCTATCCTCCTCCTCCTTCTCAACCCTCCCCCTACGGATACCCTGGTTACCCCCCACCTTCTCAAGCTCCCCCCTATGGGTACCCCTACGCTCCTCCTCCTCCTGCATCTTACGGCCATCCTCCTCCTCCTCCTCCTGCTTCATATGCCCCTCCTCCTGCCCCGTATGGCTATGGGACCCCGCCTCCTGGATATTATTCTCAGTACAACACGCGGCCTGTGGTGGTGGTGCATCACCATGGGCATGAAGGTATGTGTGATCAGGTGTGGTATTGCACAGTGTGGTATCGCAGAGTGTGGTATCAAACAGTGTGATATCGCACAGTGTGTGTGATAGTGTGTGTTTGCATGCTCTAGTGTGAGTTTGCATGCTCTATTGCGATCGCATGGTATGACCCTTCAAGGGTGTTATTCTCAGTTCAGCACCTGGCCTGTGGTAGTTGTGCATTACCATGGGCATCATGGTATGTGCATGGATCATCATCGTATGTGCATGGAGCATCATGGTATGTGCATGGAGCATCATAGTATGTGCATGGAGCATCATGGTATGTGCATGGAGCATCATGGTATGTGCATGGAGCATCATGGTACGTGCATGGAACATCATGGTACGTGCATGGAACATCATGGTACGTGCATGGAACATCATGGCATGTGTGGTAGTGCGGTATTGCACTGGGGTGGTGGTGGCGCATGTTGATGGGCATAATGGCACGTGAATGGAACATCGTCGTATGTGTGATAGTGTGGTATTGCACTGTGGTGCATGTTGATGGGCATGGTGGTATGTGCATGGAGCATCATGGCACGAGTGGTAGTGGGGTATTGCACCGTGGTGGTGGCTCATGTTGATGGGCATGATGGTACGTGTAAACAGGCGTTGTAGTGCAAGCTTGCATGACTATGAGATGAGTGCATCGAGAATCATCATGGTAGGTGCATGGACATCACGATACGTGAATGGAACATCATGATACGTGCACGGATCATCATGGTACGTGCATGGATCATCACGGTACGTGCATGGATCATCACGGTACGTGCATGGAACATCATGATATTTGCATGGAACATCATGGTATGTGCAAGAGGCATCAACATGGTAACTATATCTCCTGCTCCTACCCACCCTGCATGGCTACAGTTCCGCCCTCAAGGGTGAGCCATAAGCATCAAGGGCGCGTTCATTGATGCCCGCACCTTGATGTCTAATGCCCACCCTCAAGGTTGTTTCTTACTATGGCGTGTATACAGTGATTGTTGTCAAGTTATGGAATTTCCTACCCACCTGCATTATGTTTCTTTTATCCCTTAATATCACCTTTTGCTGTGGTTGTGGAGTGCAGGTTATTATGGAAAAGGCAAGGGCTACAAAGGTTTCAAAGGTGGGTTCTTCTTCAAGTAATGCTTATCATAACATTCCTTGTTATGTGTTTATTTAAGCTTTGGAGCTTGGATTGGTAACTCATCGCTGGTTAATCGCGCCAAATGGTGGGGCAAGGGGAAATGAATTTTTTCGCAAATCCGCTCCGAGTATGCAATGGTGGCCTAGCGGTTTATTGAAGGGTACGTTCTAGTATCCTGACACAAAGATGTCAAGGGTTAAGTTTTTGGTAGATTGTGAAAGTGTACTTAGGGCGTATTCCTACGGCCTCCTATCAAGAAACCTCCTATCAAGATTGTACCTTTTGCCTGGTAAAAGTAGCGAGAGATTTTGGGTTTAGGGAATTTTCCAGTGAGAGCTTGATAGGAGGTTTTCTTGATAGGAGGATAGGAATACGCCCTTAGGCTGACTGGCAAAGGCAGCGTTATCATTTCATATGGGTTGTAGTACATCGTTCTCGTCTTATATATGTCTACATAACAGCATACACAAATGGGTGGGCGGGTGGGAAATTAGAACTACAATTTTGAAAATGAAAACGTGGGTGGGGACGAATGTCCCCACGTCCCTCTTTTGTAGGCAAAAGAGGGTGAGTAGCGCTTCGGCGCTACCTTTGCTGTGTTGGCCACGTACCCCTTTTCACAATACAAAATTTTAGAAAGTGTTACACTTCATTACACTTTCAAAAATTATCATATTTTGACAATAATGATGTGGAATGATTTAAATTGTCCAATAGCCTTGTGTCAGTGAGCATGACACCAGCCAAGAACATACCTCACGAGAATCATAAATGTATGAATATCAGAGTTGTTAATAGAATTCTATCTGGGATTCAGAGGTGGGAAAGGGTGAAGTCTGAAAATTCAGACTCTGCCCTAAAAACAGGTCTGAGTAATGGCCATGGTCAAAAGCCACTATGAAGTACCTTCTGTATACAGTCCACTTGCTCAGTATGTCGTGAATTTGTAGGGAGAATATGCCACAAGTAACCAGCTTGGGACTCGATAACGTGAGTGGTAAGAAAAACGCGTACGGTCACTGTATCGGGTTTTCTGACGGGTTTGGTAAGCGGGGTCACGGATTCAGTCACTAACAACAGGTAAAAATCACGCGAATGGTCACACTTGTAACTCCCGCCAAAACAACTTAAAACTCAACAAAATTCCCGCTCGCGCCCAACCAATCTGCGAACTTGTAAAAAAACTAAAACCCAATCGGAATCGGATGCGGTTTGGGAACGGATCAACCCTAAACACCTGGCGAGTTACGTGTTTAGGTTGACCATCCAAAAATGCATCCAGCTTCTTTTTGGGTTTCATTTTGTTTTGGCGGGAGTTTCATCTGTGACCATTCGCGTTTTTTTTACCAGTTGATTGTGACTGATTCCGTGAGACGCTTTATCAGTCGCGTGAAAACACCCTTTGCAGTGACCGTACCCTTTTTTTTTATCAAAAATGTTTTTGAGTCCCATGATGGTTACAAACGGCATATTCTCCCGAATTTGTATTGGGCCTTGTGTTTTTTGTGGTCTTTTACACAGCGTATCTTATATTCGATTTCTGAGAGGACACTGACAAAGGTCGATATTTCATTCAAGCAAACCTGATTGGCTTGACCGTTCCGTCTCCAGATTTCCTATTGGACAATAGGTTCCTCGTCGTTCTCAAGGGATGTTTTGAACTTGTGTTGGGTGGGAGTCATATTCCTTATTTCAACAAGGGTTCAGTCTGGCCTGCAACGGTCTAAAGAGGTGAAATAAATTAACCGTTCTCGATAGTATTATACACCCTGTTTCTCGACCCTCTCACCTTGCGCGATTCGCTGCTACAGTGCGGTCAGGTGCCATAAACCGTATGGCTGAAACCTGCGGGCAAAGCCGCACCAGCTGACGGAGTGGTACTGGGGGCAAAATTTTTCTTTATCGCTGTATACCCTTTTCAACCGCTTTGAAACGCTTGGTTAATGTTCTTTACCATGCAGCATCCTAGCTAACCGCTTTCTTGTGAATGTGCTTGTACCGTCGGTGATAAGACCATTTCAAACGTGGTGACGTTCTACAACCAGTGCATGTTCTGCAACCAGATGCTCTGCTAGCGCGAAACAGGGTGTAGTATGAGCCCAAACCATTACTGTAGTTCAGTAGCATGAACCACTGCCTGTGTAATTGTTTTTTAGAGGCTTCTTCCAGCAAGCCAGACTGATTAGGGCGACGTCAGGTTGTACAACTTTTTGTACGCCCTCTCCAGTAAATTTTGTTTCAACACGGTGAAGAGCGGTAATCGTCCTGAACCGTTTATCACCGTGTTGGACCGTCCTGAACCGTGATACAGGAACTGTAAGCGCGTGTGAAATGTATAACCTGACGGCGCCCTTAGTGTGGCTGGAATCTCTGAGTGACCAGTTACCATTCATTTGGGCCGCTCATTTGATCCTCACGTTTCTTAGCCACGTTTCTTAGCCATTACCTCGTCCGTAACAAGCAGGAATGCCTTCGTTAGATTCGACGCTGTGCTTTCTTACGTTGCTAATTCTCGATTGTCGCTTGTGTCTCGATTGTTAGAACGCGGCATCACTCTGCGAAAGGGGTAGGGGGAAAAGGCGAAAGCAGCGGCAAAGGTTCAGCCGCGCCGCGGTCATGGCTTCTGGCTGGCTAGACGTCACGGGTGAGAAATTAATCACTCAGTCAGAATATAGAGTTCAGGGATGCAGTCATTGGTACGTGATTATTTGCCAAAAAGGAGCACGGGATGTCGCGAACGTAGCTAACGGAAACGTCGCCTCAGGCTTCGGTGAACGTAGGTCAGACGAAATATCGAATGTCGTTACAGGCAGTGAATGACGGATGTGACGTCAGACGTGAGGGATTATTTAATGTCGTCAGACGTCAGACATCACGGCGCACGGAACTTCCAGGAAGGTAAAGAAGTCGTATGATCCCGAGCGCCGCTGGAGTAGTTTTACAAACGCGTTGACTCGTTGACCGTCGCTCTCTGCTCGTCGCTCTGGAGTGTTTTTGAGAATTCTCAAAAACACTCTGCAGTCGTATGATCCCGAGCGCCGCTGGAATAGTTTTACAAACTCCTTGACTCGTTGACCGTCGCTCTCTGCTCGTCGCTCTGGACTCCAAGTCGTTGGCCTCTATTCGTTACTCGTTGGTCGTTATTTTATCGTTTTGGAGTAAGCGGAAAATCAGTCCCTTTATTGGAAAACACACTCCACACTTTTATGACAAAAAGGAACATACAAGCAAGCTCAGTACTTTACCTATTCCTTTCCTATCTCTCCTCCCCCCTCCCCCCCCGCAATCCCCTCTCCCAACCCCCCCCCCCCCCCCCCCCCCCCCCCCCCTTCTTTTCCTCGCGGTTTGCCATGTGGCACCAGTGGTGGGCTGCAAGGATCTAGATGACGTGGAGTTGTACGGGAAGCAGGACCCTTACGTAGTGTTAAAGCATGGTAACCAGCAGCACCGCACCAAGACACACCAGGGTAAGTTGCTTCAATAGGGGACATGGAGGCGTGCAGCAAGCAAGCAAGCAGTACCCTTACTTGGTGTTACAGTAATAGTATGGTATCCAGCAGCACCGCATGGTGATTCTCCAAGGTAGGCCCAAGGTAGGCTGCTTGCGGCGATGCTTCGTATGTGAGACATGGGGCAGGCAAGCAAGCAAACAGTCGTGTTTTGAGTCGACTCAAAACACAGCAAGCAAGCAAGCAAGCAGTGCCCGTACTTGGTGTTACAGTATTAGCATGGTAACCAACAGCATTGCATGAAGATTCACCAAGGTATGTTGCTTCCAAAAATGCTTCATATATGAGGCATGGCGAAGGGTGAGGCAAACACTCAATCGAGCAAGACCCTTCCCCTCCCTGTTTTTCATCTCCCCTGCCCTTGTTCGTCCCTACAGACGGCCACACCACCCCTGTGTGGAACGAGACGTTTCAGCTGCAGCTGAGGCCAGAGATGCAAGCAGGCAGTCACTGTTATCCTAAGGTCCTCTCTTCTCCTTCTCCATCTCCTCTTCCCTCGTTCGTCCCTACAGACGGCCACACCACCCCTGTGTGGAACGAGACGTTTCAGCTGCAGCTGAAGGCCGGTGTCAGCACCTTGGAATGCCATGTATGGGACAAGAACAAGCGCAGGGATGTTCTGATTGGCAACTGCTCGTACGTACCCGCTGCCTGCACTTATAGTAATTCCTGAGGGTGTTTTCAGCTGCAGCTGAGGGCAGGTGTCAGCGCCTTGGAATGCCATGTATGGGACAAGAACAGGCACAGGCCCGCAGGGACGTTCTGATTGGCCACTGCTCGTACGTACCCCCTCCTGCCCTGCCTTTTGTGATTCGTTGGTCGGTACCTGTATGAGAAATGATCCATCCATCCATCCATCCATCCATCCATCCATCCATCCATCCGTCCGTCCGTCCGTCCGTCCGTCCGTCCGTCCGTCCGTCCGTCCGTCCGTCCGTCCGTCCGTCCATCCATCGCTCCTAGAACCAGCCATTCTTGGTGCGTTTTGGGTCTCGAAACGCCTCGGACCGTCCATAGTGTGTGTTGATTCTTTTCCAACAGCATTTAATGCCTCGGACCATCCATAGTGGGTCTTGAAAATCCTCGGACAGTCCTTGTGTTTTGATTCTTTTCCAACAGCTTTTAACATTTCTGGGTTTGTAAGACCAGAGACGTCTTGAAACGTCCTTAGTTGGCTATCATGTCAAATCGAAAGCATAGTGCTCAACCCTTTGATCATATCGCCCGCATAGGTTTTCTCATATTGAACTGTCAACCAGCACTGCACTGGCAGCAGAAATCTTTGTTCATGTGGCTCCTCAATAACGCATTTTGCATCCCCCCTTTCCTGTTTTCCTTGCATTGACTCCTAACTTTCATTCAGAGTGAACTTCCAGCCAGCACTGACAGCAGAGCAGGAATATTCGCCGTTCGACACTAACGCGTTTAACGTCTACCCTTTTTCTTTTCTTCCTTGCACTGACTCCTACATTTCGATCAGAGTGAAATTTCAGCCAGCACTGACAGCAGAGCAGAAATATTCGTCCCGCAGCATGCCCTTCAGTTCGTGTCTCCCCCTTTGTTTTTCTTCCTTGCACTGTCTCCTAAATTTCGTTCAGGGTGAACTTCCAGCCAGCACTGACAACACAAGTGTGGGACATGTGGCACCCACTCTTCACTAAGAAGCAAAAGTATGGCATTTCTGGTTCATTCCATGTGCATTTCTGGTTCCGAAGGCCCTTTCAGAAACTTAATTCTGTCCACTTGCCCTTTTTTTTTTTTGCGACATCTCGAAGTTTTTTTCTGCCAGCCTCCCTTCCTTACGTCTTTCCAGCCTGGCGAGACTCAAACATGCACTTACTCTACTCATTTCTTTCCCTCTGCTGCTCCTGGCATTTTTATGCAGGCAAAGGGCTTGTTCAGGTGCCTCAAAACTCCTCCCTACGTCGTTTTTTCCCTGTGCTGCTCTTGGGATTGCTTTGCAGGCAAAAGGGTTATATTCGTCTCGTTCTGAAGTATATCCCTGTAAGGCGTACCTGTTATCATGTTCCCTAACTTGTTCTGTGTATTTGTTTTGATTCCACATCTAAATGTCATTTCCCCAGCGAATCGTCACTCAATGGATGTTTGACTGTATCATTATTCTTTGTGATTTATTTTCTTTTCTATTCTTTTTTTTTCCTTAATTCTTTTACTCTTTGGCCCAGTCCCAGCGGAACGCATCCGCGCCTCCTTCTACCATACATTCCTCAACGGCAGCACCAGCAGCAGCAGCAGCAGCAGCAGCACCAGGAGCAGCAGCAGCAGCAGGAGCAGGAACAGCAGCAGGAGGAGCAGCAGGAGCAGCAAGAGCACGTGTTCCCCTCCCTGATCACTACACCTCATCACCACGGCAGCAGTCCTCTCAACCCCACGCCTTTCCCCCACCCCAATCACTCTATCCCCCTCCGCCACAGCCAGTTTCTGAACCAGCTCAATTACCAGACCAGACCCATCTGTACCCATCCCCTTACCCCTCTCTGCCACACAGCCCGCGTTCCCAGCCACCCTCCTCCCCTTCCTTCCACACCCAGTCTCCCTCCCACTCGTCCCACCTTTCCTCCTCATCAGACTCCCCGTCCTCCTCGTTCCACAGCCAGTACTCAGACTCGGCTTTCTCCTTCCAGCACCAGGAGTCGGCACCTAGTCGTCTCTACCCTCCTTCTCCTCTCGCTCCTTCTCCTCTTGGTGCTGCTGGTGCTGGGGTTGCTGCTGCCGCTGCTGCTGGTGCTGCTGGTGGTAATTATGCCGACTACCCTTATGGTGGTGGTGCTGCTGATGCAGCTCCACCTCCTCCTTCTGCTGCTTCTTCTACCTACTCCAGTATTGACTACCCAAGAGTACATTCCAGTGGACCCCCATCCGCCCCCCCTCTGTCTCCCCCTCACTCTCCTGTCCCTTCCCCACCCCGCTCCCCTCCACCCACTCACTCCTACAACTACCCCCCTCAGCCGACAGCAACTCCACCCCCCTCTGCTCCTCTCACACACCCCTACAGCTGCCCCCGCCAGCCCACAGCAACACAGGTATCCCAAGCCCAACACCACTCCCCAGGAGCAGGAGTGGGCTCATTTGAGCGTACAAGGGAGGGTAGTGGAGCAGGCATAGGAGGGGATGCAGCAGCCGTTGCAGCAGTTGGGGCAGCTATGGGCGCTCTTGCAATCGGTGGTACTTCAGCAGGAGGAGGAGGAGCGCCACCAGCAGCAGCACCACCAGCCCACCACCCTCCTCCCCAGTCTCCATCCCAAAACCCATATCCTCCCCCATCCTCTTCCTCCTCTCAAGGCGCCTATCCCCCTTCCTCTCAAAACGCGTATCCTCCTCCTCCCTCCCCTCAAGGCTCTTATCCTCCTCCCCCACCTCCTTCCCAGTCCGCATATCTTCCCCCTCCTGCTCCCTCTCAATCCGCATATCCTCCCCCCCCATCTCAGGGCGCTTACCCTCCCACCCCGTACGGTTACCCCCCCTCTTCTCAAAACCCTCCTTACGGATACCCCGGTTACCCCCCACCTTCTCAAGCTCCCCCCTATGGGTACCCCTACGCCCCTCCTCCTGCCCCATATGGCCATCCTCCTCCTCGTGCTTCCTACACCCCTCCTCCAGCCCCGTATGGCTATGGTGCTGCCCCTTGGGGGTATTACTCTCACTAGAGCAACCAGCCTGTGATGGTGGTGCATGGCCATGGGCACCATGGTACGTGCATTAGGTATGTGCATGGAACAACATGGTATTCATATCGCCCTCCTCCTGCGCTGTATTCCTATGGTGCTACCCCTTGGGGGTATTATTCTCACTCGAGCAACCAGCCAGTGGTGGTGGTGCATGGCCATAGGCATCATGGTACGTGTGTGGAAGGAATATAATATTATGTGCCTTGAGGGTACTATTCTCACTACAGCACTCAGCCTGTGGTGGTGGTGCACGGTTATGGGTATCATGGTACGTGCATCACGCATTATTTTACATGCTCCAGGCATCCTGGTATTTGCATTTGGCATTGTGAGACGTGAAATTTATGCATTACTAATGCCGTTCTCTTCTGTAGGCCCCATACTTATCGGTAACATGGTGTTGAGTTGTGCAATGTCTTGTCCTGATACATGGCAATGTGGCGCCATTGTTGATTCGCCCTGTAAAAATCCGGTGATCTGATTACCTGGTTCACAGTCCCTTCTTTTGTGTCGTGTTCTCTTTGTCCTCAAAACAATCCATTTGCATGCGTTAACGATTTCCTTCAAGTAGTATGTTTCTCTAACCTTTGTATTGTCTGTTGGTATGGTCGTTGAGTTCAGGTAACTTTGGAAAACACAATGACTACGAAGGTTTCAAAGGCAGATTCTTCTTCAAGTAATGCTCGCCATTCCTTGCTTGTTACGAGTGCAATTCAGTGATCGAACGAGGATTGCACTATCGAAGCAAGGGTACAATGAGCGAAGGCATGAGCGAAGAATCTATAGCGAAACTACAGTGGTAACGGTAATAGACTGTGGTTGTCGCGCGTTGGGCCAGGGACTGAGGTTTGGGAAAATGTCGAAGCGGAGGCCCGGAGTGTCGAGAGTAAAGGGAAAAGGTGGGTGCACTATCGAGAAAGTTGGGTACAAGTAACAAAAAAGTATACCCTACATTAGCTACCCCATTAAAGCCTACATTGAATGTAGGCCCTCAGATTGGTTTGAGGGTATGCTGATGGATCAGCGTGCCCCTGCCAACCAGGTGTCCAAATCAGCGTTGGTGGTTTTCAATATACTGATCCTGTCAGGGTAAATTTTTCCACTGTACTGATCCTTCAGTGTAAAAAAGTCCAAAATAAATATACCTAACCTAACCAACCTAACTAGTACTACTAGAGAACTAGCTCATGTCATCATCTGAAGAAGAAACGCTACTGCTACTGCTGCCATCATCATCACTCTCACTGTCATCGCCTGCAGAACCATTCATGCCCTCGTCTAGCTCCTCCTCCACCTGCACCAGCCGGCGGCCACTCCCCTTAACAAACTTGGCCTTGGCCCGCTCCTTCTCTGGCGCAGCTTGCTCCTTGCGCTTGCTGGGGCGCCTGTTCCTGGTACTCCGCCAGATGTCCACCACCTTGTCCCAGTCCATGTCGTAGTCGAGCAGCGACATCGCCATCAAATCTCCCAGCTTGGCGTTGCAGAGACTCGTCCGGCGCCACGACTTTATCACATTCTGGCGGGAAAACCCGCGCTCGCACTCGACTGTGCTGAGCGGCAGTACAGCGACGGCAGCCCACAGACGGACTAGGTTGGGGTAGCTGGTTTGCCAGTCGCTGGTCTGCAAAATGGCCTTCAAGCCTGCGTGAAAGGGCTGCTCTTCCTTGGGCGCAGTGGAGAGCACCGGCAGGAACGTGCGCAGCTCCGCTCGAGCTGCACGCTTCTGGACACCTGCCAAACAGGAGAGCACAACCGGGTAGAAAGTCAAGCTCTCAACATGGCAATAACGCAACCACGGAAACGGCTACGCATACACGCAGAGCATAGGGGTTCCGTCTCTAGCTCACCTGGCAAGATCGTGTCCCGGTTCTTGGCCTGGAACAGATGGACGAGGCCGTGCAGGTGCTCCTTGCACTCGGCGTCTCTAGCCTCGGCGCCCCTCGGCCACGAGCGGGGCATGAAGAGCTTCGCCCCGTTCAAGCGCGTCAGGTCTCCCAAGCGCAGCTCGAGGTTGTACACCAGCTCGCGGGCGAAGGAGCGGCAGCAGGTGTAGCAGCCTTGCATGTCCCCGCTGCTGGTGGTGTATCCCTTCACGGCCTCCTCGTGCAGGTCGAACTTGTGTACCCGGGCCTCACCATCCTTGTCCACCCCCTCCACAGTCACTTCACGGCAGTCCGGGGAGGCGTGCCGCGCGAGGAATGCAGACAGCAGCTCGCTGGTCCCACCGCCAAACTGTCAGATTATTATAGCTGATGCATGTTTGTAGGCTATAGTGGGGTAGCACATATGGGGTACAGCTTTCTAGGGTTGTATTTGTACCCAACCCTGACTTAGTCATTTCATTCCTGGTCATTTATTTCACATGGTATAGAGCGAGTTCCCTGTGGGAACGTTGCCTAGGGCCCACCGAAGCGCGCCCCGAGGCGCGCATTTTTTTTTAGCGACCCCTCGAGTCGCCCTTTCCCTCGTGGCCCCGCCGTCCCTCAGACGCGGCCCCGCCACCCCTTCTGATCGCGGCACTGCCACCCGATCCCGGCCCCGCCGCCACGTCGCGGCCCCGCCTCCCGATCGCGGCCCCGCCGCCCGCTACGACGCGGCCCCGCCGCCTGCTCTGACGCGGCCCCGCCGCCAAATCTTACGCGGCCCCGCCGCCACCTCTGACGCGGCCCCGCTGCCTGATCTGACGCGGCCCCGCCGCCACCTCTGATGCGGCCCCGCCGCCTGATCTGACGCGGCCCCGCCGCCGCCTCTGACGCGGCCCCGCCGCCTGATCTGACGCGGCCCCGCCGCCTGATCTGACGCGGCCCCGCCGCCGCCTCTGACGCGGCCCCGCCGCCTGCTCTGACGCGGCCCCGCCGCCCACTACGACGCGGCCCAGCCGCCGACTACGCCGCGGCCCCGCTGTCAGAACTTATAGCTTACTTGTTTCTGTAGGCTATAGTGGGGTATCCCATAGGGGGTACAACCCAATTAGGGTTTCCTATTTGTACTCACTTCGTTCATAGTCATTCTCATTCTCGTTCTTTGTTTCCACATGGAATCAGAGCAGGTTCCCTCCTAGGGACTGCTTCTAGGGCCCACCGAACCGCGCCCCGAGGCGCGTTTTTTTTTTAGCGACCCGTCGTGTCGCCCCTAGCGGACCGTTGCGCCGCCCTTCCCCTCGCGGCTCCGCCGCCCTTCCCTAGCGGCCCCGCCGCCCTTCGATCGCGGCCCCGCCGCCCTCTGCTACGCGGCCCCGCCGCCGCCCTTCGATCGCGGCCCCGCCGCCCTCGGCTACGCGGCCCCGCCGCCCTCTGCCTCGCGGCCCCGCCGCCCTCTGCTACGCGGCCCCGCCGCCCTCTACTACGCGGCCCCGCCGCCCTCTGCTACGCGGCCCCGCCGCCCTCTGCTACGCGGCCCCGCCGCCCTTCGATCGCGGCCCCGCCGCCCTCTGCTACGCGGCCTCGCCGCCCTCTGCTACGCGGCCCCGCCGCCCCCTGCTACGCGGCCCCGCCGCTCTCTTCGGTCGCGGCCCCGCCGCCCTCTGCTAAGCGGCCCCGCCGCTCTCTCTTCGGTCGCGGCCCCGCCGCCACTCTACTACGCGGCCCCGCCGATCCGCCCAGCAGCAGCCGCCGCCGCCTGAGCCGCCGCCGAGCCGCCGCCGAGCCGTCGCCGAGCCGCCGAGCCGCCGCCGAGCCGCCGCCGAGCCGCCGCCAGAGCCGCCGCCGAGCCGCCAGAGCCGCCGCCGAGCCGCCCGTGACGCCCGAGCCGCCCGCGCCGCCCAGCAGCAGCCGAGCCGCCGCCGAGCCGCCGCCGCCTGAGCCGCCGCCGAGCCGCCGCCGAGCCGCCGCCGAACCGCCGCCGAGCCGCCGCCCGAGCCGCCGCCGAGCCGCCCGCGCCGCCCGAGCCGCCTGCGGAGCCGTGCTGCTGTTCCTCTGCTGCTGACCTACCCGCCTCTCCCAGCCCGGTGAGATTTTCAGCTGCTGTCATGGCCACCCCCAATGTTCTTACCTTTGACGCTGAGGGGAGGGCCATTGACTTTGCCGTCTGGATTGAAGACCTGCAGCTGTACTTACTGTGTGATGCGATAGATGAGGTCTCTCTCTTTGACTTTGTCTCTGGCGCTGTCCCTGCCCCACCTGCTGATGCTGACTCTGCCGTTCGCTCCAAGTGGGCGACCCGCGATGCTGCTGCACGTCTTGCTGTGCGTCGCCACCTCCCTTCCTCTGAGCGTGCCCACTTTAGTCAGTGCAAGACCGCTCAGGCCTTGTACGACGCTGTAGTTGCACGCTACTCCTCCCCTTCCTCCGCTACCCTTAGCCGCCTCATGCTACCGTTTCTCTTCCCTGACCTCGCTTCCTTTCCCACTGTCACTGACCTCGTTACCCACCTCCGTGCTAGTGACACCCGCTACCGCGCTGCCCTTCCTGCTGAGTTCCGCGCTGCGAACCCTCCTCCCATGTACATCACTCTCTACTTTCTCGTCACCCGTCTCCCTGAGTCCCTTCGTGTCGTTAGGGACCAGTTTCTCTCTGTCTGTCCCACCACTCTCACTGTCGACCTCCTTGAGGAGTCCCTGCTAGCGGCTGAGAAGAGTATTGTCGCTGTAGGGGCCTCTCGGGGTGACCCTCGCACCCCTATCTTTGAGGGGTGTGCTCCTTCCCCCCTGCTGCCCTCTGTCGCCTCTGCCGCTGCGGCCGACCTCACTGGTTTTGAGTCGGTCGGCGCGGCGTCTGCCCCCAGCGGCAGACGCCGCGCTGGCAAGGGCAAGGGGGGCAAGGGAGCGGGTGGAGCTAGAGGGGGCAGTGGAGGAGGCGATGGGGGTGGCGGGGGGAGTGGGGGTGGCGGTGGGGGTGGTGGCGGGAGTGGAGGTACTGGTGGCGGCGGTGGAGGCGGAGGTGGCGGCGGAGGTGGTAGCGGAGGAGGCGGTGGGAGCGGTGGGAGCGACGGTCCTGGTGGGGGAGGTGGAGGTGGAGACGGGGGTGGCGGTGGAGGCGGGGGTGGCAGTGGAGGCGGGGGTCGGAGTGGCTCGTCCCAGCGGAGCAGCTCCGGGGGTGGTCAGCGCCAGCAGCAGCAGCAGCAGCAGCCGCAGCAGCAGCCACAGCAGCAGCAGCGCTCTCGCACCGTCCCCGCCCCTCAGCAGCTCCGTGAGTGGTACTCGCAGCGTCAGCGTGGTGGTGCGCTTGGTCCTTGCCCCTACGTTCTCCGCACCGGTGACCGTGCAGGGGAGAGGTGTGGAGGCGCCCACACTGCCCGCCGCTGCTTTGGCCGCCTGACTGACGCCTGGCGTCAGCAGTTTCCGGAGGCAGCTGAGATCCCCCGCTGGGGAGAGCTGTCTAGGGCTGGTGTAGCTATTTATGATCTTGATTTTGATGCTATTCTCTCTGCTATGTATGCTGCGATTGGTAGTGATGAGGATGACTGTTACCGGTGTTTCCCGCCCGACCCGGGCATTGGTACTGCCGCGTCAGGTACTAGTGAGGCTGCTGCTCTAGGTGCCAGTGCGTCTGTGCTCTCAGGTGCTGGTGAGTCTGCCCTCTCAGGTACTGTGTCGGCTTCGGCCTCTCACACCTTCACCCTTGACTCTGGAGCGTCTCGCTCCTTCTTTCGGGACCGCACCACTCTCACGCCGCTGAGTCGGCTGGTTGCGGTGTCCCTGGCTGACCCCTCTGGGGGGCCTGTCCTGTCTCGCTTCTCCACTGTCCTCCCGTGTCCGGCGGCCCCCTCTGGCACCCTGACTGGTCTCTACCTCCCCTCGTTCTCGACGAACTTGGTGAGTGGTGCTGACCTCCAGGATGCGGGTGTCCACCAGTTCACCCCTGCTCGTCAGCGGGTGACCCACTGCACGGAGGCGGATACAGGTCGCCACCTGGCTACGTTTACACGTCGGCCAGGGTCGAGCCTGTACACTCTGACCACTGCTTCTCCTCCAGGTGCTGAGTCTGGTAGGGTCACTTCGTCTGGTCAGGTGTTTGCTGCAGCGTCCAGGTCTGGTCCTGAGTCTGCCCCCTGCTCGTGCCGTCGTTTGTCTCACGAGACCCTCCTCTGGCACCACCGCCTTGGCCACCCCTCTCTGCTTCGGCTCAGAGGCATGGCCTCGCGAGTCCTTGTGTCTGGTCTTCCTCGGTCTCTCCCTCCCCTTCCTCTGGGCCCTGGCCCCACCTGTGTCCCCTGTGTCGAGGGGCGCCAGCGTGCTGCCCCTCACTCCTCCCAGTTTCCTCCGACAGAGGCCCCGTTGCAGACGCTTCACATGGATGTGTGGGGCCCAGCCCGCGTCCGTGGACAGGGTCAGGAGCGCTACTTCCTGCTGGTGGTTGACGACTACTCGCGTTACACCACAGTCTTCCCCTTGCGCAGCAAGGGTGAGGTCACTGCGGTGTTGATCGACTGGATCCGCGCAGCTCGTCTCCAGCTTCGGAGGAGCTTTGGCTCTGACTTCCCTGTTTTGCGTCTGCACTCGGACAGAGGCGGAGAGTTCTCCTCTGGCCTCCTGAGTGCCTACTGTCGTGCGCGAGGCATCCGTCAGACCTTCACGCTTCCGGACTCACCGCAGCAGAATGGGATTGCTGAGCGCCGCATTGGCATGGTCATGGACGTCGCTCGTACGTCCATGATGCATGCGGCTGCTCCCCATTTTCTGTGGCCGTTTGCGGTCAGGTACGCTGCGCACCAGATCAACCTCCACCCCAGGGTCTCTCGACCGGAGACCTCCCCAGCCCTGCTGTGGACGGGGAAGGTTGGCGATGCGTCGGCGTTCCGGGTCTGGGGATCTCGGGCGTTTGTTCGCGACCTGTCTGCGGACAAGCTATCCCCTCGTGCTTCTCCCTGCGTCTTCCTGGGGTTCCCCCCCGACGCCCCTGGGTGGCAGTTTTACCACCCCACCTCTCGACGTGTTCTGTCCTCCCAGGACGTCACGTTCGACGAGTCGGTACCCTACTACCGCCTCTTCCCCTACCGCACTCCGTCCCTCCCCCCACCCCCGCTCTTCTTGGTACCAGGTCCCCCCCCGGTAGTCCCCCTCCCCCCTCAGGGTCCTGCCCCTTCAGGTGTGTCCCAGGTAGACGCGGTCGAGCCTGTCGAGGTCACTGGTGACTCTGGTGGTGCTGCGGGAGCTGAGCCTGGGGGTGCGGAGTCTGGGGGTGCTGAGCCTGGAGGTGCCGAGTCTGGGGGTGCTGAGCCTGGGGGTGCTGAGCCTGGGGGTGCCGAGTCTGGGGGTGCTGTGCCTGGGGGTGCTGAGCCTGGGGTTGCTGAGCCTGGGGGTGACGTGCCTGGGGGTGCTGTGTCTAGGGGTGCTGAGCCTGGAGGTGCTGTGCCTGGGGGTGCTTCGTCTCGCCGGGAGCCACTCTCCCCACAGGAGCTGCGTGAGTGGTTTGCCGGGCGCTGGAGGCGTGCTGCTGGTGCTGGTGGTTCTTCGGCTGCAGAGGGTACTGCTGCTGCGCGCCCCGCCGGCGCTCGTGCTGTGGGTGCTGGAGCTGCTGAGTCTGAGAGTTCTCCTGGAGCTGGTCCTGCTGAGGGTGTTGGCGCTGAGCCTGCCGCTGGCGGCCCGACTGACAGTGCTCCTGGTGCTGCGGCTGGAGGTTCTGGAGCTTCTGGTGGTGCTGCTGGAGGTGCTACTGGAGTGGGTGCTCCTGCCGGGGCTGCTGGTGCTGTTCCTGCTGTTTCTAGCGTCGCCGCGCGGCCCCGACCGTACTTCGTTCCGCTCCTGCAGCAGGTTCTTGGTCTTACACCTCCTCCTCCTCCCTTCGAGGGTCCGCAGCCTGTCCGGTCACAGCCACAGCTACAGCCTGCCTCCCCTTTGCCTGCTCCTTCTCCCTACGCTGGTCCGACTGGAGGTCTTACTGAGCGTCGTGAGCCTGCGTCTCGTCCTGTGTCGCCTGTTCGTACTGAGCGCGCTAGTGGTCGCGGGTCGCGTCAGCGTCCTCCTCCTATCCCTGGCACGCACCGGATGTCACTGCGTCCGTCCACTGCTCCTCTGCGTGCCCCTTTGCCTTCTCCTCCTGCTTCCTCTCTTCCTGCTCTTGCCGACCCGGAGTCGGACGCCCTTCGTGCTGCCAGTCCTACTGTCACGCGTCTCCTGGCTACTGCTGTCACTGACCCCTCCTTCGAGTCGTCTGCTGCGTCTGCCCTTGTCACTGAGCTTGTCGACTTTGCTGCGCGCTGTCGTCTAGACTACGCTGCTCGTCTTGTCACTGAGTCTGAGTCCACCTGTCCTCCGTCCGTCGGGGGTGAGTGTGCCCTTGGCACGGACGTCCTTGAGGACAGGCAGGAGGAGTTCCAGTGTCTGGCCGCCGCTTCACCTCGTCTCGCGTCTGTACTGCTAGCCCCTGAGGGAGACCCGGATGCACCAGACATCCCGACTCCGCGCTCTTACGCGGAGGCGATAGAGGGTCCCTACTCCTCTCAGTGGCAGGCAGCTATGGATGCAGAGATGGCTTCCTGGAAGTCCACAGGCACCTACGTTGACGCTGTTCCCCCTCCTGGGGCGAACATCGTCAGTGGCATGTGGATTTTCAGGGTGAAGCGGCCGCTGGGTTCTCCGCCTGTCTTCAAGGCGCGTTACGTGGCTCGTGGCTTCAGTCAGCGGCAGGGGGTTGACTACTTTCAGACCTTCTCCCCCACCCCGAAGATGACCACTCTTCGGGTTCTGCTACACGTTGCTGCTCACCGTGACTACGAGCTGCACTCTCTCGACTTCAGCACAGCTTTCTTGCAGGGCAGCCTGCACGAGGAGATCTGGCTGCGTCGCCCACCTGGCTTCACTGGGTCTTTCCCTCCTGGTACCCAGTGGAGTCTCCGGCGTCCAGTCTACGGTCTCCGCCAGGCGCCACGTGAGTGGCACGACACACTGAGGACTACGCTCGCGGCACTTGGGTTTGCTCCTTCCACTGCCGACCCGTCGCTGTTTCTGCGCACCGACACCTCTCTGCCGCCGTTCTACATCCTCGTGTACGTCGACGACTTGGTCTTTGCCACAACTGACACTGCTGGACTCGCCTACGTGAAGTCCGAGCTGCAGAAGAGACACACGTGCACTGACCTGGGTGAACTGCGCAGCTACCTTGGCTTGCAGATCACCCGGGACAGAGCACGCCGCACCATTACCCTGACTCAGTCACACATGGTGCAGCAGGTCCTTCAGCGCTTTGGCTTCACGTACTCCTCGCCTCAGGCCACTCCTCTGCCTACTCGCCACTCGCTCTCAGCTCTGCCTTCGGATGAGTCCGTAGAGTCGAGTGGCCCGTTTGCAGAGCTTGTTGGCTGCCTCATGTACCTGATGACCTGCACACGACCTGACCTCGCATACCCTCTTAGCATTCTCGCACGCTTTGTTGCTCCTGGGAGACACCGACCAGAGCACATGGCTGCAGCGAAGAGGGTGTTGCGCTACTTGTGCAGTACGTCGGGCATGGGGCTAGTGCTTGGAGGGCGCAGTCCAGTGGTCCTCACTGGGCACGCAGACGCTTCTTGGGCTGACGACCAGGCTACGCAGCGGTCGTCACAGGGTTACACCTTCAGCCTTGGTTCCGGCTCTGTCTCGTGGCGGGCTACCCGCTCGTCTTCTGTTCTCGGCTCCAGTTGTGAGGCTGAGATCTACGCTGGGGCTATGGCTGCACAGGAGTTACGCTGGCTCACCTACCTGCTGACCGACCTTGGAGAGCAGCCTCGTTCTCCTCCAGTCCTGTACGTAGACAACAAGGCCATGCTGGCCTTGTGTCGAGAGCAGCGACTGGAGCACAGAACGAAGCACATTGCTCTTCGTTACTTTCTTGCTCGTGAGCTACAGCAGCGTGGACAGCTGCGACTTGCGTACGTGGCCTCTGAGGCCAACACTGCTGATGTCTTCACCAAGGCACTTGCGCCTTGTGATCATCAGCGTTGCTGCACGCAGTTGGGTCTTGTGCCTGTCTTGCCTCACTTGCTCTCCTCTTGACCTTGCTTGTACTTTCGCATATATATACTCTTGTTCTTGTATATCTCTATATATGATCTTGCATGTGAACTGGCCTTGTGGCCTTTGAACTTGTGCTCGGAATGCGTGGTGACTTTGTGATCCACCCTGAGCTTTGCTTTGCTTTGCTTGACTGGTCTTGTGACCCCTTGTTCTCCCCCACTTTGCCTATGGGGGTGTGTCAGAACTTATAGCTTACTTGTTTCTGTAGGCTATAGTGGGGTATCCCATAGGGGGTACAACCCAATTAGGGTTTCCTATTTGTACTCACTTCGTTCATAGTCATTCTCATTCTCGTTCTTTGTTTCCACACCCGCCGCCCACTACGCCGCCGGCCCCGCCGCCTGCTCAGCCGCGGCTCCGCCGCCCTCTCTGCCGGCTCCGCCGCTCCACCAGCCGCGGCCCCGCCGTCCCCGCCGCTGCACCTGCCGGCCCTGCTCCTTCGGCCCCGCAGCCCCTGATCTCGCGGCCCCGCCACCCTACCTGCAGCAGCCGAGCCGCCCACCTGCAGCAGCCGAGCAGCAGTGCAGCCGAGCCGCCCCGCACCCGAGCCGCCCTGCCGCCGAGCCGCCCGGGAGCCGAGCCGCCCTGAACCAGAGCCGCCCTGCCGCCGAGCCGCCCGGGAGCCGAGCCGCCCAGCAGCCGAGTCGCTGAGTCGCCGAGCCGCCCTTCTGCAGAGTTGTCCGGCCTGCCCTGCCTGGTGAGCACAGTCCCACTGTCACTGCGTGCTCTTCCCCTACTGCTTGCACTGCTTCGCTGTCGTCGTCATGGCTACCCCTAGTGTCCTAGCTTTTGACGCTGAGGGTCGCGCCATTGACTTTGAGGTCTGGGTAGACGACCTGCAGTTGTTTTTATAGTGCGATAGGGCAGACGGCCTCTCTCTCTTTGACCTTACCTCTGGCGCCTCTCCTGCTCCTGCTGCTGATGCTGATCCAACTGTGCGCTCTCAGTGGGCCACCCGCGATGCTGCTGCACGTCTTGCTGTGCGTCGCCACCTCCCTACCTCTGAGCGCGCGCACTTTAGTCAGTACAAGAGTGCTCAGACCTTGTACGACGCTGTAGTTGCGCGCTACTCCTCCCCTGCCACTGCTGCACTGAGCCGTCTCATGCTTCCCTACCTCTTTCCTGACCTCTCTGCCTTTCCCACTGTCGCTGACCTCATTACGCACCTCCGCACTAGTGACACTCGCTACCGCGCCGCCCTTCCTGCTGAGTTCTGCGCTAAGAACCCCCCCCCCATGTACATCACTCTCTACTACGTAGTCGCACGCCTCCCTGACTCCCTTCGCGTAGTCAGGGACCACTTTCTCGCAGTCTGTCCCACCACCCTCACCGTCGACGTCCTCGAGAAGGCCCTCCTAGCAGCGGAGAAGAGCATAGTCGCTGTAGGAGCTTCTCGTGGAGACCCTCGCACCCCCATCTTTGAGGGGTGCTCTCCTTCCCCCTTGCTGCCCTCTGTTGCCTCTGCTGCTGCTGCCGACCTGCTTGGTATTGAGTCAGTCGGCGCGGCGTCTGCCCCTAGTGGGAGACGTCGCTCTGGCAAGGCCAAGGGGGGCAAGGGTGCGGGTGGAGCAGGAGGGGGCGGTGGCGGTGGCGGCGGAGGCGGCGGAGGGAGTGGGGGTGGCGGCGGGAGTGGTGGCGGGGGTGGTGGTGGTGGTGGCAGCAGCGGCGGAGGCGGCGGTGGTGGTGGCAGCGGTGGTGGTGGTGGCAGCGGCGGAGGTGGAGGCGGCGGAGGAGGCAGCGGAGGAGGCGGTGGTGGTGGAGGGGGTGGAGCTGGTCGGGGTGGTACCCAGCAGCGGAACGGCGGTGGTGGTGGCCAGCGCTCGCAGCAGCAGCAGCAGCAGCGTTCGCGGGACATCCCTCCGCCTCAGCAGCTTCGTGAGTGGTACACTCAGCGTCAGAGGGGTGGGGGTACTGGTCCTTGCACCTACGTCCTTCGTTCCGGCGACCGCGCGGGTGAGCAGTGTGGGGGTGCCCACCCCACTCAGCGCTGTTTTGGCCGCCTGACGGACGCTTGGCGTCAGCAGTTCCCCGGGGCTAGTGAGATCCCTCGCTGGGATGAGCTTCTTAGGGCTGGTGTAGCGATCTTTGATCTTGATTTTGATGCTATCCTTGCTGCTATGTATGCTGTGACTATTAGTGAGGAGACTGAGGGTTACCGGTGTTTCCAGCCCGACCCGGGCATTGGTACTGCTGCGCTAGGTGCTTGTGAGGCTGCTGCTCTAGGTGCAAGTGCGTCTGCGCTCTCAGGTACTGGTGAGACTGCGCTCTCAGGTACTGCGTCGTCCTCGTCCTCCCTTACTTTCACACTTGACTCTGGGGCTTCTCGCTCCTTCTTTCGAGACCGCACCACCCTTACGCCGCTTGGCCGGCCGGTTGCCGTCTCCCTGGCTGACCCCTCTGGGGGTCCTGTCCTCTCTCACTTCTCCACTGTCCTCCCGTGTCCGGCTGCCCCTTCGGGCACCCTGTCTGGTCTGTACCTTCCCTCGTTCTCTACGAACTTGGTGAGTGGCGCGGACCTGCAGGATGTGGGGGTTCACCAGTTCACTCCTGCGAGTCAGCGGGTGACCCACTGCACGGAGGCACGCACAGGCCGACACCTGGCCACGTTCTCGCGTCGGCCGGGGTCGAGTCTCTACACCCTGACCGTTGAGTCTCCTCCTGTCCCTGCGTCTGGTCAGGTGGCTGCGTCAGGTCAGGTACTTGCTGCTGCGTCCCGGTCAGGTCCTGAGTCTGCCCCCTGTTCTTGTCGCCTCCTGTCTCACGAGACTCTCCTTTGGCACCACCGTCTTGGCCACCCCTCCTTGCCCCGTCTTCGGAGCATGGCTTCCCGTGTCCTTGTCTCTGGTCTTCCCCAGTCTCTCCCTCCCCTTCCCTCCGGGCCAGGACCTTCCTGTGTCCCCTGTGTCGAGGGTCGCCTCCGGGCTGCTCCTCACTCCTCCCAGTTCCCCCCGACAGAGGCTCCTCTGCAGACGCTTCACATGGACGTGTGGGGCCCAGCCCCCGTCCGTGGGCAGGGTCACGAGCGCTACTTTCTGTTGGTGGTTGACGACTACTCGCGTTACACCACAGTCCTCCCCTTGCGCAGCAAGGGTGCTGTCACTGAGGTGCTGATCGAGTGGATCCGCGAGGGTCGTCTCCAGCTCAGGAAGAGCTTCGGCTCGGACTTTCCTGTTCTGCGTCTGCACTCGGACAGAGGCGGAGAGTTCTCCTCGCGCCTTCTGCGAGACTACTGTCGTGCACGGGGGATCCGCCAGACCTTCACGCTTCCGGACTCTCCACAGCAAAATGGGATTGCTGAGCGCCGCATTGGCATGGTCATGAATGTCGCTCGTACGTCCATGATGCATGCGGCTGCCCCCCATTTTCTGTGGCCGTTTGCGGTGAGGTACGCGGCGCATCAGCTCAACCTTCACCCCAGGGTCTCTCGGCCCGCGATGTCCCCAGTCTTGCTGTGGACGGGGAAGGTTGGCGATGCGTCGGCGTTCCGTGTCTGGGGATCTCGGGCGTTTGTCCGCGACTTGTCTGCGGACAAGCTGTCCCCTCGTGCTGCTCCCTGTATCTTCCTTGGCTTCCCCACTGACGCTCCAGGGTGGCAGTTTTACCACCCCTCCTCTCGTCGTGTTCTGTCCTCCCAGGACGTCACGTTCGACGAGTCAGTCCCCTTCTACCGCCTCTTCCCCTACCGCACTCCTTCCCTCCCCCCTTCGCCGGACTTCCTTGTGCCGGTTCCCCCCCCGGTAGACCCCCTCCCCCCTCAGGTTCCTGCCCCCTCAGGTGTGTCCCAGGTAGACGCAGTTGACCCGGTCGAGGTTACTGGTGACTCTGGTGCTGCTGCGGGTGCTGAGCCTGGGGGTGCTGACTCTGGGGGTGCTGTGCGCGGGGGTGCCGGGCCTGGAGGTGCTGCTACTAGGGGTGCTGAGCCTGGGGGTGCTGGGCCTGGGGGTACTACTGCGGAGGGTGCTGAGCCAGGGGGTGCTGTGCCTGGAGCTGCTGAGTCTGGGGGTGCTGAGTTGGGAGCTGCTGAGCCTAGGGGTGCTGAGCCTGGGGTTTCTCCTGCTGCTGCGTCTCGACGGGAGCCCCTCTCTCCACAGGAGCTGCGCGAGTGGTTTGCTCGCCGCTGGAGGCGTGCTGCTGGAGCTGGAGCTTCTTCGACCGTCGAGGGTGCTGGTGCTGCCGGTCCCGGAGCTGCTGGGCCTGCGGGTCCTCCTGGAGCTGGAGCTGCTGAGGGTGTTGGTGCTGAGACCACTGCTGTCTGTCCTCGCGGTGGTTCTGCTGCTGGTACTGCTGGAGGTCCTGCCGCTGGAGGTGTTGGTGGCGCTGGTGCTATCGTTGAGGGTGCTGGTGCTGTCTCTGCTGAGTCTGGAGCTGCCGCGCGGCCTCGGCCGTACTTCGTTCCGCTCCTGCAGCAGGTTCTTGGTCTTTCTCCTCCGGTAGAGTGTCCACAGCCTGTCCAATCGCAGTCACTGTTGGAGCCTTCCTCTCCTTTGCCTGCTCCCTCTCCTTACACTGGTCCTACTGGAGGTCTTACTGAGCGTCGTGAGCCTGCGTCTCGTCCCGCGTCGCCTGTTCGTGCTGCTCGCGCTAGTGGTCGCGGTTCGTGTCAGCGTCCTCCTCCTGTCCCTGGCACGCACCGGATGTCTCTGCGTCCGTCCACTGCTCCTCTGCGTGCCCCTTTGCCTTCTCCTCCTGAGTCCTCTCTTCCTGCGCTTGCCGACCCTGAGTCGGACTCTCTTCATGCTGCCAGTCCTATTGTCACGCGTCTGCTTGCTACTGTCGTCACTGACCCCTCGTTTGAGTCCACTGCTGCGTCTGCTCTTGTCACTGAGCTCGTCGACTTTGCTGCTCGCTGTCGTCTAGACTACGCTGCTAGTCTTGTTGCTGAGTCTGCGTCTGTCTGTCCTCCGTCCGTCGGGGGTGAGTGTGCTCTTGGCACGGACGTCCTAGAGGACAGGCAGGAGGAGTTACAGTGTCTGGCTGCTGCTTCACCTCATCTCGCGTCTGTACTGCTTGCTCCTGAGGGAGACCCGGATGCACTAGACATCCCGACTCCGCGCTCTTACGCGGAGGCCGTAGAGGGTCCCTACTCCTCTCAGTGGCAGGCAGCTATGGATGCAGAGATGGCTTCCTGGAAGTCCACAGGCACCTACGTTGACGCAGTTCCCCCTCCTGGGGCGAACATCGTCAGTGGCATGTGGATCTTCCGGGTGAAGCGGCCGCCGGGCTCTCCACCTGTCTTCAAGGCGCGGTACGTTGCTCGTGGCTTCAGCCAGCGGCAGGGAGTTGACTACTTTCAGACCTTCTCTCCCACCCCGAAGATGACCACTCTTCGGGTGCTGCTGCACATAGCCGCTCAGCGCGACTACGAGCTTCACTCTCTCGACTTCAGCACTGCGTTCCTGCAGGGTAGCCTGCACGAGGAGATCTGGCTGCGCCGTCCACCTGGCTTCACTGGGACTTTCCCTCCTGGCACCCAGTGGAGCCTCCAACGGCCAGTCTACGGTCTTCGCCAGGCACCGCGTGAGTGGCACGACACACTGAGGACTACGCTTGCGGCTCTTGGGTTTGCTCCTTCTACTGCTGACCCGTCGCTGTTTCTGCGCACCGACACTTCACTGCCGCCGTTCTACATCCTCGTGTACGTCGACGACTTGGTCTTTGCCACAGCGGACACTGCTGGACTCGCCTACGTGAAGTCCGAGCTACTGAAGAGACACACGTGCACAGACCTGGGTGAACTGCGCAGCTACCTTGGCTTGCAGATCACTCGGGACAGAGCACGCCGCACCATCACCTTGACTCAGTCACACATGGTGCAGCAGGTCCTTCAGCGCTTCGGCTTCACGTACTCCTCGCCTCAGGCCACTCCTCTGTCTACTCGCCACTCACTCTCAGCTCTGCCTTCGGATGAGTCCGTAGAGTCGAGTGGCCCGTACCCAGAGCTTGTTGGCTGCCTCATGTACCTGATGACCTGCACTCGACCTGACCTTGCATACCCTCTGAGCATTCTTGCACGCTATGTTGCTCCTGGGAGACACCGACCAGAGCACATGGCTGCAGCGAAGAGGGTATTGCGCTACCTGTGCAGTACGTCGGGCATGGGGCTAGTGCTTGGAGGGCGGAGTCCAGTGGTCCTTACAGGCCACGCGGACGCTTCTTGGGCTGACGACCAGGCTACGCAGCGGTCGTCACAGGGTTACACCTTCAGTCTTGGTTCCGGCTCTGTCTCGTGGCGGTCTACTCGTTTGTCTTCGGTTCTCAGCTCCAGTTGTGAGGCTGAGATCTACGCCGGGGCCATGGCTGCACAGGAGCTTCGGTGGCTCACCTGCCTGCTGACTGACCTTGGAGAGCCGCCTCGTTCTCCTCCAGTGCTGTACGTAGACAACAAGGCCATGCTGGCCTTGTGTCGAGAGCAGCGCTTGGAGAACAGAACGAAGCACATTGCTCTCCGCTACTTCCTTGCTCGTGAGCTGCAGCAGCGTGGTCAGTTGCGACTTGCGTACGTGGCCTCTGAGGCCAACACTGCTGATGTGTTCATTAAGGCACTCGCGCCTTGTGACCATCAGCGCTTCTGCACCCAGCTGGGTCTTGTGCCTGTCTTGCCTCACTTGCTCTCTTCTTTACTTTACTTGTTCTGTGACATATATATACCTGCTCCTGCTTGTCTAGTTTTATATATATGTCTGTACTCCTGCATGTGAACTGGCCTCTGGCCCTGCTCTTGTGCTCGGACTGTGTGGTGACTTTGTGATCCACCCTGAGCTTGCTTTGCTTTGCTTTGCTTGACTGGTCTTGTGACCCCTTGTTCTCCCCCACTTTGCCTATGGGGGTGTGTCAGATTATTATAGCTGATGCATGTTTGTAGGCTATAGTGGGGTAGCACATATGGGGTACAGCTTTCTAGGGTTGTATTTGTACCCAACCCTGACTTAGTCATTTCATTCCTGGTCATTTATTTCACACAAACTGCTGGCCACAGTGCAGGTACCGCTGCTCCATGTAAATGATGGTCCGCCTCACCTGGGAGTGCACTGCAGTGAGGTCAACCTGTTGGTAGGGGGAGAGTAGGTACACCGAAACAAAAGATAAGTAACTGGGTTTAGAAGATGAGAAAAGCACTACGTAATACAACACCTCACCTAACGCTTCTGGAATAGCAAGTTGAGCGCGTTGAGTGCCGTGTGCACATCTGCCAAGAAGAACAGAAAAGAATGAAACTTGAACGACGTCACCAACTGGTACATCGTCTTGTCCGTGTCCTCGAGCATGACGATGACCGCAGGGAAAACGCGGACGAATCGGGCGATAGCATCGCCCCGACTCAACCAGCGGACCGAGTGGATCCCCTGGACCTTGAGGTTGGTGTGCGTGAACACCTCCTGCAGCTCCTTGAACTTGCGGTTGTAGTTGCTGGATCTGCCTAGATCTTGCGCCAATGCGCGGATGACCGCGTCAATGATGCCAAGCTCGGGCAGTGCCTTAGCCGCCTCCTTTGCAGCAAGCGCCTCCCTGCCACGGGTAGGAAAGCACAGGTGGGGGTGTTAGAATTCGCACTGCCACGTTGCACATTTAACACTGCTACAACACCACCACAGCATCAGCTTACCTGTGTGCGATGCAGTGACAAGCCACCACGTGCGGGATCTCAAGGCGAAGGCGCCCAACGAGGCCCGTGTCGTTGCCTATCATCACAGGTGCCCCATCGGTGCTGATACCCGCAACCTTCTCCAGCGGGAGGTTGATACTGTCAAGGAATTCCGTGAGCTTAGAAAAAAGAGAAGCTGCATCACACTTCTCGATGGAGAGGTTAGTTAGGAACTCTGTGGTGACGGCGTGCTCACGTAGAAAGGTTGCAAACACAATCATGTGCTTGCCTTTGACGGGGTCCGTACTCTCGTCGCAGGTCAGACCAATAAATGGACTCGAGTTGATGAATTCTCTCTGGCGCGCACGAAGGTATGTCGCTATTGCGGCGGTTATCTCCTCGAATCCGTACCTGCACGGGCATCAACGAGTGGGGTCAGAGATAGCTGCAAGTACATCACAACCCGCTGCCAGTTGAACAAGAGCAGTGTCACTTACGTCGTATAGTACGCACCATAACTGTTCTTTGGGAAGCCCGGGGTGCCACGCTGCGCCAGGTGGTGGACGAGGTCCACGTACATCTTGATCGGGGCGTCGGACTTAGCGATGAAGAGCGCCGTCTGAAACAGCGCGAGCAGGCGCTCCTTCTCCACGTCTTTCACATTCGGGTTGTCGTCAATACGGGCATTTGCTTTGAGAGCCGCCTCGGCTGTCTTCTGTCTGCGCACAGCGCGGCGGTGCTTCCTTGTGCGCTGATGCTTCCGCATCGCCTGAGTCTGAACATCGGTCGCCCCTTCTCCTTTGGCGCCGAAGTTCGTCCCCGTACCGGCGTGCGCAATGCAGACCTTGCACTTGATTGACGGGAACCCTGCTTTATTCTGCAGCAGTACAAGCCACGGGTAGTCGTCAGACCATTGTTTGTTAAACATAGCTAAAGCCTCTTGGTATTTCTCCTCGGCAATGTCGGGCAGTTCTGTATCGGAAGACACCTCAACCGCTTTCCCCTTCATTTTACGCTGACGGGCCTTCGGGGAAGAGTTACCCAAACCGGACGTTGGTGTAGCTTGACTGGAACCCCACCCGATCTTGGTCTGGTGGTACCTCACTTTAATACCCCTTTTAAGACGAGGACCTTGCCGAGTAGTTCCGGCAGCGACACGTTGACGGTTCCGTGTGGGTTCGGGAGCGACAGGTGTAGATCCGACAGCGTCAGGAGTTGATGCGGCAGCGACAGGCGTTGATGCGGCAGCGACAGGCGTTGATGCGGCAGCGACACGAGTTGATGCAGCAGCGACAGGAGGTGAAGCGGCAGCGCCTACATGCGTCGAACACTCGCCCTGCGTCCAGATGGTAGGTGCCTCGGGGCCAGTGGAAGGGAACGGCACGGCTTGAGCTGACGGCGGGACTAACGCGGGAGCAGCGTGAACGCGTCGTAAAAAGTCTAAGCCAGTAATAGCGGCTGGCCTCGTGCCTGCGACGGGCGGAGGGCCGTCACCTGCGGGCGTCGAAACCGCCATGGCTGCTCAGCGCTGCAGAGCATGCCGAGCTTGAGGGAGAAGCTACTCCTGCTTCAGCTCGAACATCACTTCCTGCAGGGGTTCACGAGGAGTGCAGGAACAGAATGAGGGAGCAGATGGGGGTACCCCCTCTCCCGAGCTGCGATGACGAGGGATCTTGGTCCAGGCCAGGGTTTCCGTCTTCCCAGGCAAGATGACAACACCCCCACTCCACTCTGCCATCCCTGGCGTGTTGGCGTGGACCCTGCCACCAGTGGTGTGTTGTCTGTGTTCTCATTGGGCAGTTGTGAACTAGGTTAGCCGTTCTCTGGTATTCTGGCTTCCAGCGCGGCAAAACGGTTCGGCGCGCACTAGCTGTAAATACAGCGCATGTGAGAAGATTCCAAGTGTGTGTGGGGTTTCGTGAATCACGCGAAGGAACAGCCTGTACACGCGTCCCCCCCCCCCCCCCCCCCCCCCCCCCCCCTTTCCCCCGGCCGGTCAAATCCGTTTCAGGGTGACGCACTGAAGTATACTGATTCCTCAGTGTAACTCGTTCAGAAACACACAAAACCGTCAGTGTGGCAAACTCACATTTACTGAAATTTCAGCCCAAAATGGAAGCATTTACTGATTTTCCAGGGAAAACGAAATTCAGAGCTACAAAATCAGCGTAATCAGCGTGTTTTACGCTGACATCTGAGGGCCTGCTACATTCTATTATGACATTGGCATATAACTTGACACACCCCCATAGGCAAAGTGGGGGAGAGTAAGGGGTCACAAGACCAGTCAAGAGAAGCAAAGCAAGCTCAGGGTGGATCACAGCGTCACCACACACACTGAGCACAAGCAAAGAGTCATAAGACCTGTTCACATGCAGAGGTATATATGCAACAACAACAGTACAGTGATCTCTACTTAGCAGAGCAAGCATGCAGGTATATATATATATATACCTATATATATATATCACAGTACAAGCAAAGTCTATAGCAAGTGAGGAAAACTGGGCACAAGGCCTAACAAAGTGCAGAAACGCTGATGATCACCGGACGGAAGTGCCTTGGTGAATATATCAGCAGTGTTGGCCCGAGTGGCCACGTGCGCAAGACGAAGCTGACTGTTGGGCTGAGAAAAGCCCTTAGGATCTTTGCAGGACCAAATTCTGAGTAGGACAATGTAATAGCGGAAGCGTTTAATGAGAAGTTTGTGAACCACCTTGCGCTGGTATGTGAGGGCAAAGTAGATTGATTAAAACAAAAGGGATACAAGCTTTTATAAGAGTACAAGAGAATATGAAGAGTAATAACTGTTTTGCTGTTGCTGTTGCGGTTCGATACAGTGACGACTCGATCAACTGCTCAATAACGAGTCAGTTGTTTGTCCTTGCTGTCGCGCTGTATTTGTCAGGTCAAAGGTCGCTGACCTTTGACTTTCGCGTAACCTCCAGCAGTTGCTCAACCTCCGAGGGTTGACTCGCCGATGCTTCGATATGTTCTGCTTCGCTTATGACTTAGTGTTTCGACACGACAGAGGCGCTAAATCAATTGTTTCCAACATTCCCCTTCGCTTCTGGAGTGTCGCTGCTGGTGACGTGGCTTTGTCCAGTTAGCAGCATGCAGTACTCGAACTTCTGCTTCCCAAGCTTCTTGGTCAAGTAATCAGCTGCCATCTCGGACATGGGACAGTAAGACAGCTCAAGTCTCCCCTTCTCGATCTCGTCCTTTATGAAGAAATATCGCAGGGCGATATGCTTCGTCCTGTTCGCGAATCCGTTTTTCTTGGCTATGCGAATTGCCGATTGGTTGTCGCAGAACAAGGAGAAGCTGGGTAACTGAGCCAGCTTCGCCTCCTCCAGAAGTTCGCGAAGGTACAGTCCTTCCTTGGTGGCTGAATAGAGTGCCATATATTCAGCTTCAGCTGAGGAGAGAGCAATTAACTCCTGCTTGCTCGACTGCCAAGAGATAGGTCCGATAGGCTCGAGGCGATAGATGTAGCTGGTGCGTGAGCGTCTGTTGTCGGAGTCGCCGGCGTGATCGGCGTCGACGTAGCCGATTAGTTTATGTCATAGTCCTGTTCTTGTGGTAGGTTAGACCGACGGTTGAAGTACTGACGAGGTAGTGGAGAGCGCGATCGAGTTCCGCCATGTGTTCTGCTTCAGGTTTCTTGAGGTAGGTCGCGAGCTGACTTGCGGAGTAAGATAGGTCCGGACGGCAGGTGACAGTTGCGAAGAGGAGGCATCCCAGCTTTCTCTGGTAGTCGCGTATGCCGGCGGGCTTTAGTGGAGCGGATCCTTCCTTGTAATTTCTTGCCGTGTAGCGGTATGGCGTGGAGATGGTGGTCGGCGTGAGTGCGAAGCGTTTGGCGATGGTGTCGGCGTATTTTGCGGCGTTGAGGTAGATCGCACCTTCTTCTTCCTGGATGGTGAGGCCGAGATACTGCGTGATAGTGGACGAGACCGTGAGCGTGAGATCCTTCTGTAGTTCCCCTTCAAACTAGGTGGTGACGTTGTCGGTCGAGCCGATGTAGAGTGAATCGTCCACGTAGACGATCAGTAGGATGTAGTCGGTGCCCTTTGTGAGCCGATACATGCCTTGGTCGTGAGGAAGTTGACGGAATCCAATGCGAATGATTCTTGCGTGCAGATACTGCTGCCACAACCTTGGAGCTTGTTTGATGCCGTACAGGGATTTTTGCAGCTGACAGACTTGGTTAGGCTCTCCGTGGGAGCTGTGTGGAAGTTTGACGAAGATTTCGGCGTCAACAGGTGCGTAGAGGAATGCGTTGGCGACGTCGATTTGCCGCAGTTTCTTCTTCTTCATGGCGGCGATCGCGAGGAGAATTCGTAGTGAGGTGTGTCGGCTGACCGGGGCGAATGTCTTGGTGAAGTCGCGTCCGTGCTCTTGGTCGAAACCGCGTACGACCCAGCGCGCCTTAAACTTGTCGATGGTGCCGTCTGCCTTTGTCTTCACACGGAATACCCATTTCCTGGTGAGTACTTTCTTGTTTCGTGCCACGCCGATGGGAACAACTTTTTAGGTGTTGCGTTCCTCCAGTGCTTTCGGTTCCTTGTCAATGGCTTCACGCCATTTTTCCCTATGCTCCCCACCCAGAGCCTGCTAAACTATGGCAGGCTCCTTAGGAATCTCCGTGCCGTGGACCGCGGTGACGAGACCGAGTATCTGGAGGCCACTCTGTGTGTAGCGGGGAAGAGTTGTATCTGCAGGATAAGCTGCTTTGTCACCTGCTTCTGGGTCAGGTATGAAGTTGGGCCCTATGCGTTCTGCTTCGTTGGTGTTGAATTCTGCAGGTGTAACGTAACCGTTGTCGACGAAGTGGTAAAATACTTCGGCGTTGGCGCTTTCGCGAGGATTTTCGTCATCCATTGGGACGTCGACGGAGCAGTAAGGGAGAGGTCTGGCTTCCTCCGAGGCTTCATCCACGTTCTACTCGTCCCACTTAGCTTCGTCTGCAGCCGAGGCGAAGGCTCGGTCACCACGGAAGCCACCTGTGGGGTCCCGATCTTCTTCCTGGTTGGCAAGGTACGTCGGAAGAGTGAGTCGTTCGTAGAAAATGACATCACGTGCTCATTCTAACATGGTATCAGAGCGAAGGTGTCGGGTTCGAATCCCGGTGTATGCACTTCGGGCATCCCAGTGCGGGGGGGGTGTCAGAGGTCCACTGGTGATCCCCGATTGATCCTAGGGAAGGGTTACAGGCGCGTTGGCCTGGGGGGTTATGGGCGCACTGACCCGCTACTTAAACAAGCCCTTTTATCCCAATGGTATAGTGGTTGGGATTCTGACAGCTACTGTTTCCTTGGAGTGGACGTCGAAAATTTTCCACGCGTTGTAATTTATTTCGACGCCCAGGTGTAGTCCCCACTGTGCGCGCTGGGAAAATCGGCTGGCTCGTGCAGATGGGGGTCGATACTGTACCATGCAGCCAAAAACTCTTAACATTTTTGTGCTGCCCTGTTTTCCTGTCCACAGCAGGTGCGGCGATGCGTTGTTCGGGAGTGATGATGACGAGAGCAAGTTGTGCAGCATGACAGCGTGGTCCATTGCTTCGGGCCACTGGTGGTTGGGCAGTTGCATGCCTCGTAGCAGCTTGCGCATGGTGATCTGGAGAGTCCTGTTCATCCTTTCTGCTACGCCTTACTGCTGGTGAGCGTAGGGAAGAGAGATGAGTCTCTTGATTCCTCTTTCTGCCAAGTACTGCTTGAACCTCTGTGAGGTGTATTCTCCTCCTCCGTCTGACTCGAAGCTTTTTAGCTTCAGGCCCGATTCTCGTTATGCTACTAGGAGCCAAGCGACGAAGGCCTCAAAGGCCAAGTCCCTGCTCGGAAGTGTGAGAGTACGACGGCTTATGCCAGCTATGCTTGCTTGCCTTTACTTTATTATGCTATTTCTAGCATAGGATAATTATATGCATGCATGAATTGCTTGATTTCCTAGGCTAGGTGCTTTCCTATATTTTATTATAGTTATAGCACCGAGCTAGGTTGCGTGCACCGAATTCTGGCTTTTCGGTTGCCACCGAATTGCCTTCTACCGAATTCGGTAAGGATCTGTTCGGGACGCTACGCGGCCCGCGGAACCTTCGCGTAACACCTGGTTACGGGGCCTTGTGTCGAGCCTATATATAGCCTCGTGTTGTGTCCAGGTGATTCATTCAATTTGATTCAATTCACATTCTCTTTTCTGAGCTCGATCCTAGATCCTCACACTTGGTAATCAGAGCCTGTTTGCAAGCTAAGTTTTTCGACCGCTTAAACCTAGCTTTTAAAACCGCGGGGGCGACGACGGAAAGCGCCGATTTCGGGTACGTAAACCAGTTCCGCGCTATTTTCTAACGTCCCCCTCGAACCGGTTCACGAACACTCCTCCGGTCCAGTGGCGAGAAAGTTGGAATTTCGATCGTCGGATCGATTCGAATCTCAACGGCCTCGAGAATTTCGCCCAAACAAGTTGGAATTTGGAGCGTCGGATCGAATTTCTTCTCAACGGCCGAGATCAGACGCGAATTTCGACTAAGAGAGAATAACGCGACCTACAGAATCAGCCCTCGTCATTTCTGCAGTCAACTCGACTCACAGTAAAATGACCAGCGCCTAAAATTCATTTATTTTCGTCGCAAATCTTCCCATAAATCGCCAAATGGAGGAAAACAGTGATAATTCCGTACGGAAAATTACGGAGTTACACACCGGCCTGGACCAGACGCGAGCGGCACTCCAGCGAATAGAGGAGCTTCTCGCGAACCAGTCGGCAGCCGCCATAGCAGCAGCGAGCGCAGCGGCGAATGCAGCAGCGACGTCAGCAGCAGCAGCGGCGACACCGACACTTAACCCAGCAACAGCGGCGGCGGCTACAGTGAATCTTGAGGCGGCACGTCCGAGGCTACCGGAGACGTTCAATCCGAATGCGAGAGACACTGACGTTCGTCGATTCATTGCGACTCTCGAAATTTACTTCGAGGCCGTTGGCTGTACGACCCCGACACACGATGCAATGCGGATTCGGCTCGCAGCGACACTGTTACGAGGCCCGGCGCTCGAGTGGATTTACAACAGCAATAAGATCTGAGGCGAGGGGTCATGGACGCAGTTTCGGGAAGCTTTAATTCAACGTTTCGAACCAATCAACTCCAGCTACATGGCGCGGCAGCAGATTCATCGGCATAAACAGTTCGGCAGTGTAAGACAGTACACGCAGCAGATGGAGAGCCTCTTCAACCGAATTACCGACCTGACCGAAGGGGAAAAAATCCAAGCGTATACTGAGGGGCTAAAGATGGAAGTCCGCGGACAGGTGATTGCCTCAAACTACAACAACTACCGCGACATGGTGTGTGCAGCAGAGAGATTTGATGCGCTGACGCGAGATCAACCCGAGACACGACGCCACGTGCCAAACCGATCATTTGGCACAGAGCAATCGGCACCACCCACAACCGCCGACCCAATGGATATCGACAAGATCGACTCGAAGCAGCGGCCGACAAAATATGAGAAGTGCGAATTTTGCGGCGCAGTAGGACATCGACTCTTGGCGTGTTGGAAAATGAAGAAGGCACGAGCGGAGCTGCAGGGCAACAACAGTGCGACATCCACGATGGCGAAAAAAGGAGGACATAATGGCGCAAATTTAAAACGCCATGATTGGCCGGCAACAGGGGAAATCGCCGAGACAAATGTGTTAGAATAGTAGGTAGTGGGGCCTAGGCTTAGTAGCCTAGGCCCACACTAGGAGGTAGGTGTGTGCGCTCTAGAGGTAGGAGTTAGGGTTTTGGAAGGAGAATTGGAAGGAAGAATGAATGCACTAGCAAGCAGCAGGACACACAAATAGAAAACCCTAAGGGGTTGTACTCAGTATTGAGCACCCCACTGCAGGCTAGACAAATAACATTCTGACACACCCCCATAGCCAAAGTGGGGTGTAATCAGCAGAGCAGGCAAAGCAGTACAAGCTCAGGGTGGATCACAATGTCACCACACATTCTGAGCACAAGTTAAAGAAGCAATAGTTTAAAGTTAAGAATTATGAGCAAAGCTAGTGGTAGTCACAACGGGCAAGTGAGGAGGAGGAGAGAGAGTGAGGGGAGAGGGGATAGGAGGCGACGGCTGAAGCTGCAGGCACACGGGCAACAGGAGGCACACTGGCACAGCGGCTACCGGAACAGCGCTCCGGACTACTGGAGTAACTGGCCCCGCGGCTCAAGTAGCGGCAGACGGGCAACGGACCCACGGGCGGCTGGCACAGCTGGCTACGACTGGGCTACCGGGACAGCGCCCCGGACTACAGGTGCTGCGGACTACAGTACGGCAACTTCCAAGCAGCTTCCCCAAACAGTCCCACCCCCCTGACACACACCCGCTGCTACACCGCTAGCTCCACTCCCACGCACCCCCCCTTAAACCCTAAACCCCAGTCTCCCACACAACCACCCCCCTCAGCGACAGCTGCAGCAGTGGGAGACGAAGGAGGAGGAGGAGCAAAGGGAGGAATGCACACCAGCCACCCCCATACCCGCAAACGGGGGGGGGGGGGGGGGGTGCACGAGGGCGCAGACAGTAGTAGAGCGCACGAGGGCGCAGACAGTAGCAGAGCGCACGAGGGCGCAGACAGTAGGCACGAGCAGCACCAGGCACAGGCAGCAACAGGCACGGGCAGCAACAGGCACGGGCAGCACAGGCACGGGCAGCACAAGCACGGGCAGCACAGGCACGGGCAGCAACAGGCACGGGCAGCACGGGCACGGGCAGCACAGGCACAGGCAGGGCAGTACAGGGCAGCACAGGCAGGGCAGCACAGAGCGTACCGGGTCCAGGGGCGGCAGCTGCTGCAGGCGCTGGCGGCGGCTGCTGCTGCAGGCTCTGGCGGCGGCTGCTGCTGCTGGGCAGCGGTGGCTGCTGCGGCAGAGCGGCGGCGGCTGCTGCTGTTGGATCGGTGGCGGCAGCTGCTGCAGGCTCTGGCGGCGGCTGCTGCTGCAGACTCTGGCGGCGGCTGCTGCTGCAGGCTCTGGCGGCGGCTGCTGCTGCAGGCTCTGGCGGCGGCTGCTGCTGCTGGGCGGCGGTGGCTGCTGCGGCAGAGCGGCGGCGGCTGCTGCTGTTGGATCGGTGGCGGCAGCTGCTGCAGGCTCTGGCGGCGGCTGCTGCTGCAGACTCTGGCGGCGGCTGCTGCTGCAGGCTCTGGCGGCGGCTGCTGCTGCAGGCTCTGGCGGCGGCTGCTGCTGCAGGCGCTGGCGGCGGCTGCTGCTGCAGGCCTGGCGGCGGCTGCTGCTGCAGGGCGGCGGCGTCTGTTGCTGCAGGCCCGGCGGCGGCTGCTGCTGTAGGGCGGCGGCGTCTGTTGCTGCAGGCCCGGCGGCGGCTGCTGCTGCAGGGCGGCGGCGTCTGCTGCTGCAGGCCGGCGGCGGCTGGTGCTGCAGGATCGGACGGCGCCCCGCGGGTCCCGCAGGGGGCGTCGCGACGAGCAGGGGCGACGCCCCGCGGGTCCCACAGGGGGCGTCGCGACGAGCAGGGGCGACGCCCCGCGGGTCCCGCACGGACGTCGCGAGGAGCAGGGCGACGCCGCGCGGGTCCCGCACGGGCGTCGCGACGAGCAGCGGGGAGGGCAGCGCGCAGGCCCCCCCGAGGGCGCTTCGACGGACGGGAAAACCGCCGCGCGCGTCGGGGCGCACGGCGGGCAGAAAACCGCCGCACGCCCCGAGCGCACGGCAGGAAGAAGGACTGCAGCGGAAGCATAGGGGCCCACAGGCCAAGGTAGAACGGGCTCTGATAACATGTTAGAATAGTAGGTAGTGGGGCCTAGGCTTAGTAGCCTAGGCCCACACTAGGAGGTAGGTGTGTGCGCTCTAGAGGTAGGAGTTAGGGTTTTGGAAGGAGAATCGGAAGGAAGAATGAATGCACTAGCAAGCAGCAGGACACACAAATAGAAAACCCTAAGGGGTTGTACTCAGTATTGAGCACCCCACTGCAGGCTAGACAAATAACATTCTGACAAAATGGAGGCTCCGCGAAACAAGACTCTGCACCGACCGGGAAACTCCAGCCGAACACCCCCGAGAGTAAGAATATTCCCTCTCGAGGTTTTCAAGCCTTTAAAAAATCCAGGGGAGATTTCGAGGCCAAGAAAAAGCCTTCAGACATTATTAAGGTACGTGAGAAGTTTGGCAAACCACTCCGGAGCGTTGAAAAGGGTCGTGCGTTCCAAGGAGTTCATATTCTCTCCCCGCAGCATAGTGTTAAGGCTCCCCATTGCCCACAGGAGAAGCCTACACAGCTGCAAAGGCTTAAAGGAAGGTTCCAGACCAAGACGAAGCTGAATCGGCCTCGAATAAAGCCTTCTAACCCAACTCAGTTGAAAACTGATATGGAGTCAGCAGCTTCGAGCGTAGGACCGAGGGATGATCTATTCGACATACCCTACGGTCCTATCAGCGAGACCATCCACGGTTACTCGGAGCAGCAAAAACCACTACTTATCGAGGTAATCTGCAATGGGCGACGCCTTCGGGCAATGGTGGACAGTGGTGCGTCCCACTCGATGTGCGACCGCGGGACGTTGGAGAAAATTGGAGAATTTTCGGAGGAGACCAAGTTCACGGCAACGATGGTGGACGGTACAAAACTTCCCATCCACGGCAAAGCATCACTGCAGGTGCACATAGGGGCGCTGAGGTGGAAGCCGACGTTGCCGATCACGAACATCAAGGGCTTAGATTTCATCTTGGGGCGAGATTTCTTGAAGCGGTTCAACCCTGAGATCGACTGGGTCAACAGGAAGGCGTGCATCTACAACAACGGGAAACGAGTGGAGCTGCGAAGCTGGACGGATACAGGGAGCATTCCTGAAACGACACTGGCATGGTTCGAACGAACGGTGAATGAAAGTAACACGGGCTACTTAGCACTGGTTATGGCAGCAGCAGAGAAGGAGAAGCCGAGTTCGGAGCTACCTGCAGCAGTGAAGGAGGTCTTGGAGCAGTACAAAGATATAATGCCCGACGACCTACCCGCAGAAGTACCTCAAGCATGCACCCACGAGCACGAGATCGTGGAGGAACCAGGTGCGAAACCCGTCTCACGTTCACCATACCGACTGAGTCCGACCGAGCTGACAGACATGAAGAAACAAATAGAGTATCTACTGGACAGACAACTGATCTGCCCGTCCACCTCTCCCTACGGTGCACCAGTCCTCTTCACTCCAAAACCAGATGGCAGTCTACGGATGTGCATCGACTACCGTGCACTGAACAAATAGACAGTTAAAAACAAATACCCCATACCGCGCATAGACGACCTACTGGACCAACTGCGTGGTGCAACAGTCTTTTCGAAGTTGGACCTACGGTCGGGTTACTGGCAGATCAAGATGGCGGACAACTCGATCCACAAGACGGCGTTCCGTACCAGATACGGCTCCTACGAATACTTGGTGATGCCGTTCGGACTCTGCAACGCACCAGCAACGTTTCAGGCGGAGATGAATCACATCTTACGACCCCTGTTGGACGAGTGCGTGGTGGTGTACCTGGACGACATTCTTATCTACTCCAAGAACATGAAGGAGCACGTGGAGCATCTGCGGAAGGTGTTCGAGATCCTGCGGATAAACAAGTTCTACGTGAAGCTGTCGAAGAGCGACTTCGCCCTGAAGAAGGTGCAGTTTCTTGGGCACATGGTGAGTGCCGAGGGCGTACACGTGGACCCGTGGAAGATCGAAGCCGTCAAGAAATGGAAAGTACCGGAGAACGTGAAGGAGTTGCAGCAGTTCCTAGGCTTCGCCAACTACTACAACAGGTTCGTGCCGCAGTACGCTAAGATAGCAGCGCCACTGACCGACCTACTGAAAAAGGATACGCCCTACAAATGGGATACGCCTCATCAGCAAGCCATGGAGCAGCTACAGACAGCACTGATTACAGAGCCAGTACTCATCCTACTAGATCCAGACAAGGACTACGTGGTGGAAGCAGACGCTAGTGACCAAGCAGTCGGAGCAATACTGATGCAGGATCACGGACGCGGTTTGCAGCCCATCGCCTACGTCAGTAAGAAGCTACACGGAGCAGAACTGAACTACCCCATCCATGACAAGGAAGCCTTAGCGATAGTCATAGCCTTCAAGGCGTGGAGGTGTTACCTAGAGGGAGCCAAGACTACAGTCTATACTGACCACTGGAGTCTCAAATACCTGAAGTCGCAGCCGACGCTCTCACGACGACAGGTGCGGTGGGTGGACTTCCTGGAAACTCACTTCCACTACGACATCGTCTACAAGCCCGGGCTACACAACAAGGCACACGCGTTGAGCCGCCCCGGACATGTAGCAGGCATCCAGCTCAACGGGATGAACCCTCTGCTCAAGGGTCTATTCCAACATGGGTACTCCGTGGACGCAGAAATCACTACAGCACAGAACCAAAAGCTGTTGCAGTGGGAGAAAGACCTTGCTGTAAGGAAGGGTTCAGGAAATATTTGGGTACCGAATTACGCCCCACTACAGCAGATCCTATTGGAGGAGTTTCACGACGTACCTTACGCGGGACATTTCGGGAGCAACAAGACGTTAGCAGGGATAGCGAAGTATTTTTACTGGCCCGGGATGGCAGCGGACATGCAGCAGTTTGTCACCTCTTGCGACACGTGCCAGCGGATGAAGAGTAGCAAGCAGAAAAAAGCAAGGTTACTTCAGCCTCTACCCGTACCGGAGCAGCCATGGCAGGTCGTTAGCCTCGACTTCATCACAGGACTTCCTTCGACCTCACGGGGACATGATTCCATCCTCGTGGTGATCGATAAGTTCTCCAAAATGGGTCACTTCATACCGACCAACGCCACAGCTACAGCTGAAGCAACTGCTCGACTCTTCTTCGACCGCATCATCACCATCCACGGCATCCCCGCTACACTCATCTCAGACAGAGACCCAAAATTCACCAGTAAGTTCTGGAAGGAGCTCATGGGACTGTTGGGGACAAAGCTTGCAATGTCTTCAGCATACCACTCCCAGACTGACGGACAGACAGAGCGACTCAATCAAGTGGTTGAACAGTTACTACGCACAGCTTGCAAGGACGACGTCAGCCACTGGGACACACAGTTACCGACCCTAGAGTTCGCTTACAACAACGCATCACATGCGGCCACAGGGAAAACTCATTTCTTTCTGTGTTACGGACGGGAACCACTCACCCCACAGCAGCCAACTACACCGGCACACGTCCAAGCCGCACATGACTTCGTCACCACCATGCAGCAGCTATGGGAGAAGACTCAGCGACGTCTCACCACGATGCAGAACTCCCAGAAGCAGTATGCCGATCGTCAGCGACGAGATCACTCAGTAGCAGTCGGAGATCAGGTGCTTCTTGACACGCGCAACTTGAACCTGTCTCACCTCCCATCCAAACTCCGGCCTCACTTCTGTGGTCCTTTTCTTGTTGAGGCACAGGTGACACTAGTTACATTCCGCTTGCGCTTACCAGATACATGGAAGCTTCACAACGCTTTCCATGTCCAGCTACTGAAGCCCTACAAGGACCCCAACCAATAGTTCCAGGGACGGCAGCTACCGCCACCACCACCGGTTCTCGTACAGGATGAACCCGAGAACGAAGTGGAGCGCGTTCTTACTCATCGGCGCCGCGGCGGCAAGACCCTCGAGTTCCTGATACGCTGGAAGGGATACGACCCCACTGAGGACAGTTGGGTTGCAAAAGCTGATATGGGCAACGCACGCCGTGCTCTCAAGGACTATCTTGTCAAGCAGGGTGTATCTCACGCCACCCAGCTTTGAGAGTACGACGGCTTAGGCCAGCTATGCTTGCTTGCCTTTACTTTATTATGCTATTTCTAGCATAGGATAATTATATGCATGCATGAATTGCTTGATTTCCTAGGCTAGGTGCTTTCCTATATTTTATTATAGTTATAGCACCGAGCTAGGTTGCGTGCACCGAATTCTGGCTTTTCGGTTGCCACCGAATTGCCTTCTACCGAATTCGGTAAGGATCTGTTCGGGACGCTACGCGGCCCGCGGAACCTTCGTGTAACACCTGGTTACGGGGCCTTGTGTCGAGCCTATATATAGCCTCGTGTTGTACCCAGGTGATCATTCAATTCGATTCAATTCACATTCTCTTTTCTGAGCTCGATCCTAGATCCTCACAGGAAGGTTAAGGTACCAAACATAACGCGTAGCGGCGTTGATGAACGTAATGGTGTAGCTGAATGCTCCTTGTCCAGGTTCGCGATTGTAACGGATGTCGCTGTACACTTTCTCAAGTGGCGCGTAAGCTGGTGCGCTGGGGTTGTGGTGAGAAGCGAATGGCCGATGTGGTTAGTCAACTTCGGGGCAGGTAAATCATGTTCCACGAGCTCGTCGAAGTTCGCTTCTGCCGGTTAGGAGCAGTGAATCTTTGTCGAGCACTCCTGCTCTGATTGTGTTGTTTAACACCGTGTTGCTTGGATGTCCCATTCGTGCGTGCCAGATGTCTTCGCCAGCTCGATGTCCGGGTGAGCGACGGTACAAGTCGGAGTTGGAGTAGAAGCTTGCAGTAAAGTTTGCGCTTCGATGTTCTTCTCGTGGTATTGGGTTAAGCTGCTGCGCAGGAGTCGGTGGAGTGTCGTCGCCGATTGGAGCCGATGCACTTGAAGGACCAGCGATTGGTGTCGATGTTGCCGCTGCTGCTGCCGTTGTTTCTGCTACTGTCGATGTTGTCTCTGCTGCTGCCGATGTTGTCTCTGCTGCTGCCGAGTGTTGAATCGTTGCTAATGCTCTTGTTCGTTCTACCTCAAGGATGGTGTGCGAGTACCAAAAGCCTTCATGGCTGAAGTCAGGGTCGAGATCAAGTGGATGTGTCCAGGAGGTGAAAGTGACGATCCCGTCGCTGTCAGCTGTGCCGATATCTGGGACGAAGTCGAGGACGAAGACGTTATTTTTCAAGACGGCCTTCCCGATGTAGAGACTGCCCTTCCCGTGGTATAACTTAAACTCTTGAGTGGTGCTGTCTGCTTTGAGGTGTATGCCCTTCGCCATCAGTTGACTAATGCTTAGTAAGTTGTAGCCGAGTCCTTTTGCTATTTAAACCTTCGACATTTGCAGTATGACGTTTGTCTCTCGTGACTGAAGTTGAACTATGCCTTGTCGTCGTGTGCGCAGGTTCTGGTTGTTCGCGACGGTGATGACGACTTCCCGCTGGAGTTGGTATTCCCGTTGAACGAAGCGACCTGTGTGAAATGAGTAAGCAGGAATGAATGAACTATGAATGAAAGCAGTACAAATATGAAACCCTAACTGGGTTGTACCCCCTATGGGATACCCCACTACAGCCTACACAGCAGTATAAGCTATAGATATGTTCTGACACACCCCCATAGGCAAAGTGGGGGAGAACAAGGGGTCACAAGACCAGTCAAGCAAGACAAAGCAAAGCTCAGGGTGGATCACAAAGTCACCACACAGTCCGAGCACAAGAGCAAGGCCAAAGGCCAGTTCACAAGCAAGAGTACAGACATATATATAAAGCTAGACAAGCAAGAGCAGGTATATATATATGTCACAGTACAAGTGAAGTCAAGAGGAGAGCAAGTGAGGCAAGACAGGCACAAGACCCAGCTGGGTGCAGAAGCGCTGATGGTCACAAGGCGCAAGTGCCTTGGTGAACACATCAGCAGTGTTGGCCTCAGAGGCCACGTACGCAAGTCGCAACTGACCACGCTGCTGCAGCTCACGAGCAAGGAAGTAGCGGAGAGCAATGTGCTTCGTTCTGTGCTCCAAGCGCTGCTCTCGACACAAGGCCAGCATAGCCTTGTTGTCTACGTACAGCACTGGAGGAGAACGAGGCGGCTCTCCAAGGTCAGTCAGCAGGTAGGTGAGCCACCGAAGCTCCTGTGCAGCCATGGCCCCGGCGTAGATCTCAGCCTCACAACTGGAGCCGAGAACCGAAGACGAGCGAGTAGACCGCCACGAGACAGAGCCGGAACCAAGGCTGAAGGTGTAACCCTGTGACGACCGCTGCGTAGCCTGGTCGTCAGCCCAAGACGCGTCCGCGTGGCCGGTAAGGACCACTGGACCCCGCCCTCCAAGCACTAGCCCCATGCCTGACGTACTGCACAGGTAGCGCAATACCCTCTTCGCTGCAGCCATGTGCTCCGGTCTGTGTCTCCCAGGAGCAACATAGCGTGCAAGAATGCTCAGAGGGTATGCAAGGTCAGGTCGTGTGCAGGTCATCAGGTACATGAGGCAGCCAACAAGCTCCGCATACGGACCACTCGACTCTACGGACTCATCCGAAGGCAGAGCTGAGAGTGAGTGGCGAGTAGGCAGAGGAGTGGCCTGAGGCGAGGAGTACGTGAAGCCGAAGCGCTGAAGGACCTGCTGCACCATGTGTGACTGAGTCAAGGTAATGGTGCGGCGTGCTCTGTCCCGAGTGATCTGCAAGCCAAGGTAGCTGCGCAGTTCACCCAGGTCTGTGCACGTGTGTCTCTTCAACAGCTCGGACTTCACGTAGGCGAGTCCAGCAGTGTCCGCTGTGGCAAAGACCAGGTCGTCGACGTACACGAGGATGTAGAACGGCGGCAGGGAAGTGTCGGTGCGAAGAAACAGCGACGGGTCAGCAGTAGAAGGAGCAAACCCAAGAGCCGCAAGCGTAGTCCTCAGTGTGTCGTGCCACTCACGCGGTGCCTGGCGGAGACCGTAGACTGGCCGTCGGAGGCTCCACTGGGTGCCAGGAGGGAAAGTCCCAGTGAAGCCAGGTGGACGGCGAAGCCAGATCTCCTCGTGCAGGCTACCCTGCAAGAACGCAGTGCTGAAGTCGAGAGAGTGAAGCTCGTAGTCGCGCTGAGCGGCTATGTGCAGCAGCACCCGAAGAGTAGTCATCTTCGGGGTGGGAGAGAAGGTCTGAAAGTAGTCAACTCCCTGCCGCTGACTGAAGCCACGAGCAACGTACCGTGCCTTGAAGACAGGTGGAGAGCCCGGCGGCCGCTTCACCCTGAAGATCCACATGCCACTGACGATGTTCGCCCCAGGAGGGGGAACCGCGTCAACGTAGGTGCCTGTGGACTTCCAGGAAGCCATCTCTGCATCCATAGCTGCCTGCCACTGAGAGGAGTAGGGACCCTCTACGGCCTCCGCGTAAGAACGCGGAGTCGGGATGTCTAGTGCATCCGGGTCTCCCTCAGGGGCAAGCAGTACAGACGCGAGATGAGGTGAAGCAGCCGCTAGACACTGTAACTCCTCCTGCCTGTCCTCTAGGACGTCTGTGCCAAGAGCACACTCACCCCCGACGGACGGAGGACAGACAGACGCAGACTCAGCAACAAGACTAGCAGCGTAGTCGAGACGACAGCGAGCAGCAAAGTCGACGAGCTCAGCGACTAGAGCAGACGCAGCAGTGGACTCAAAAGAGGGGTCAGTGACGACAGTAGCAAGCAGACGCGTGACAGTGGGACTGGCAGCACGAAGAGAGTCCGACTCAGGGTCCGCAAGCGCAGGAAGAGAGGACTCAGGAGGAGAAGGCAAAGGGGCACGCAGAGGAGCAGTGGACGGACGTAAAGACATCCGGTGCGTGCCAGGGACAGGAGGAGGACGCTGACGCGAACTGCGACCACTAGCGCGAGCAGCACGAACAGGCGACGCGGGACGAGACGCAGGCTCACGACGCTCAGCAAGACCTCCAGTAGGACCAGTGTAAGGAGAGGGAGCAGGCAGCGGAGAGGAAGGCTCCAGTAGGGGCTGCGACTCGACAGGCGGTGGACCCTCTACTGGAGGAGAAAGACCAAGAACCTGCTGAAGGAGCGGAACGAAGTACGGCCGAGGCCGCGCGGCAGCTCCAGACTCAGCAGGGACAGCACCAGCACCCTCAGCGACAGCACCAGCGCCACCCACACCTCCAGCGGCAGGACCAACAGCAGCAGGCTCAGCACAAACGCCCTCAGCAGCTCCAGCTCCAGGAGGACCTGCAGGGCCAGCAGCTCCGGGACCGGCTGCACCCGCACCCTCGACGGTCGAAGAAGCTCCAGCTCCAGCTCCAGCAGCACCTCCAGACTCAGCAGCACGCCTCCAGCGGCGAGCGAACCACTCGCGCAGCTCCTGTGGAGAGAGGGGCTCCCGGCGAGACGCAGCAGCAGGAGAAACCCCAGGCTCAGCAGCTCCAGACGCAGCACCCCCAGGCTCAGCAGCTCCCAGCTCAGCACCCGCAGGCTCAGCAGCTCCCGACCCAGCACCCCCAGACCCAGCACCTCCAGGCACAGCACCCCCCGGCTCAGCACCCCCAGGCTCCGCACCCTCCGCAGTAGCACCCTCAGGCCCAGCACCCCCAGCAGTAGCACCCCCAGGCTCAGCACCCCCGCGCACAGCACCCCCAGAGTCAGCACCCCCAGGCTCAGCACCCGCAGCAGCACCAGAGTCACCAGTAACCTCGACCGGGTCAACGGCGTCTACCTGGGACACACCTGAGGGGGCAGGAACCTGAGGGGGGAGGGGGTCTACCGGGAGGGGAACCGGCACAAGGAAGTCCGGGGGAGGGGGGAGGGAAGGGGTGCGGTAGGGGAAGAGACGGTAGAAGGGGACTGACTCGTCGAACGTGACGTCCTGGGAGGACAGAACACGACGAGAGGAGGGGTGGTAAAACTGCCACCCTGGGGCGTCAGTGGGGAAGCCAAGGAAGACACAGGGAGCAGCATGAGGGGAAAGCTTGTCCGCAGACAAGTCGCGGACAAACGCCCGAGATCCCCAGACACGGAACACAGACGCATCGCCAACCTTCCCCGTCCACAGCAAGGCTGGGGACATCGCTGGCCGAGAGACCCGGGGGTGAAGGTTGAGCTGATGCGCCGCGTACCTCACCGCAAACGGCCACAGAAAATGGGGGGCAGCCGCATGCATCATGGACGTACGAGCGACATCCATGACCATGCCAATGCGGCGCTCAGCAATCCCATTTTGCTGTGGTGAGTCCGGAAGCGTGAAGGTCTGGCGGATCCCCCGTGCACGACAGTAGTCTCGCAGAAGGCGAGAAGAGAACTCTCCGCCTCTGTCAGAGTGCAGACGCAGAACAGGAAAGTCCGAGCCGAAGCTCTTCCTGAGCTGGAGACGAGCCTCGCGGATCCAGTCGATCAGCACCTCAGTGACCGCACCCTTGCTGCGCAAGGGGAGGACTGTGGTGTAACGCGAGTAGTCGTCAACCACCAACAGGAAGTAGCGCTCGTAACCCTGCCCACGAACGGGGGCTGGGCCCCACACATCCATGTGAAGCGTCTGCAGGGGAGCCTCTGTCGGGGGGAAGTGGGAGGAGTGAGGAGTAGCCCGGAGGCGACCCTCGACACAGGGGACACAGGAAGGTCCTGGCCCGGAGGGGAGAGGAGGGAGAGACTGGGGAAGACCAGAGACAAGGACACGGGAAGCCATGCTCCGAAGACGGGGCAAGGAGGGGTGGCCAAGACGGTGGTGCCACAGGAGAGTCTCGTGAGACAGGAGGCGACAAGAACAGGGGGCAGACTCAGGACCTGACCGGGACGCAGCAGCAAGTACCTGACCCGACGCAGCCACCTGACCAGACGCAGGGACAGGAGGAGACTCAACGGTCAGGGTGTAGAGACTCGACCCCGGCCGACGTGAGAACGTGGCCAGGTGTCGGCCTGTGCGAGCCTCCGTGCAGTGGGTCACCCTCTGACGCGTAGGAGTGAACTGGTGAACACCCCCATCCTGCAGGTCCGCTCCACTCACCAAGTTCGTAGAGAACGAGGGAAGGTACAGACCAGACAGGGTGCCCGAAGGGGCAGCCGGACACGGGAGGACAGTGGAGAAGTGAGACAGGACAGGACCCCCAGAGGGGTCAGCAAGGGAGACCGCAACCGGCCTGGCGAGCGGCGAAAGGGTAGTGCGGTCTCGAAAGAAGGAGCGAGAAGCTCCGGAGTCAAGTGTGAAAGTGAGGGAGGACGAGGACGACTCAGTACCTGAGAGCGCAGTCTCACCAGTACCTGAGAGCGCAGACGCACTGGCACCTAGAGCAGCAGCCTCACAAGCACCTAGCGCAGCAGTACCAATGCCCGGGTCGGGCTGAAAACACCGGTAACCCTCATTCTCCTCACTATAATCCACAACATACATAGCAGTAAGGATAGCATCAAAATCAAGATCAAAGATCGCTACACCAGCCCTGAGAAGCTCATCCCAGCGAGGGATCTCACTAGCCCGAGGGAACTGCTGACGCCAAGCGTCCGTCAGGCGGCCAAAGCAGCGCTGGGTGGCGTGGGCACCCCCACACTGCTCACCCGCGCGGTCGCCGGAACGAAGAACGTAGGTGCAGGGACCAGTACCCCCACCCCTCTGACGCCCAGCGTACCACTCACGAAGCTGCTGAGGCGAAGGGATGTCCCGCGAGCGCTGCTGCTGCTGCCGGTGCGAGCGCTGGCCACCACCACCGCCGCTACGCTGCTGGGTACCACCCCGACCAGCTCCACCTCCTCCACCACTACTGCCTCCTCCGCTGCCGCCTCCACTGCCTCCACCTCCGCCGCCTCCACCTCCGCCGCTGCCTCCACCACCACCGCTGGCACCACCACCACCGTCTCCGCCGCTGCTGCCGCCACCACCACCACCACCCCCGCCACTAGCCCCGCCGCCACCCCCACTCCCTCCGCCGCCACCGCCGCCACCGCCACCGCCCCCTCCAGCTCCACCCGCGCCCTTGCCCCCCTTGCCCTTGCCAGAGCGACGTCTCCCACTAGGGGCAGACGCCGCGCCGACCGACTCAAGACCAAGCAGGTCGGCAGCAGCAGCAGAGGCAACAGAGGGCAGCAAGGGGGAAGGAGAGCACCCCTCAAAGATGGGGGTGCGAGGGTCACCACGAGAAGCACCTACAGCGACTATGCTCTTCTCCGCTGCAAGGAGGGCCTTCTCGAGGAGGTCGACGGTGAGAGTGGTGGGACAGACTGCGAGAAAGTGGTCCCTGACGACGCGAAGGGAGTCAGGGAGGCGTGCGACTACGTAGTAGAGAGCGATGTACATGGGGGGGGGGTTCTTAGCGCAGAACTCAGCAGGAAGGGCGGCGCGGTAGCGAGTGTCACTAGTGCGGAGGTGCGTAATGAGGTCAGCGACAGTGGGAAAGGCAGAGAGGTCAGGAAAGAGGTAGGGAAGCATGAGACGGCTCAGTGCAGCAGTGGCAGGGGAGGAGTAGCGCGCAACTACAGCGTCGTACAAGGTCTGAGCACTCTTGTACTGACTAAAGTGCGCACGCTCAGAGGTAGGGAGGTGGCGACGCACAGCAAGACGTGCAGCAGCATCGCGGGTGGCCCACTTAGAGCGGACAGCGGGATCAGCATCAGCAGCAGGAGCAGGAGAGGCGCCAGAGGTGAGGTCAAAGAGAGAAAGGTCGTCAGCCCTGTCGCACTGTAAGAACAGCTGCAGGTCGTCTAACCAGACCTCAAAATCAATGGCGCGACCCTCAGCGTCAAAAGCTAGGACACTAGGGGTAGCCATGGCGACGACAGCGACGCAGTGCAAGCAGTAGGGAAAGAGCTCGCAGTGGCAGTGGGACTGTGCTCACCAGGCAGGGCAGGTCGAGTAGGTATGCAGAAAGGCGGCTCAGCGACCTGGCGGCTCGGGTGCAGGGCGGCTCGGCTCCCGGGCGGCTCGGCGGTAGGGCAGCTCGGGGGCAGGGCGGCTCGGCTCCTGGGCGGCTCGGCGACAGGGCGGCTCGGGTGCAGGGCGGCTCGGCTCCCGGGCGGCTCGGCTGCAGGGCGGCTCGGCTCCCGGTAGTAGGGGGGGGGGGGGGGGGGGGGGGGGGGGGCCGCGGTCGAGCAGGCGGCCGGGGCCGCGGTAGTAGCGGGCGGCGAGGCCGTGCGAGCAGGCAGCCGGGGCCGCGACAGGAGCGGGCGGCGGGGCCGCGGTCGAACAGGCGGCTGGGGCCGCGGTCGTAGCAGGCGGCCGGGGCCGCGATCGTAGTGGGCGGCGGCCGCGGCGTAGCGGGCGGCAGGGCCGCGTCGAGCAGGCGGCCGGGGGCTGCGTCGAGCAGGCGGCTGGGGGCCGCGACAGGAGCGGGCGGCGGGGCCGCGGTCGAACAGGCGGCTGGGGCCGCGGTCGTAGCAGGCGGCCCGGGCCGCGGTCGTAGCAGGCGGCGGCCGCGGCGTAGCGGGCGGCAGGGCCGCGTCAAGCAGGCGGCTGGGGGCCGCGTCGAGTAGGCGGCTGGGGGCCGCGACAGGAGCGGGCGGCGGGGCCGCGGTCGAACAGGCGGCTGGGGGCCGCGGTCGTAGCAGGCGGCCGGGGCCGCGGTCGTAGTAGGCGGCAGCCGCGGCGTAGCGGGCGGCAGGGCCGCGTCGAGCAGGCGGCTGGGGGCCGCGTCGAGTAGGCGGCTGGGGGGGCCGCGTCGAGCAGGCGGCTGGGGCCGCGATCGTAGCGGGCGGCTGGGGCCGCGACTTAGCGGGCGGCTGGGCCGCGTGTGGGAGGGAGGCGACACGGAGGGTCGCTCGATAGCGGAAAAAAAAAGTTGAGCGCGCCTCGGGGCGCGCTTCGGTGGGCCCTAGGCAGAGTTCCACAGGGAACCCGCTCTATACCATGTGAAATGAGTAAGCAGGAATGAATGAACTATGAATGAAAGCAGTACAAATATGAAACCCTAACTGGGTTGTACCCCCTATGGGATACCCCACTACAGCCTACACAGCAGTATAAGCTATAGATATGTTCTGACAACCTGAAGAGCACATGTGTTGTCCGCAGCAACTGTCCAAGAACCAGGTATCCTTCCTAGACGGTTCGCTTTGGGCGATGGCTGCATACGTTGGGTTCGGTTGCAGCGACTTTCGACGTGGAATCCTTTCTTCTGGTGAGTAGTGGGGCGGCGATTTAGTGATGCAGGAGTCGGTCAATCTTGCCATGCAGCTGACGATGTTCCTTGTTCCTTGTGCTGGTTGTCCCGTCGATGTTGTTGACGTTTGAACTTGAGTGGTGGAATTTGCTTGCGTTGAGGCGACTTGACTGCTTGAAGGTCGGAGCTGCCGCTGCGTTGGTGCTGACTGCTGCCGGTTAGGGCAGTGCGTGCGGGGATAACCTGAAGTCTTGCAGAGATGACAGAACAGAGGTACGGGTTGTTGACCTTGGTACTTGTTTTGCCGATGGTTGTTGTTGTAGTGCCGTTGAGTGTGGAAAGCGAACTCAGGGACTGACGTTTTCCTCTTGTGTTTTTCTTCTTGTAGGTCCATATCTTGCTGTTCAGCGTGAATCTCGGCGCAGAGAGCTTCTTCGGAGATTTTCCCGTGGGCTTGGAGAATGGCTCGAGTGGAGCTTCATTGCAGACCAAGGCCGCCGATGATAACAGTAACGAATGCGTCTTCGGATATCGTTCCTCCGCATCGAAGAAGCTTGTCGCGCAAATCGCGACAGCGACTGATATACGCCATCCCTTTTTCGCCCGGTTTCATTTCCACTGTTGTCAATTGCGCCATCAACCGACTCTGATTGACGCGGTCTGTTGCTTGATACAGGTTCTTCAGGTGGTTGTATGCAAGTTCGGCGGAGTTGCCGTATCCCCGGTAAGACTGAATGTTCTGTTGCTGTTTCGGAGCGATGTTCCTTAGTAGAATTGTGTACGCCATCACTGACTGATACGTGTACTGCTGTTTGTCGTATTGCGTGCCATTTGTTGGATATGGCAGGGACCCGTTGGAGAAGCCGAGAATGTGCGCGCCTTCCATCATTAGTTCAAATTCTAATGACTAGGTAAAGAAGTCTTTTCCGTCGAACGGTCTTGACGTTTGCAGTTTTAAGACGTGCGCAAACTGAGACTGAAATTGAAGTGCATCTAGTGTCTTCTCTTGCTCAGGTGAAGGCTGCTGACGCGGCATGAAGCTGACGGAGCCTGTCAGAATGAGAAACAGGAATGGTTGTGACTAGCAGGAACAACAGTACAAATATGAAACCCTAATCTGGTGTACCCCCTAAGGTGTAACCCACTACAGCCTAGAACCACATAAACATATAATGTTTGACACACCCCCATAGGCAAAGTGGGGCACACCTAGGGGTCACAAGACCAGTCAAGGTAAAACAAGGCAAACAAGCTCAGGGTGGATCTCGAGGATTCCACACAAATTCCGAGCACAAGTAAGCGGTCACAAGACCAGCTCACATGCAGTTTTATAATAGAGCAAGAGGTACAATGATCACAACCTAGCAAGGGCAAACATGCAGGTATAAATATAATGATCACAGTACAGGCAAAGTCAAGAAGTAAGCAAGTGAGGAACAGTCGGCACAAGGCCTAGAAGAGTGCAAAAACGCTGATGGTCAACAGGCGGAAGCGCCTTGGTGAACACATCAGCAGTGTTGGCCTCAGTGGCCACGTAACGCAGAAGAAGCTGACCACGCTGCTGTAGCTCTCGAGCTAGAAAGTAACGCAGAGCAATGTGCTTCGTCCTGTGCTCTAGTCTGTGCTCCTGACACAAGGCTATGGTTGCCTTGTTGTCGACGTACAGCACTGGAGGAGAACGAGGCTGCTCTCCAAGGTCAGTCAGCAGGTAGGTGAGCCAGCGAAGCTCCTGGGCAGCCATGGCCGTGGCGTAGATCTCAGCCTCACAGCTGGAGCTGAGAACAGAAGAAGAACGAGTAGAACGCCAAGAGACAGAGCCAGAGCCAAGACTGAAGGTGTAACCCTGAGACGACCGCTGAGTAGCCTGGTCGTCTGCCCAAGAAGCGTCTGAGTGCCCAGTGAGAACAGGCCGGTCTCGCCCTCCAAGCACTAGCCCCATGCCCGACGTACTGCACAAGTAGCGCAACACCCTCTTAGCTGCATCCATGTGCTCCTTCCGGTGACGGCCGGGAGCGACATAGCGTGCTAAGATGCTGAGAGGGTATGCAAGGTCAGGTCGAGTGCAGGTCATCAGGTACATGAGGCAGCCCACAAGCTCTGGATACGGACCACTCGGCTCTACGGACTCATCCGAAGGCAGAGCTGAGAGCGAGTGTCCCGTAGGCAGAGGAGTGGACTGAGGCGAGGAGTACGTGAAGCCGAAGCGCTGAAGGACCTGCTGCACCATGTGTGACTGAGTCAAGGTGATGGTGCGCCGTGCTCTGTCCCGGGTGATCCGCAAGCCAAGATAGCTTGTCAGTTCACCCAGGTCTATGCACGTGTGTCTCTTCTGCAGCTCGGACTTCACGTGAGCGAGACCAGCTGTGTCAGAAGTGGCAAAGACCAAGTCGTCGACGTACACGAGGATGTAGAACGGCGGCAGTAAGGTGTCGGTGCGTAGAAACAGCGACGGGTCAGCAGTAGAAGGAGCGAACCCAAGAGCCGCAAGTGTAGTCCTCAGTGTGTCGTGCCAGTCACGTGGCGCTTGGCGGAGACCGTAGACTGGCCGCCGGAGGCTCCACTGGGTACCAGGAGGGAACGACCCAGTGAAGCCAGGTGGGCGGCGCAGCCAGATCTCCTCGTGCAGGCTGCCCTGCAAGAGAGCTGTGCTGAAGTCAAGAGAGTGGAGCTCGTAGTCACGCTGAGCGGCGACGTGTAGCAGAACCCGAAGAGTGGTCATCTTCGGGGTCGGGGAGAAGGTCTGGAAGAAGTCAACTCCCTCTCGCTGACTGAAGCCTCGTGCAACGTAACGCGCCTTGAAGACAGGCGGAGAGCCCGGCGGCCGCTTCACCCTGAAAATCCACATGCCACTGACGATGTTCGCCCCTGGTGGGGGAACCTCGTCGACGTAGGTGCCAGTGGACTTCCAGGAAGCCATCTCTGTGTCCATGGCTGACTTCCACTGAGAGGAGTAGGGACCGGCCATCGCCTCTGCGTAAGAGCGTGGGGTCGGGATGTCTGGTGCATCCGGGTCTCCCTCAGGGGCAACAAGCATGGACACGAGATGGGGCAAAGCAGCGGCAAGGCAACCAAACTCCTCCTGTCTGTCCTCAAGAACGTCCGTGCCAAGAGCACACTCACCCCCGACGGACGGAGGACAGACAGACTCAGACTCAGCAACAATACTCGCATCGTAGTCTAGACGACACGCAGCCGCAAAGTCGACAAGCTCAGTGACTAAGGCAGACGCAGCAGCGGACTCAAAGGAAGGGTCAGTGACAACCGTAGCCAGGAGACGTGTGACAGTAGGACTGGCAGCGCGAAGGGAGTCTGACTCCGGGTCAGCAAGAGCAGGAAGAGAGGACGCAGGAGGCGACGGGAGAGCGACACGCTGCGGAGCAGTGGACTGACGAAGCGCCATCTGGTGAGTGCCTGGGACAGCAGGAGGACGCTCACGCGGGACACGACTACCAGTGGTAGCAGCACGAACAGGCGACGCTCGACGAGACGCAGGTGACACAGGACGTGACGCAGGCTCACGTCTCTCAGCAAGACCTCCAGTCGGACCAGTATAAGGAGCAGGCACAGGGAGTGGGGAGGCAGGCGGTAACTGTGGCTGTGACTGGACAGACGGCGGACACTCTAAGGCGAGAGGAGAACAAGGAGGAGGAGGCTGACCAAGAACCTGCTGAAGGAGCGGAACAAAGTACGGCCGTGGCCGTGCAGCAACTCCCGAACCAGCAGAGACACCAGCGGCAGGGACCTCAGGACCAGCAGAAGCTCCACTCGCCGGGTCCTCCACTCCAGCAGCAGTAGCAGCACCTCCAGCAGCACCAGCAGCACCTCCAGCACCAGGGTCCGCAGCACCCGCAGTAGCTCCAACGCCCGGGTCCTCAGTACGAGCAGCACCTCCAGCAGCACCGCCAGTAGCAGCAGCACCTCCAGCACCAGGGTCCGCAGCACCCGCAGCAGCGTCAACTCCGGGGACCCCAGCACCAGCAGCTCCACTCCGGAGACTGATGTGCCGAGCGTACCACTCTCGAAGCTGTGGGGAAGAGGGCGGCTCCCGCCGTGGTGGGGAAACACGAGTACCAACTCCAGTAGCACCACGAGCCCGAGACGCACCCTGCCGGAGGCTGCAGTACCGTGAGTACCACTCACGTAGCTGCTGCGAAGAGGGAGGTCCTCCAGGCGCCTCACAGTCAACTGCAACACCACCAGGCTCAGCACCCCCAGACTCAGCACCCCCAGGCTCAGCACCCCTAGTCTCAGCACCCCCAGTCTCAGCACCCCCAGACTCAGCACCCCCAGTCTCAGCACCCCCAGACTCAGCACCCCTAGGCTCCGCCCGCGCAGGCTCCGCACGCTCATGTTCCGCACGCTCAGGCTCAGCACCTCTAGCAGGGTGCGAGTCGACAGCTACCTCGGCAGGCTCAACCGGGTCTACCTGAGAGACACCTGAGGGAGCGGCACCCTGAGGGGGAAGGGGGTCTACCACTGCAGCACCTAGCGCGAGGAAGAGAGGCGGGGGAGGGAGCGGGGCAGTGCGGTAGGGGAAGAGGCGGTAGAAGGGCACGGACTCGTCAAAAGTGACGTCCTGAGAGGGGAAGACGCGGTGCGAGGCGGGGTGGTAAAACTGCCAGCCAGACGCATCCGGGACAAAGCCAAGAAAGACACAGGGAGCAGTGCGAGAGGAGAGCTTGTCCGCAGACGTGTCGCAAACAAAAGCTCGGGATCCCCAGACACGGAAGCGTGACGCATCGCCAACCTCCCCCGTCCACAGCAGTGTGGGCGAGGTCTCCGGAGCGGAGACACGGGGCCAGAGGTTGAGCTGATGCGCAGCGTACCGGACCGCAAACGGCCACAGAAAGTGGGGGGCAGCCGCGTGGACTAAGGAGGTACGAGCGACCTCCATGATCAAGCCAATGCGGCGCTCAGCAACCCCATTCTGCTGTGGAGAGGCCGCAAGCGTGAACGACTGGTGAATGCCGTGCTCTGCACAGTAGGCTGCCAAGAGGTCGGAGGAGAACTCGCCACCTCTGTCAGAGTGCAAGCGCAGGACAGGAAACTCCGAGCGAAAACGCTCTCGCAGCTGAAGACGTGCTCTGCTGATCCAAGGGATCAGAACATCAGGGACTTCACCCTTGGTGCGCAAGGGGAAGACCGTGGTGTAGCGCGAGTAGTCGTCAACGACGATCAAGAAGTACCTCTCCTGTCCCTGACCACGGACGCGGGCTGGGCCCCACACGTCCATGTGGAGCGTCTGCAAAGGAGCAGTCGTCGGGGGGAACGAGGAGGAGTGAGGAGCAGCGCGTTGCCGCCCCTCGACACAGGGAAGACAAGGAGGAGCAAGGGAGGGTGGGAGGGGAGGGAGTACCCGAGGAAGACCAGAGACAAGATACCGGGAGTGCATGCCCCGAAGGCGCTGCACTGACGAGTGACCAAGTCGGTGGTGCCAGAGGACAGTCTTGTGCGCTAGAGAGCGACACGAGCAGGGGGCAGACAGCTGACCTGACGCAGACGCAGACGCAGACGCCGCTACCTGAGGGGACTCAGTGGTCAGTGTGTACAGGTCCGACCCCGGCTGCCGAGTGAAGGTAGCCAGGTGACGGCCCGTCCGAGCACACGTGCAGTGTGTCACACGCTCGTAGGCAGGGGTGAACGGGTGAACACCCCCATCCTGAAGCGCACAACCCGCCACCAAGTTCGTAGAGAACAAGGGGAGGTGGAGACCTGACAGTGTGCCCGACGGGACAGCAGGACAAGGAAGGACAGTGGAGGAGGTCGCAATGACCGGACCCCCAGAGGGGTCAGCGAGCGAGACAGCGACTGGTCGAGCAAGGGGCTCAAGAGCAGTGCGGTCACGAAAGAAACAGCGCGAAGCGCCTGAGTCTAGAGTGAAGGTGTGCAGTGCCTCAGTGGACTCAGTAGTACCTGGGGTGGCGGACACACAAGCACCTAGAGCAGTAGCCTCACGAGCACCTGGGGCAGCAGACACGCAAGCACCTAGGGCTGCAGCCTCACTCGTGCGGATGCCTGGGTCAGGCGGAACACACAGGTACTGGTCCTCCTCTCCACTAATAGTCAATGCATACATGGCTTTGAGAATAACATCAAAATCAAGAGCATAGATATCGATATCCTTCTTGAGGAGATCAGCCCACTGAGGGAGCTCAGGAGCGTCAGGAAACTGAGCACGCCACGCGTCATCTAGGCGAGAGAAGCAGCGCTGCGCAGTGTGCGCCCTCCCGCACGTCTGTCCCTTGCGGCGACCAGTGCGGATGACGTACGTGCAGCTAAGGCTACCCCCCCCACCCCCGTGCTGTAAGTACCACTCACGAAGCTCCTGGGAGGACTGAGGGTGCTGCGCGCTCTGGCCAGTGCCAGAGCCTCCACGACCACCACCGCCGCCTCCACCACGACCACCACCGCCTCTGCCGCCTCCACGTCCACTGCCGCCACCACCACCGCCCCCACCCCGGCCACCTCCGCCGCCGCTGCCTCCACCACCCCCACCGCTGCCACTAGCCCCTCCAGCCCCGCCACCACCCCCACCGCCGCCACCACCCCCACCACCGCCTCCCCCGCCGTCACCCCCACCGCCCTTGCCTCCCCTGCCCTTGCCGCTGCGGCGTCCGCTGGGAGCGGACGCAGAGCCGACCTGCTCAGCACCAAGGAGGTCGACAGCAGCAGTAGAGGCGTCAGAGGGGAGTAGGGGGGAGGGGGAACACCCCTCGAAGAAAGGGGTGCGGGGGTCGCCACGAGAGGCACCTACAGCTACAATACTCTTCTCAGCTGCAAGTAGTTCCTTCTCTAGGGCGGTAATGGTGAGCTCAGTGGGGCAGCGAGCTAGGAAGTGGTCCCTGACTGTACGCAAAGTGTCAGGGAGGCGGGTGACTAGGTGGTAGAGAATGAGCCAGAGCGGGGGAGGGTTGGAGGCAAGAAACTCAGCGGGCATGGCTGCACGGAAGCGGGCATCACTAGTGCGGAGGTGAGTGATGAGGTCAGCGACTGTCTGGAAGGCGGACAGGTCGGGGAACAGGTAGGGAAGCGAGAGGCGGCCTAGTGCAGCTAAGGCCGGGGAGGAGTAGCGCGCAACTACAGAAGTGTACAGGGCGTGCGCAGTCTGATGCTGGCCAAAGTGCTCGCGCTCGTCTACTGGAAGGGAGTTGCGAATAGCAAAGCGGGCGCGGGCATCGCGAGTCTGCCACTGTGAGCGAGCAGTAGCAGCAGCAGTAGTAGCAGGAGTAGGGACTGTGCCTATTGCGTGATCGTACAGCGAGATATCCTCTCTGGCAGTGAGCTGGAGGAACAGATGCAGATCATCGAGCCAGGTCTCAAACTTAATCGGGCGGCCCTCAGTATCGAACGAGAGAACTGGAGGGCTAGCCATAGCTGAAGTAGCAGTAGCAAAAGTAGCAGTAGCAGTAGCAGCAGCAGCAGCAGTAGCAGCAGTAGTAGCAGTAGCAGTAGCAGTGGCAGTAGTAGTAGCAGTTCAGTACTGGTGCTGCTGCTCAGGTAAGGAGGGCGCGGCTCGGCTAGGACGGCGCGGTTCGGCTAGGGCGGCGCGGCTCGGCTAGGGAGGCGCGGCTCGGCTAGGGCGGCGCGGTTCGGGTCGGGTCGCGCAGCGCGGCTCGGCCGTAGAGGGGCGAGCGTGGGAGGGGCCGTGAGAGGCAAGCGCGGGGGGGCCGTTCGAGGGCCGGTCGGTGCTAGCGCGAGGCCATTCGGGGCCGTAGGAGGCTAGCGCGGGGCCTTAAGGGGCCGTGGGAGGCTAGCGCGGGGCCTGAAGGGGCCGTGGGAGGCTAGCGCGGGGCCTGACGGGGCCGTGGGAGGCTAGCGCGGGGCCTGAAGGGGCCGTGGGAGGCTAGCGCGGGGCCTTACGGGGCCGTGGGAGGTTAGCGCGGGGGGCACACGGGGCCGTTCGAGGCTAGCGCGGGGCCACGCGGGGCCGTTCGAGGCTAGCGCGGGGCCAATCGGGGCCGTAGGAGGCTAGCGCGGGGCCGTAGGTGGGCCGTTCGGGGCTAGCGCGGGGCCGTAGGGGGCCGTGAGAGGCTAGCGCGGGGCCGACGCGGGGCCTTAAGGGGCTAGCGCGGGGTCTTAAGACGGGGCCGTGAGAGGCCGTAAGGGGCGACGCGAGGGGCCGTGAGGGGCCTGAAGGGGCGACGCTAGGAACGAGGCGCACGAGGGCGCTAGGAAAAAGGCGGCGCACGAGGGCGCGGCTAGCGGAAACGGTGGGCCCTAACGTTCCGGTCCTAGGTGGAACCTAGGCTCGTAATACCTGTCAGAATGAGAAACAGGAATGGTTGTGACTAGCAGGAACAACAGTACAAATATGAAACCCTAATCTGGTGTACCCCCTAAGGTGTAACCCACTACAGCCTAGAACCACATAAACATATAATGTTTGACAGAGCCGCGCTGTGGTTCGTACGGGGCGAAGTTAGGTTGTTGTTGCTGATTTCCTCGTGCGTAGGATGAAGCGTCGAGGCTCATCGATGTTGCGTTGTTGTTGTTGCTGTTGTCTGACTGCGCAGGTGCCCCTTGTTGGTGTTGTTTGTAGAAGGACATGAAGGAGAAGAATTTCTCCATCATGTCTGGGTCGAAGGCCGCGATTTTATTTGCGGGAGTTTCTGTAGACCCAGCTGCCGGTCTTGTTGCTGTGCCCTCCTTTGTTTGTAAGCCAGAGGCAGGAGGTGGAGTAGGAGTAGTGCCGGGAGAGCCGTTAGAGGAGCTGTCAAACTTATATCAAATAGCTTGTCTAGGCTATAGTGGGGTAGACACTATGGGGTACAGTTTCCTAGGGTTTCCTACATGTACCCAACCTTGTGCTAGTTCATTCATTCCTCATTTCTTCACATGGTATAGAGCAGGTTCCCTAGTGGGAACGCTTCCTTGGGCCCACAACTGAATTTTTTTTTCTGACCGGAGCGTCAGTCACTCCTGCCTGAGGCGCGCCTTGTTCGCCGCCCTTCCAGGCCCCTCGCGGCCCCTAGCGGCCTCGTCGCCGCCCCTACACAGCCCCGTCGCCGCCCCTAGCGGCCCCGTCGCCGCCTCTCTCCCTACGCGGCCTCGTCGCCGCCCCTACGCGGCCCCGTCGCCGCCCCTACGCGGCCCCGTCACCGCCCCTAGCGGCCCCGTCGCTGCCCCTACGCGGCCCCGTCGCCGCCCCTAGCGGCCCCGTCGCCGCCCCTCTACCTACGCGGCCCCGTCGCCGCCCCTACGCGGCCCTGTCGCCGCCCCTAGCGGCCCTCGTCGCCGCCCCTAGCAGCCCCGTCGCCGCTCCCCTTCCTACGCGGCCCCGTCGCCGCCACTACGCGGCCCCGTCGCCGCCCCTACACGGCCCTATCGCCGCCCCTAGCGGCCCCGTCGCCGCCCCAAACGGCCCCGTCGCCGCTCCCCTTCCTACGCGGCCCCGTCGCCGCCATTACGCGGCCCCGTCCCCACCTCTACGCGGCCCCGTAGCCGCCCCTAGCGGCCCCGTCGCCGCTCCCCTCCCTACACGGCCCCGTCGCCGCCCCTAGCGGCCCCATCGCCGCCTCTGCCGGCCCCGTCGCCGCCTCTACCGAGCCGCCCGACAGCCGAGCCTCCCAACAGCCGAGCCGCCAAGCCGCCCAGCAGCCGAGCCGCCGAGCCGCCCGACAGCCGAGTCGCCCAACAGCCGAGCCGCCGAGCCGCCGAGCCGCCCAGCAGCCGAGCCGTCGAGCCGCCCTGCAGTCGAGCCACTACTGTTCCTACCGGCGCGCCCCGGCCCTACTTACTCGGACTGGTGAGATCACTCCCTGCTAGGCCACTACAGTCATGGCTACCCCCAGTATCCTTACCTTTGATGCTGAGGGTCGTGCTGTTAACTTTGAGGTCTGGGTCGATGACCTCCAGCTGTTCCTACAGTGCGATAGGGCAGACGGACTCTCCCTGTTCAATCTCACTTCTGGTGCCTCCCCTGCCCCGCCTGCTACTGCTGACAGCACTGTTCGCTCACAGTGGGCCACACGCGATGCTACTGCCCGTCTTGCTGTGCGTCGCCACTTACCAACCACTGAGCGTGCGCACTTTAGCCAGTACAAGAGTGCTAAGACCTTGTACGACGCTGTAGTTGCACGCTACTCTTCCCCTGCCACTACTGCGCTGAGCCGCCTCATGCTACCGTACCTGTTCCCTAACCTTGCTGCCTTTCCCACTGTCGCTGACCTCATTACGCACCTTCGCACTAGTGACACTCGCTACCGCGCTGCGCTTCCTGCTGAGTTCTGTGCCAAGAACCCCCCCCCCATGTACATCACCCTCTACTACATAGTTACCCGGCTCCCTGACTCCCTTCGCTTACTCAGGGACCACTTCCTCTCAGTTTGCCCCACCACACTCACCGTTGACCTCCTCGAGGAGCGCCTCCTAGCAGCAGAGAAGAGCATAGTCGCTATATGAGCCTCTCGTTGTGACGCTCGCACCCCCGTCTTTGAGGGGTGTTCCCGTTCCCCCCTCTTGCCCTCTGTTGCTTCTGCTGCTGCGGCCGACCTCGTTGGTTTTGAGTCGGTCGGCGCTGCGTCTACCCCTAGCGGGAGACGCTGCACCGGCAAGGGCAAGGGGGGCAAGGGCGCTGGAGGGGCTGGCGGGGCCGGTGGAGGTGGTGGTGGAGGCAGTGGAGGGGGTGGGGGTGGTGGTGGGAGTGGTGGCGGGGGTGGAGGTGTCGGTGGCAGCAGTGGAGGCGGAGGAGGCGGCGGCGGTGGCGGAGGGAGCGGAGGCGGCGGAGGTGGCGGAGGCGGCGGAGGTGGCGGGGGCGGCAGAGGTGGCGGAGGCGGCGACGGTAGCGGTGGAGCTGGTCGCCGCTCTGCGCAGAGGAGTGGGTCAGGTGGTGGTCCGCGCCAGCAGCAGCAGCGCAGTCGTGAGACCCTGTCCCCTCAGCAGCTTCGTGAGTGGTATGCTGCGCGTCATCGCGGTGGGGGTACTGGTCCCTGCACCTACGTCCTCCGTACCGGCGACCGCGCTAGTGAGCAGTGGGGGGGCCCGCACTCCACCCAGCGCTGCTTTGTCCGCCTGACGGACGCGTGGCGTCACCAGTTCCCTGACGCCACTGAGATCCCTCGCTGGGGAGAGCTGTCTAGGGCGGCGGTTTCTATCTTTGATCTTGATTATGATGCTATTCTTGCTGCCATGTATGTTGTGTCTGATAGTGTTGAGGGTGACTGTTACCTGTGTGTTCCGCCTGACCCGGGCATTGAGGCTGCTGCTCTAGGTGCTGGTGAGACTGCTGCTCTAGGTGCTAGTGCGTCTGCTGCCCCAGGTGCTGGTGAGTCTGCTCTCTCAGGTACTACGTCGGCTCAGGCCTTACACACCTTCACCCTTGACTCGGGTGCTTCCCGCTCCTTCTTTCGAGACCGCACCACGCTTACGCCGCTTAGTCGGCCGGTTGCGGTCTCCCTGGCGGACCCCTCTGGGGGTCCTGTCCTTGCTAGCTTCTCCATTGTCTTACCGTGCCCGGCAGCCCCCTCTGGCACCCTGTCAGGTCTCTACCTCCCCTCGTTCTCTACGAACTTGGTAAGTGGAGCTGATCTACAGCAAAGGGGGGTTGACCAGTTCACTCCTGCGAGTCAGCGGGTGACCCACTGTACGTGTGCTCGAACGGGCCGACACTTGGCCACGTTCACCCGTCGGCCGGGGTCGAGCCTTTACACACTTACTACTGAGTCTCCTCCGGCTGCTGAGTCTGGTCAGGTAGCTGCGTCGAGTCAGGTGTTTGCTGCAGCGTCCAGGTCTGGTCCTGAGTCTGCTCCCTGCTCGTGTCGTCTCCTGTCCCACCAGACTCCCCTTTGGCACCACCGCCTTGGTCATCCCTCCCTGCCTCGTCTCCGAGGCATGGCCTCCCGTGTCCTTGTCTCTGGTCTCCCCCGGTCTCTCCCTCCCCTACCTCCGAGGCCTGCCCCTACCTGCGTCCCCTGCGTCGAGGGGCGACAGCGCGCCGCCCCTCACTCCTTCGAGTTTCCTCCGACAGAGGCTCCGCTGCAGACTCTTCACATGGACGTGTGGGGCCCCGCCCGCGTCCGTGGCCAGGGTCACGAGCGTTACTTCCTGTTGGTGGTTGACGACTACTCGTGTTACACCACAGTCTTCCCCTTGCGCAGCAAGGGTGATGTCACTGAGGTGTTGATCGACTGGATCCGCGCAGCTCGTCTCCAGCTCAGAGAGAGTTTCGGCTCGGACTTTCCTGTTCTGCATCTGCACTCTGACAGAGGCAGGGAGTTTTCCTCTGCCCGTCTGGGAGCCTTCTGTCGTGCACAGGGCATCCGCCAGACCTTCACGCTTCCGGCCTCTCCACAGCAAAATAGGATTGCTGAGCGCCGCATTGGCATGGTCATGGACGTCGCTCGTACGTCCATGATCCATGCGGCTGCCCCCCATTTTCTGTGGCCGTTTGCGGTTCAGTACGCAGCGCATCAGCTCAACCTTCAGCCCCGGGTCTCCTTGCCAGAGACCTCCCCCACCTTGCGGTGGACGGGGAAGGTTGGCGATGCGTCTGCGTTTCGGGTCTGGGGATCTCGGGCGTTTGTCCGCGACTTGTCTGCGGACAAGCTGTCCCCCCGTGCTGTTCCCTGCGTCTTCCTTGGCTTCCCCCTTGACGCGCCTGGGTGGAAGTTCTACCACCCCACCTCGCGCCGTGTTCTGTCCTCCCAGGACGTCACCTTTGACTAGTCGGTGCCTTACTACCGTCTTTTCCTCTACTGCACTGCGCCCCTCCCCCCGCCGCCGCTCTTCCTTGCGCCAGGTCCTCCCCCGATAGACCCCCTCCCCCCTCAGGGTCCTGCCCCGTCAGGTGTGTCCCAGGTAGACGCAGTCGGGCCTGTCGAGGTAGCTGTTGAGTCTAGTGCTACTAGAGGTGCTGAGCCTGCGGGTGCCGGGTCTGGAGGTGCTGAGCCTGAGGGTGCAGAGCCTAGGGGTGCTGAGTCCAGGGGTGTTGAGCCTGGGGGTGCTGAGTCTGGGGGTGCTGAGCCTAGGGGTGCTGAGCCTTGGGGTGCGGAGCTTGGGGGTGCTGGGTCTGCTCGTGTGGCCTCTCGCGGTGCTTCGTCGAGGTAGGAGCCACTCTCTCCGCAGGAGCTGCGCGAGTGGTTTGCCCGGCGCTGGAGCCGTGCTGCTCGAGCTGGAGGTACTACTATTGCTGCTGGTCCCGGATGTGCTCGTACTGGCAGTTCTGGAGCTGTTGGGACTGGGGGTGCTGCTGGGACTGCTTGAGGTACTGCTCCAGCTGCTGGCGGTACTAGAGGTGCCGGTCCTGCTGGAGTTGGTGCTGCTGGAGCTGCTGGAGCTGGAGCTGCTGGGGGTGTTGGCGCTGGCGGTGCTACTGGCGCTGGTACGTCTGAGGGTGCTGGAGTTGGCGCTGTTGGAGCTAGAGGTGCTACTGGCGCTGGTGCTGCCGCTGGGGGTACTGGTGCTGTCCCTGCTGGTTCTAGAGGCGCTGCGCGGCCACGGCGGTACTTCGTTCCGCTCCTTGAGCAGGTTCTTGGTCTCCCGCCCACTACTAGTCCTGCTCCTCCCATAGAGTGTCCACAGCCTGTCCAGTCGCGGTCACAGCTACAGCCCGCCTCCCCCCTACGTGCTCCTTCTACCTACGCTGGTCCTACTGGAGGTCTTGCTGAGCGTCGTGAGCCTGCGTCTCGTCCTGCGTTGCCTGTTCGTGCTACTCGCACTATTCATCGTGCTCCGCGTCCGGGTCCTCTTGCGGTCCCAGGCACACACCAGATGGCACTGCGTCCTTCCACTGCTCCTCTGCGTGTCCCGTTGCCGTCTCCTCCAGAGTCCTCTCTTCCTGTTCTCGCTGACCCTGAGTCTGACTCTCTTCGTGCTGCCAGTCCTACTGTCACGCGTCTCATGGCTACTGTTGTCACTGACCCTTCCTTTGAGTCCACTGCTGCGCCAGCCCTAGTTGCTGAGCTTGTCGACTTTGCTGCTCGCTGTCGTCTAGACAACGCTGCTAGTATTGTTGCTGAGTCTGAGTCTGTCTGTCCTCTGTCCGTCAGGGGTGAGTGTGCTCTTAGCACGGACGTCCTTCAGGACAGGCAGGAGGAGTTCCAGTGTTTTGCTGCTGCTTTGCCTCATCTCGTGTCCACGCTGATTGCCCCTGAGGGAGACTCGGATGCACCAGACATCCCGACTCCTCGATCGTACGCTGAGGCGATATGGGTCCCTACTCCTCTCAGTGGCAGTCAGCCATGGACGCAGAGATGGCTTCCTGGAAGTCCACAGGCACCTATGTCGATGAGGTTCCCCCACCTGGGGCGAACATCGTCAGTGGCATGTGGATTTTCAGGGTGAAGCGGCCGCCAGGTTCTCCGCCTGTCTTCAAGGCGCGTTACGTGGCTCGAGGCTTCAGTCAACGGCAGGGAGCTGACTACTTTCAGACCTTCTCTCCCACCCCGAAGATGACCACTCTTCGGGTGCTGCTGCACATAGCCGCTCAGCGCGACTATGAGCTTCACTCTCTTGACTTCAGCACAGCTTTCCTGCAGGGCAGCCTACATGAGGAGATCTGGCTGCGCCGCCCACCTGGCTTCACTGGGTCGTTTCCTCCTGGTACCAAGTGGAGCCTCCGGCGGCCAGTCTACGGTCTCCGCCAGGCGCCCCGTTAGTGACACGACACAGTGAGGACTACACTTGCGGCTCTTGGGTTTGCTCCTTCTACAGCCGACCCGTCGCTGTTTCTGCGCACCGACATCTCTTTGCCGCCGTTCTACATCCTCGTGTACGTCGACGACTTGGTCTTTGCCACTACTGACACTGCTGGACTCGCCCACGTGAAGTCCGAGCTGCAGAAGAGACACACGTGCACAGAACAGCGTGAACTACGCAGCTACCTTGGCTTGCAGATCACCCGGGACAGAGCACAGCGCACCATTACCCTGACTCAGTCACAATTGGTGCACCAGGTCCTTCAGCGATTCGACTTCACGTACTCCTCGCCTCAGGCCACTCCTCTGTCTACTCGCCACTCGCTCTCAGCTCTGCCTTCGGATGAGTCCGTAGAGCTGAGTGGCTCGTACCCAGATTTTGTTGGTTGCCTCATGTACCTGATGACCTGCACACGACCTGACCTTGCATACCCTCTTAGCATCTTGGCACGCTATGTTGCACCTGGGAGAAACCGACCAGAGCACATGGCTGGAGCGAAGAGGGTGTTGCGCTACTTGTGCAATACGTCGGGCATGGGGCTAGTGCTTGGAGGGCGACATCAAGTGGTCCTCACTGGTCACGCAGACGCTTCTTGGGCTGACGACCAGGCTACGCAGCGGTCGTCACAGGGTTACACCTTCAGCCTTAGCTCCGGCTCTGTTTCGTGGCGGTCTACCCGCTCGTCTTCTGTTCTCGGCTCCAGCTGTGAGGCTGAGATCTACGCGGGGGCCATGGCTGCACAGGAGCTACGCTGGCTCACCTACCTGCTGACTGACCTAGGAGAGCCGCCTCGTTCTCCTCCAGTTCTGTACGTAGACAACAAGGCCATGCTGGCCTTGTGTTGGGAGCACAGACTGGAGCACAGAACGAAGCACATTGCTTTCCGCTACTTCCTTGCTCGTGAGCTGCAGCAGCGTGGTCAGCTGCGCCTTGCTTACGTGGCCTCTGAGGCCAACACTGCTGATAACTTCCGCCTGGTGATCATCAGCGCTTCTGTACTATGCTAGGTCTTGTGCCTACTTGGCCTCACTTGCTCACTTCTTGACCTTGCTTGTACTGTGATCTTTCTATACCTGCACTTGCCTGTTTACCTTTATATATTATCTTGCATGTGAACTGGCCTTGTGGCCTTGCTCTTGTGCTCGGATTGTGTGGTGACGTTGTGATCCACCCTGAGATTGCTTTGCTTTGCTTGACTGGTCTTGTGACCTCTTGTTCTCCCCCACTTTGCCTATTGGGGTGTGTCAAACTTATATCATATAGGTTGTCTAGGCTATAGTGGGGTAGACACTATGGGGTACAGTTTCCTAGGGTTTCCTACTTGTACCCAACCTTGTGCTAGTTCATTCATTCCTCATTTCTTCACAGGAGCTTCTCTCCTTCTGTGTTGCCATGCCTTGTGATGTTGTAGGTGTCTTGATTGCAGTTGAATTTGTCCTGATAGCTCTCATACCATGTTGGGCTGAGAAAAGCCCTTAGGATCTTTGCAGGACTAAATTGTGAGTAGGACAATGTAATAGCAGAAGCGTTTGATGAGAAGTTTGTGAACCACCTTGCGCTGGTATGTGAGGGCAAACTAGATTGATTAAAACAAAAGGAATACAAGCTTTTATAAGAGTACAAGGGAATATGAAGAGTTATAACTGTTTTGCTGTTGCTGTTGCGGTTCGATACAGTGACGACTCGGGCAACTGCTCAATAATGAGTCAGTTGTTTGTCCTTGTTGTCGTGCTGTATTTGTCAGGTCAAATGTCGCTGACCTTTGACTTTCGCGTAACCTCCAGCAGTTGCTCAACCTCCGAGGGTTGACTCGCCGATGCTTCGATATGTTCTGCTTCGCTTATGACTTAGTGTTTCGACACGACAGAGGTGCTAAATCAATTGTTTCCAACACTAACCACGCTGCTGCAACTCTCGAGCCAAGAAGTAACGCACCGCGATGTGCTTCGTTCTGTGCTCCAGTCTGTGCTCCTGACACAAAGCAATGGCGGCCTTGTTGTCAACGTACAGCACTGGAGGAGAACGAGGCCGCTCTCCCAAGTCGGTCAGCAGGTAGGTGAGTCAGCGTAACTCCTGTGCAGCCATGGCTGTGGCGTAGATCTCAGCCTCACAACAGGAGCTTAGAACTGAAGACGAGCCTGTAGAACGCCAAGAAACAGAGCCACAGCCAAGGCTGAAGGTGTAACCCTGTGACGACCGTTGTGTAGCCTGGTCGTCAACTCAAGAAGCGTCTGAGTGACCAGTGAGGATAACGTCGCCCCGTCCTCCAAGCACGAGCCCCATGCCCGATATATAGCACAAGTAGCGCAGTACCCTCTTAGCAGCATCCATGTGCACCTCTCGGTGCCGACCAGGAGCCACGTAGCGAGCCACAAGGCCAAGAGGGTACGCGAGGCCGGGACGACTGCAGGTCATCAGGTACATGAGGCAGCCAACTAGCTCTGGGTAAGGACCACTCGGCTTTACGGAATCGTCCGAAGGTGGAGCTGAGAGCGAGTGACTTGTAGCAAGAGGAGTGGCCTGTGCCGAGGACCAGGTGAAGCCGAAGCGCTGAAGGACCTGCTGCACCATGTGTGACTGAGTCAGGGTGATGGTGTGGCGTGCTCTGTCCCAGGTGATCTGCAAGACAAGGTAACTACGCAGCTCACCCATGTCTGTGCACGTGTATCTCTTCTGCAGCTCCGACTTCACCAGGGCGAGAGCCTCAGTGTCAGTAGTGGCAAAGACCAAGTCGTCGACGTTTACGAGGATGTAGAACGGCGGCAGCAAAGAGGTGTCGGTGCGCAGAAACAGTGACGGGTCAGCAGTCGACTCAGCAAACCCAAGAGCCGTAAGTGTCGTCCTCAGTGTGTCGTGCCAGTCACGTGGCGCCTGGCGAAGACCGTAGACCGGCCGCCGGAGGCTCCACTGGGTACCAGGAGGGAACGACCCAGTGAAGCCAGGAGGGCGGCGCAGCCAGATCTCCTCGTGCAGGCTGCTCTGCAAGAAAGCAGTGCTGAAGTCAAGAGAGTGAAGCTCGTAGTCACGCTGAGCGGCAACGTGCAGCAGCACCCGAAGAGTGGTCATCTTTGGGGTGGGGGAGAAGGTCTGGAAGAAGTCAACTCCCTCTCGCTAACTGGAACCTCGAGCAATGTAACGAGCCTTGAAGACAGGCGGAAAACCTGGCGGTCGCTTCACCCTGAAAATCCACATGCCACTAACGATGTTCGCCCCAGCAGGGGGAACCTCGTCGACGTACGTGCCTGTGGACTTCCAGGATGCCATCTCTGCGTCCATGGATGTCTGCCACTAAGAGGAGTACTCACCCGCGATCGCCTTAGCGTAAGAGCGCGGGGTCGGGATGTCTAAGGCATCTGGGTCTCCCTCAGGGGCAAGCAGCATGGACACGAGATGAGGCGCAGCGCCTACAAGACACTCAAGGTCCTCCTGCCTGTCTTCAAGGACGTCCGTGCCAAGAGCACACTCACCCCCAACGGACGGAGGACAGATAGACTTAGACTTAGCAACAAGACTAGCAGCGTAGTCTAGACGACAGGCAGCAGCAAAGTCAACAAGTTCAGCGACTAAGGCAGACGCAGCAGTAGACTCAAACGATGGGTCAGTGACAACAGTGGCTAGTAGACGCGTGACAGTAGGGTGAGCAGCACGAGCGCGGTCAGACTCAGGCTCAGGAACGGTAGGCAGAGAAGACGCAGGAGGGGACAGCAGGGGAACACGCTGCGGAGGAGAGGAAGGACGACGGACTACAAGGTGGGTGCCGGGGACAGCTGGCTTACGCGAACGAGGAACACGACGACCGGAACGACCAGAACGGACAGGCGAGACAGGACGCGACGCAGGCTCACGACGCTCAGTAAGACCCCCTATCTGCTCAGTGTAAGGAGAAGAAGCAGGCAGCGGTGAGCCAGGCCGTAATGGAAGACCAGTAGATGAAGGGAGACTAAGAACCTGGCGAAGCACAGAGTCAGACGGTGGCTGAGACGACGGAGATGGTGGAGCAAAGAATAGGCGGGGCTGTGCACTGCTACCAGCACCAGCAGCTCCAGCACCCCCAGCAGCCCCAGCACCTCCAGCAGCTCCAGAACCCTCAGCTCCAGCTCCTCCGGGACCAGCTCCACCAGCAGCAGCACCCCCAGAACCGGCACCTCCAGTCCCAGGGTCTCCAGCCTTAGTGTCTCCAGCAGCAGCACCCTTTGGCTTAGCACCTCCAGCCCCAGCAGCTCTAGTACCTCTAGTACGAGCACCTCCGGGACCAGCACCACTCCCAGCTCCAGTGACGTCAGCAGAAGTACCTCCAGCGGCAGAGCCCTGAGCTCCAGAAGCGCGACCCTGACGGCGGCCGTACCGGTCGTGCAACTGCTGTGAGGTGAGAGGCACACGCGGACGAAGGCGGCTACTTCAAGGAGACCGCGCAACAGCAGACTCAGAACCCTCAGTGCCAGCACCCGCAGCAGCTCCAGAACCTCCAGTAGAAACAACTCCAGTAGCACAATCACCAGCTCCAGCGCCTCCCGCAGCAGGGCCCCTAGCTCGAGCAGTGCGACCCTGACGGCCAACGTACCACTCACGCAGCTGCTGTGGGGAGAGAGGGAGTCGACGACGAGAGTGCAGCAGCGAGGTACTAGCGGAGCGACTATGGAGACGGCCGCTCCAGGGAGACTGCTCACCAGACGCCTCAGCGCCCCCAGGTGCAGCACCCCCAGACTCAGTACCCCCAGGCTCAGCACCCCCAGACTCCTCACGCCCAGGCTCAGCACCTCCAGTCTCCGCACCCCCAGGCTCCGCACCTCTAGGCTCCGCACCCCCAGGCTCAGCACCCCCAGGCTCCGCACCCCCAGGCTCAGCACCCCGAGCAGGACCACCCTCAGTAGGACCTGAGTCACCAGTGACCTCAACCGGCGCAGTCAAGGGAGGAGGGTCTACCTGAGACACACCTGAAGGAGCAGGACCGGGAGCGGGGAGGGGGTCTACCTGGGGAGCACCTGGAGCGAGGACGAGCGGCGGGGTGGGGGGGGGGGGGGGAGAGGGGCAGTGCGGTAGGGGAAGAGACGGTAAAAGGGAACCGACTCGTCAAACGTGAGGTCCTGAGAAGAGAAGACACCGCGCGAGGTGGGGTGGTAAAACTGCCAACCAGGCGCGTTAGGGACAAAGCCCAGGAAGACACCTGGAACAGCGCGGGCGGAGAGCTTGTCCGCGGTGGTATCGCGGACAAAGGCACGAGCACCCCAGACCCGGAAACGCGACGCATCGCCAACCTTCCCCGTCCACAGCAGTGTGGGTGAGGTCTCCGGCAAGGAGACACGGGGCCAGAGGTTGAGCTGATGCGCGGCGTACCGGACCGCAAACGGCCACAGAAAATGGGGGGCAGCCGCATGGAACATGGAGGTACGAGCGACCTCCATGACTATGCCAATGCGAGGCTCAGCAACCCCATTATGCTGCAGAGAGGCCGGAAGCGTGAACGTCTGGCAGATGCCGTGCTCCGCACAGAAGGCTGCCAAGAGGTCAGAGGAAAACTCCCCACATCTGTCAGAGTGCAGACGCAGGACGGGAAAGTCCGTTCCGAACCGCTCGCGGAGCTGGAGACTAGCAGCGCGGATCCAAGGGATCAAAACATCAGGGACCTCACCCTTGGTGCGCAAGGGGGAGACCGTGGTGTAACGCGTGTAGTCGTCAACGACCAGCAAGAAGTACCGCTCGTGGCCCTGTCCACGGACGCGGGTTGGGCCCCACACGTCCAGGTGGAGAGTTTGCAGGGGAGCCTTTGTGGGAGGGAACGAGAAGGAGTGAGGAGCGGCGCGCTGCTGCCCCTCGACACAGGGAAGACAGGGAGGAGCAAGCGAGGGTGGGAGGGGAGGGAGAACCCTGGGAAGACCAGAGACAAGGACACGGCGGTGCATGCTACGAAGGCGCTGCACTAAGGGGTGACCAAGGCGGTGGTGCCAAAGGAGGGTCTGGTGCGACAAAGCGCGACACAAGCAGGGGGCTGCTAGCTGACCTGACGCAGACGCAAGCGCAGCGACCTAAGGGGACACAGTAGTCAGAGTGTACAAACTCGAGCCAGGCGCACGGGTAAACGTGGCCAGGTGCCGGCCCGTCCGGGAGCACGTACAGTGGGTCACGCGCTGACCTCCAGGAATGAACTGGTCAACCCACTTGTCCCGGAGGTTAGCACCACTCACCAAGTTCGTAGAGAACGAGGGGAGGTGAAGACCTGACAGGGAGCCAGACGGGACCGCCGGACACGGCAGGACCGTGGAGGAGTGTGCAAGGACTGGACCCCCAGAGGGGTCTGCCAAGGAGACTGGAACCGGCCGGCTGAGCGGCGTGAGGGTGGTGCTGTCGCGAAAGAAGGAGCGGGAAGCACCTGAGTCAAGTGTGAAGGTGTACAAGGCCTCAGCAGGCGCAGTACCAGAGAGAGCAGACTCACCAACACCTGGAGTAGCAGCCTCACCAGCACCCAGAGCAGGAGACGCACTAGCACTTAGAGCAGCAGCCTCACCAGCACCGAGAGTAGCAAGCTCTATACTTGGGTCAGGCGGTACGCACAGGTAACAGGCACGGTCAGCACTAGTAGGCAATGCATACATGGCAGTGAGAATAGCATCATAGTCAAGAGCAAATATATCTACCCTCTGCCCAAGCAGCTCCACCCAGTCGGGGAGCTCAGCCTCGTCGCCAAACTCGGTATGCCAGGCGTCGCTCAGACGGGCGAAGCAGCGGGACTGGGTGTGACTAAGCGTCCCGCAAGTCTGACCCGTCCGATCACCTGTGCGAATGACGTACGGGCAGCGAACGGTACTCAAAGACCCTCTACGCTGAGCGTACCACTCTTGAAGCTGCTGGGTCGTAAGTGTCTCGTGTGGATGCCGCTGCAGCTGCAGCTGGCCACTGCCAGACGCTCCCAACTGACCAGCTCCAGGACGACAGCTACGACAGCTACCGCCACAACCCCAACTAGCATACCACTCACGAAGCTTCTGGGGCGTGAGAGACTCGCGCAGACGTTGCTGGAGCTGCATTTGACCACCGCCAGTAGCAGCAGTAGCAGTAGCAGTAGCAGTAGCCTAGCAGTAGTAACAGAAGTAGCAGCAGTAGCAGTGCGAGCAGGGCAGGTGCAGCAGGCAGGCAGGCAGGCAGACATGCAGGCAGGAAGGCAGGCTGGCAGGTAGGCAGGCAGGCAAGCAGATGGCGCGGCAGCGCGCTAACAAGGCAGGTGCTCACGAGTGGCGTGAAGAGCAGACGCTCGCCGGGCGAGAAGGGCCGGCGCTCGGCGGGCGGCTGCACGGGGTCCAGGGGCGGCGTCGCGGGTCCAGGGGCGGTGTCGCAGGGTCCAGGGGCGGCTGCACGGAGTCCAGGGGCGGCTGCTTCAGGGGCCAGGGGCGGCTGCTCTGGGTCCAGGGGCGGCTGCACCAGGGGCGGCTGCTGCAGGGGCTAGGGGCGGCTGCTCTGGCTCCAGTGGCAGCTACTCGAAGGTCCGGGGGCAGCTGCACCAGGGGCGGATGCTTCAGGGGCCAAGGGCGGCTGCTCTGGGTCCAAGGGCAGCTGCTCGAGGGTCCAAGAACGGCTGCACCAGGGGCGGCTGCTTCTGGGGCCACGGGCGGCTGCTCTGGGTCCAGGGGCGGCTGCTCGAGGGTCCAGGGGCGGCTGCACCAGGGGCGGCTGCTTCAGGGGCCAGGGGCGGCTGCTCGGGGTCCACTGGCGGCTGCTCCAGGGGCGGCTGCTGCAGGGGCCAGGGGCGGCTGCTCTGGGTCCAGGGGCGGCTGCTCGAGGGTCCAGAGACGGCTGCATCAGGGGCGGCTGCTCGTGCAGGGCAGCGCGCGGGTCCTACAGGCGCTGCGACGGGCGACGGAGGGCAGCCCGCAGGCGAGGCGGGGCCGCCTCGGCGGCAGGGTGTGTTAAGAAATGAGGAATGAATGAACTAGCACAAGGTTGGGTACGAGTAGGAAACCCTAGGAAACTGTACCCCATAGTGTCTACCCCACTATAGCCTAGACAACCTATATGATATGAGTTTCACACACCCCCATAGGAAAAGTGGGGGAGAACAAGAGGTCACAAGACCAGTCAAGCAAAGCAAAGCAAGCTCAGGGTGGATCACAACGTCACCACACAATCCGAGCACAAGAGCAAGGCCACAAGGCCAGTTCACATGCAAGATCATATATAAAGGTAAACAGGCAAGTGCAGGTATAGAAAGATCACAGTACAAGCAAGGTCAAGAAGTGAGCAAGTGAGGCAAAGTAGGCACAAGACCAAGCATCGTACAGAAGCCCTGATGATCACCAGGCGGAAGTGCCTTGGTAAAGATATCAGCAGTGTTGGCCTCAGAGGCCACGTAAGCAAGGCGCAGCTGACCACGCTGCTGCAGCTCACGAGCAAGGAAGTAGCGAAGAGCAATGTGCTTTGTTCTGTGCTCCAGACTGTGCTCCCGACACAAGGCCAGCATGGCCTTGTTGTCTACGTACAGAACTGGAGGAGAACGAGGCAGCTCTCCTAGGTTAGTCAGCAGGTAGGTGAGCCAGCGTAGCTCCTGTGCAGCCATGGCCCCAGCGTAGATCTCAGGCTCACAGCTGGAGCCGAGAACAGAAGACGAGCGGGTAGACCGCCACGAAACAGAGCCGGAGCCAAGGCTGAAGGTGTAACCCTGTGACGACCGCTGCGTAGCCTGGTCGTCAGCCCAAGAAGCGTCTGCGTGACCAGTGAGGACCACTTGACGTCGCCCTCCAAGCACTAGCCCCATGCCCGACGTACTGCACAAGTAGCGCAACACCCTCTGCGCTGCAGCCATGTGCTTTGGTCGGTGTCTCCCAGGAGCAACATAGCGTGCCAAGATGCTAAGAGGGTATGCAAGGTCAGGTCGTGTGCAGGTCATCAGGTACATGAGGCAGCCAACAAGCTCTGGGTACGGGCCACTCGGCTCTACGGACTCATCCAAAGGCAGAGCCGAGAGCGAGTGGCGAGTAGACAGAGGAGTGGCCTGAGGCGAGGAGTACGTGAAGTCGAAGCACTGAAGGACCTGCTGCACCATGTGTGACTGAGTCGAGGTAATGGTGCGCTGTGCTCTGTCCCGGGTGATCTGCAAGCCAAGGTAGCTGCGCAGTTCACCCAGGTCTGTGCACGTGTGTCTCTTCTGCAGCTCGGACTTCACGTGGGCGAGTCCAGCAGTGTCAATAGTGGCAAAGACCAAGTCGTCGACGTACACGAGGATGTAGAACGGCGGCAAAGAGGTGTCGGTGCGCAGAAACAGCGACGGGTCGGCTGTAGAAGGAGCAAACCCAAGAGCCGCAAGTGTAGTCCTCAGTGTGTCGTGCCCCTCATGGGGTGCCTGGCGGAGACCGTAGACTGGCCGCCAGAGGCTCCACTGGGTACCAGGGGGAAACGATCCAGTGAAGCCAGGTGGGCGGCGCAGCCAGATCTCCTCGTGCAGGTTGCCCTGCAGGAAAGCTGTGCTAAAGTCAAGAGAGTGAAGCTCGTAGTCGCGCTGAGCGGCTATGTGTAGCAGCACCCGAAGAGTGGTCATCTTCGGGGTGGGAGAGATGGTCTGAAAGTAGTCAACTCCCTGCCGTTGACTGAAGCCTCGAGCCACGTAACGCGCCTTGAAGACAGGCGGAGAACCCGGCGGCCGCTTCACCCTGAAAATCCACATGCCACTGACGATGTTCGCCCCAGGTGGGGGAACCTTGTCGACGTAGGTGCGTGTGGACTTCCAGGAAGCCATCTTTGCGTCCATGGCTGACTGCCACTGAGAGGAGTAGGGACCCTCGATCGCCTCAGCGTACGATCGAGGAGTCGGGATGTCTGGTGCATCCGGGTCTCCCTCAGGGGCAATCAGCGTGGACACGAGATGAGGCAAAGCCGCATCAAAACACTGGAACTCCTCGTGCCTGTCCTCAAAGACGTCCGTGCTAAGAGCACACTCACCCCCGAAGGACGGAGGACAGAGAGACTCAGACTCAGCAACAAGACTAGTAGCGAAGTCCAGACGACACTGAGCAGCAAAGTCGACGAGCTCAGCAACTAGGGCCGACGCAGCAGTGGACTCAAAGGAAGGGTCAGTGACAACAGTAGCCACGAGACGCGTGACAGTAGGACTGGCAGCACGAAGAGAGTCAGACTCAGGGTCAGCAAGAACAGGAAGAGAGGACTGTGGAGGAGACGGCAACGGGACACGCAGAGGAGCAGTGGAAGGACGCAGTGCCATCTGGTGTGTGCCTGGGACCGCAGGAGGACGCGGACGCGGAGCACAACGACTAGTGCGAGCAGCACGAACAGGCTACGCAGGACGAGACGCAGGCTCACGACGCTCAGCAAGACCTCTAGTAGGACCAGTGTAGGGAGAAGAAGCACGTAGGGGGGAGGCGGGCTTTAACTGTGACTGCGACTGGACAGGCTGTGGACACTCTAAGGGAGGAGCAGGACCAGTAGAGGGCGGGAGACCAAGAACCTGCTCAAGGAGCGGAATGAAGTACGGCCGCGGCCGCGCAGCGCCTCCAGACCCAGCAGGGACAGCACCACTACTCCCAGCGGCAGCACCAGCGCCAGTAGCACCTCCAGCTCCAACAGCGCCAACTCCAACACCCTCAGACGCACCAGCGCCAGCAGAGCCTCCAGCGCCAGCACCCCCAGCAGCTCCAGCTCTAGCAGCTCCAACAGCACCAACCCCAGCAGGACCGGTAGCTCCAGTACCGCCAGCAGCTCCAGCAGTACCTCCAGCAGGACCAACTCCAGCAGCCTTAGCAGCACCCCCAGTCCTAGCAGCTCCAGCACCGCTTGTACGAGTACCACCGGGACTAGCAGCAACAGTAGTACCTCCTGCTCCAGCAGCACGGCTCCTGCGCCGGGCAAACCACTTGCGCAGCTCCTGCGGAGAGAGTGGCTCCCACCTCGACGAAGCACCGCGAGAGGCCACACGAGCAGACCAAGCACCCCCATGCTCAGCATCCCCAGGCTCAGCACCCCCAGGCTCAGCACCCCTAGACCTAGCACCCCCAGGCTCAGCACCCCCAGACTCAGCACCCCCAGGCTCAGCACCCCCAAACTCAGTACCCCTAGGCTCAGCACCCCCAGGCTCAGCATCCCCAGGCTCAGCACCCCCAGGCTCAGCACCCCTAGACCTAGCACCCCCAGGCTCAGCACCCCCAGACTCAGCACCCCTAGTCTCAGCACCCCCAGGCTCCGCACCCCTGGACTCAGCACCCCCAGGCTCCGCACCCACAAGCTCAGCACCTCCAGACCCGGCACCCGCAGGCTCAGCACCTCTAGCAGCACCAGAGTCAACAGCTACCTCGACAGGCCCGACTGCGTCTACCTGGGACACACCTGACGGGGCAGGACCCTGAGGGGGGAGGGGGTCTACCGGGGGAGGACCTGGCGCAAGGAAGAGCGGCGACGGGGGGAGGGGCGCAGTGCGGTAGGGGAAGAGACGGTAGCAAGGCACCGACTCGTCGAAGGACAGAACACGGCGCGAGGTGGGGTGGTAAAACTGCCAACCATGCGCATCAGGGGGGAAGCCAAGGAAGACGCAGGGAACAGCACGGGGGGACAGCTTGTCCGCAGACAAGTTGCGGACAAACGCCCGAGATCCCCAGACCCGAAACGCTGACGCATCGCCAACGTTCCCCGTCCACCGCAAGGTGGGGGAGGTCTCTGGCAAGGAGACCCGGGGCTGAAGGTTGAGCTGATGCGCTGCGTACTGAACCGCAAACGGCCACAGAAAATGGGGGGCAGCCGCATGGATCATGGACGTACGAGCGACGTCCATGACCATGCCAATGCGGTGCTCAGCAATCCCATTTTGCTGTGGAGAGTCCGGAAGCGTGAAGGTCTGGCGGATGCCCTGTGCACGACAGAAGGCTCCCAGACGGGCAGAGGAAAACTCCCCGCCTCTGTCAGAGTGCAGACGCAGAACAGGAAATTCCGAGCCGAAACTCTCTCTGAGCTGGAGACGAGCTGCGCGGATCCAGTCGATCAACACCTCAGTGACGTCACCCTTGCTGCGCAAGGGAAAGACCGTGGTGTAACGCGAGTAGTCGTCAACCACCAACACAATGTAACGCTCGTGACCCTGGCCACGGACGCGGGCGGGGCCCCACACGTCCATGTGAAGAGTCTGCAGCGGAGCCTCTGTCGGAGGAAACTCGGAGGAGTGAGGGGCGGCGCACTGTCGCCCCTCGACGCAGGGGACGCAGGTAGGGGCAGGCCCCGGAGGTAGGGGAGGGAGAGACCAGGGGAGACCAGAGACAAGGACACGGGAGGCCATGCCTCAGAGACGAGGCAGGGAGGGGTGACCAAGGCGGTGGTGCCAAAGGAGAGTCTGGTGGGACAGGAGACGACATGAGCAGGGAGTAGACTCAGGGAGCGGCGACGGGGCCGCTAGGGGCGGCAACGGGGCCGCGTAGGGGCGGGGACGGGGCCGCGTAGGGGCGGCGACGGGGCCGCGTAGAAAGGGGAGCGGCGACGGGGCCGCTAGGGGCGGCGACGGGGCCGCGTAGGGGCAGCGACGGGTCCGCGTAGGGGCGGCGATGGGGCCGCGTAGGGAGGGGAGCGGCGACGGGGCCGCTACGGGCGGTGACGGGGCCGCGTAGGGGTGGCGACGGGGCCGTGTAGGGAGGGAGGCGGCGATGGGGCCGATAGGGGCCGCGAGGGGCCTGGAAGGGCGGCGACGGGGCCGCTAGGGGCGGCGACGGGGCTGCTAAGGGTGGCGCGAGGGGCCGTGAGAGGGGCCTCTAAGAGAGCTCGACAGAAGGGCGGCCCACAAGGCGCGCCTCGGGCAGGAGCGACTGGCGCTCCGGTCAGAAAAAAAGTTTCAGTGGTGGGCCCAAGGAAGCGTTCCCACTAGGGAACATGCTCTGATACCATGTTAAGAAATGAGGAATGAATGAACTAGCACAAGGTTGGGTACAAGTAGGAAACCCTAGGAAACTGTACCCCATAGTGTCTATCCCACTATAGCCTAGACAAGCTATATGATATGAGTTTGACAGGGTGGGGCCGCGACAGCGGCAGGGCGGGGCCGCGTCGGCGGCCGTAGAAAGCAACGCGAGGGCTGCAAAGCGGCGCGCGGGGCAGGAGAAGGCAGCGCGGGGGCTGCACGGCGGTGCGCGGGCCTGACAAGGCAGCTAGCGGGCTACGCGCGGGTCTGACGAGGCAGCAGGCGGGCTGCTAGCGGGCTGTACGAGGGCCAGTAGAGGTGAGCACGAGGGCTGCGCGGCGCAGGGCAGTGTAGGCATATAACTTGACACGGAGCGCGGGTTACCTGCCGAGCCATGAGGTCGGGGTGCGACGTGCGAAGGTGGCGGGAGGATTGTCGATGTGAGGGTTTGCGAGTGGTAACGGTGCTGACTGTGGTGCTACAGTGGTGTACGCGCTGAGCGGGGACGCGAAGTAAGGAAAAGGAATTTTCCTTACACTACCCCCCCCCCCCCCTAAGGAGGTCCTCCTTACCAAAGTGCGTGTACATCACAGATACTCTGTGAGGACGGGGTGGTTTTCAACTCTGTCCAGGGAAACCCAGTTGTCTTCGGTGGGTGTACGGTCTTTCCAGCGGATCAGGAACTCGATCCTTCGGGCTCCTCGAGGGTCGCGAACTCTGTGGCTCAGAATTTTCTCAAGTGTGATGATTGGCTCGGTCGGCGGTCGTGTCATGCTGGCTGGGCGATTACGTGGCAGTTGGCTTCTGGACGGGATGTAAGGGCAAAGCAGGCTGACGTGGAATGAGGGGTTGACGTACCAGTTAGCGGGGAGGAGGAGATGGGCGGTGACGGGCGTAATCATGTGGCTTATGCGAAATGGCCCACAATATCGGGGGTGGAGTTTTGGGGTGATGGGCAGGCGGAGGTTCTGAGTGTCGAGTAAAACTAGGTCGTCGGGTTGGTAAGTGACAGGTTGGCGGTGGCGGTCGGCGTTACGTTTAGCGATGATGTTTGATTTTTTTATTACGTCTGCTGCCCGAGTCCGTGCTGCTTGTAAAATTTCGGCAAATTGTTGAGCTCGTGGCACCGGGTTGTTGGGATACTGTCGGGTCTTGTCTGTAGTTCAGGTAAAACGGTGAGTGTTGGGTCGTGGTGGAGTGAGTTGTTGTATGCGAACTCAATGAATGGCAGCTGTTGTTCCGAGGTGGTTTGGTCGTCGCACGTGGCTCGGATGAGTTGCTCCATAGTCTGGTTTGTCCGTTCTGTCTGACCGTCAGTTTCTGGGTGGTACGAAGAACTGAAATGTAGTCGCGTGCCGAACTGCTCCCACAGGTTCCACCAGAAGTTGCTGGTGAATTTCGTGTCGCGGTCGCTGATGATCGCTGATGGTATCCCGTGCAGTCGAACGACGGTGGAGATGAAGAGTCGAGCTGTTTTTTTCGGCTGTGATCGATTTTTTGCAGGGTGCGCCGTATGCCAATTTTGTCAGGCGATCGACGACGACCAGGATCGCGTCGTTCCCACTCGCCCCATCCAGTAACCCCTTAACGAAGTCCATCGTCACCTACTGCCAAGCACGCTCTGGGGGTGGTATCGGCTGCAACTGTCCTGCCGGCCACTGCCGTGATGATTTTATGAGCTGGCACGTGGGACACGATGCCACGTGTCGTTGTACGTCGGTCAACCTCTCGGGCAAGTAATAATACCGCTGCAGTTGCTGCCGTATTTTCTCTACCCCGAAATGCCCCGAGGTAACTCCGTCGTGTGCCTCCTGTAACAGTAATTCCCGTAGCAGTGTATACCCGGGCACCCAGATGCGGTCGGTCCCGGCTTTTACGTAATAGACTCCCCTTGCTGCTGCGAACTGCTGCGAATTTCCTCCTGTGAAGAATGGATCCGTTTGGTACCCGTGGGTAAATAGGCCTGTCAGTAGGGGGCTGGTCTAGGCGAGTAGTATTGCATGGATCTGGGTAGTGGGGCGGGTCAGTGCGTCGGCGATGATCGAGGCTCCCTTTTTGTAGGTGACTGTGTAGTGAAAATTCGACTCGAGGAAATTGAGCCAGCGGATCTGTCGTGGGTTGAGGTGTGGTTGTGCGCGGAGGTACTGTAGTGATTTATGGTCTGTCCGTACTGTCACGTCTGCGCCGGTCAAGTAACAGCGCCACACTTTGAACGCGTGCATGATCGCAAGCATTTTGCGGTCGTGTATTGGGTAATTTTTCTCAGGCGGATGCAATTTTCGTGATTCGTATGCGATGGGCTGTAGGCCGTTGCCGAAGTCCTGTAGCAGTACGGCTCCGATGACGATGTCGCTTGCGTCGGTAACTACTTCGAATGGGCGGTGTGGGTTGGCGATGCGCAGGACGGGTGGTGAACAGAGAACATTTTCCGGGGCAGAGAAGGCACCATGCTCTTTCTCCCCCCACGCAAAAGTGACCCCCTTCCGTAACAAGTCCGTCAGCGGCGCTGTTAACCGTGCCATGTCGGGGACGAACCGACGCACGTAATTGACGAACCCCAGAAAGCTCTGTAGTTCCGTGATATTCGTCGTGGGGTGCCAGGCTTTCACCGTGTATAACTTCTTGGGGTCAAGTTCGACCCCCGCCTCCGAAATAACGTGCCCCAAAAACTCTAGCCGGTCCTGAAAAAAACTCGCACTTGGAACCCTTTGTCAGTAACCGATGCTCGTCTAAAGTCTTAAACACTGCTTCCGGATCTGCTAAATGCTGCTGCTTGTCGCGACTGTAGACGAGGATGTCGTCGAGGTAAACTATCACGCATTTATCTAACAGTAGCCTAAACGCCTCGTTCATGGTCATCCGAAATGTCGCTGGTGCGTTGGTCAGTCCGAAAGTTGTTTTGGCGCAGTCCGATGGTTCGACCCTAATCTGATGGTAACCTTCCCGTAAATCTATTTTTGAAAAAACCCGTGCTGTTCGCAGCTGGTCGATCAGCTCGTCGGCGCGGGGAATGGGGTACCGCGACTTGACTGTTACCCTGTTGAGTGCTCGGTAGTCGATGCACATGCGAAACCCTCCGTCTTTTTTTGGCGTGAACAGTATCGGTGCGGCAAACGGTGACGAGCTCGGTCGGATGAATTTCTTCTCTAATAAGTAATCTAACTGCTTCCTCAGTTCGTCGAGCTCGGGTTGTGTCAGTCTGAACTGGCGCTGTACAGTTGGTTGTGTTCTTGGTTCTAATACTATGCTGTGGTCATGTGCTCGCTGGGGTGGCAGCCCTTCCGGTAAGTCGTCGGGGAAAATCCTGGGGTATCGTTTCAATAGTCCCTGTAGTTCGGGCGGTACCGCTGCCAGCAGTTTCTTGAAATCACTCGGCTGCTCTGCTCCCTCTACCACCGCAATGTCTACTGCGTACACGTCAGCTCCAGCAGCGACAGCCCGTTTCATGGTGACGGCATTGACGTGTACCGTTGAAGACTCGGGCGACTGCCAGCGAGGTAGCTCAACCCAGTTACCACTACTTCGCACAATGCAGCTACCCGTCGTCCAGTCAATTTGCGGGTTATACCGTCGCATCCAATCACGTCCCAGTAAAATGTCGTGCCCATCTAGTGTCGTTGCGAGCATTTCCTGTGTAAATCCGAAATTTCCCCCGCATCGGACTTTGACTCTCTCCACCCTTTCCCGTATGGCCAGTCGAGTGCCGTCGACTAAGCATGCGCCTATCTCAGGTAAACAACGGCTAAGTGTCGTTTGCACTTTTCGTGCAGTTGCGGTATTAACTAAACTGTGACTGGCTCCCCCGTCGACAAAAAACTTCACTGCTGCTTGTCAGAACATTATAGCTTATGCTTTTGTGTAGGCTGTAGTGGGGTATCCCATAGGGGGTACAACCCAACTAGGGTTAGTACTTGTACCCACTTCATTCATAGTTCACCCATTCTCGTTTCAGTTTTTCTCATGGTATCGAGCAGGTTCCCTCGTGGGAACTGTTCCTAGGGCCCTACTACTGCTTCCGCTGCTACTCGATCTGTCGCACGCCCCGTGGCGTGCGACCTATTTTCATCTCGCCGCGCGCCGATTTTCCTTCTGGCGCGCGCCCCGAGGCGCGCGGCCCTTCTACCCCGTCGCGCCGCCCTAGCGGCCGCGTCGCGCCGTCCTCGCAGCCCCGATCTGCCGCCCTAGTGGCCTCGTCACCTACCCCTGCGGCCTCAGCGCCGCCCTTCCCGGCCCCGGCTCCGCCCTTCCCGGCCCCGGCGCCACCTCTGCTGGCCCCGTCGCCTACCCCGGCGACCCCGACGCCGCCCTTCCTGACCCGGCCCCGCCTCTGCTGGCCCCGTCGCCTGCCCCTGCAGCCCCGGCTCCGCCCTTCCCGGCCCCGGCGCCACCTCGGCTGGCCCCGTCGCCTACCCCGGCGACCCCGACGCCGCTCTTCCCGACCCAGCCCCGCCTCTACTGGCCTCGTCGCCTACCCCTGCGGCCCCGGCGCTACCCTTCCCGGCCCCGGCGCCACCTCTGCTGGCCCCGGCGCCGCCTCTGCTGGCCCGGACGCCTACCCTGCGGCCCCGGCGCCACCTCTGCTGGCCCCGTCGCCGCTCCACCCGGCCCCGCCGCCGTCCCCAAGCGGCCCCGCCGTCACCACCGAGCCGCCGGCGCCGCCGAGCTAGTGCCGAGCCACCCGAGCCACCCGAGCCGCCCGAGCCGCCGAGTCGTCGAGCTGCCGAGCTGCAGTTGCTGCTGAGCCGCCGTACCGCTGAGTCGCCCGAGTCGCCCGAGCTGCCGAGCCGCAGTTGCTGCAGTGCCGCCGTGCCGCCGAGCCGCCCGAGCCGCCCGCACCGCCGAGTCGCCGAGTCGCCGAGTCGTCGAGCCTGCTCTTCCCACCACTGGTGAGCCCCTGCCTTACTAGCGCGCTGCCTGCCGCTTGCTTGGCTGCCTGCGCTACTACTGCTACTACTACTGGCGGCGGCCAGATGCAGCTCCAGCGACCCCCACGCGCGTCTCTCACGCCCCAGCAGCTTTGTGAGTGGTACGCTGGTTGGGGTTGTAGGGGTGGCGGCGCTACTACTGCTACTACTACAGGCGGCGGCCAGATGCAGCTCCAGCGACCCCCACGCGCGTCTCTCACGCCCCAGCAGCTTCGTGAGTGGTACACTAAGAGTGGAGGGTCTCTCAGTTCTGTTCGCTGCTCTTACGTGATTCGCACTGGTGCTCGGACTGGTCACCCTTGTGGGACGCCTAGTCACACACAGTCCCACTGCTTCGCCCGTCTGAGCGACGCCTGGCGTACCGAGTTTGGCGAGGAGGCTAAGCTCCCCGACTGGGTGGAGTTGCTTGGGCAGAGGGTAGATATATTTGCTCTTGACTATGATGCTATTCTCACTGCCATGTATGCATTGCCTACTAGTGCTGACCGTGCCGGTCACCTGTGCGTACCGCCTGACCCGGGTATCGAGCCTGCTGCTCTAGCTGCTAGTGAGGCTGCTGCTCTGGGTGCTAGTGTGTCTCCTGCTCCAGGTACAGGTGCGGCTGCTGCTCTAGGTGCTAGTGAGTCTGCTTCCTCAGGTGCGGGTGAGTCTGCTCTCTCAGGTACCGCGTCGGCTCCGGCCTCTCACACCTTCACCCTTGACTCGGGGGCTTCCCGCTCCTTCTTTCAAGACCGCACCACACTCACGCCGCTTGGTCGGCCAGTTGCAGTCTCTCTGGCAGACCCCTCTGGGGGCCCTGTCCTTGCTCACTTCTCCACTGTCCTCCCGTGTCCGGCGGCCCCCTCTGGCACCCTGTCTGGTCTTTACCTCCCCTCGTTCTCTACGAACTTGGTGAGTGGTGCTGACCTGCAGGATGCGGGGGTTCACCAGTTCCCTCCTGCGAGTCAGAGGGTGACCCACTGCACGGACGCTCGGACAGGCCGACACCTGGCCACGTTTACTCGTCGGCCGGGGTCGAGCCTGTACACACTTACCTCTGTGTCTCCTCCAGTCCCTGCGTCTGGTCAGGTAGCTGCATCGGGTCAGGTGTTTGCTGCAGCGTCCAGGTCTGGTCTTGAGTCTGCCCCCTGCTCGTGTCGCCTCCTGTCTCACGAGACTCTCCTATGGCACCACCGCCTTGGTCACCCCTCCCTGCTTCGTCTCCGAAGCATGGTCTCCCGTGTCCTTGTCTCTGGTCTTCCCCGGTCCCTCCCTCCCCTTCCTCCGGGGCCTGGCCCTACCTGCGTCCCCTGTGTCGAGGGGCGGCAGCGGGCTGCCCCTCACTCCTCCCAGTTTCCTCCGACAGAGGCCCCGCTGCGGACGCTTCACATGGACGTGTGGGGCCCGGCCCGCGTCCGTGGACAGGGTCACGAGCGCTACTTCCTGCTGGTGGTTGACGACTACTCGCGTTACACCACACTCTTCCCCTTGCGCAGCAAGGGTGATGTCGCTGAGGTGTTGATCGACTGGATCCGCGCAGCTCGTCTCCAGCTCAGGCGGAGCTTCAGCTCGGACTTTCCTGTTCTGCGTCTGCACTCTGACAGAGGCGGAGAGTTCTCCTCTGGCCTTCTGCGAGCCTACTGTCGTGCACGAGGCATCCGCCAGACCTTCATGCTTCCGGACTCTCCACAGCAAAATGGGATTGCTGAGCGCCGCATTGGCATGGTCATGGACGTCGCCCGTACGTCCATGATGCATGCGGCTGCCCCCCATTTTCTGTGGCCGTTTGTGGTCCGGTACGCAGCGCATCAGATCAACCTTCAGCCCAGGGTCTCCATGCCGGAGACCTCCCCAGCCTTGATGTGGACGGGGAAGGTTGGCGATGCGTCTGCGCCGTGTCTAGGGATCTCGGGCGTTTGTTCGCGACTTGTCTGCGGACAAGCTGTCCCCTCGTGCTGCTCCTTGCGTCTTCCTGGGTTTCCCCCCTGACGCGCCAGGGTGGCAGTTCTACCACCCCACCTCTCGCCGTGTTCTGTCCTCCCAGGACGTCACGTTCGACGAGTCGGTCCCCTACTACCGTCTCTTCCCCTACCGCACTCCGTCCCTCCCCCCGCCACCGCTCTTCCTTGTGCCACGTCCCCCCCCGGTAGACCCCCTCCCCCCTCAGGGTCCTGCCCCTTCAGGTGTGTCCCAGGTAGACGCTATCGAGCCTGTCGGGGTCGCTGGTGACTCTGGTGCTGCTGAGGGTGCTGACTCTGGGGGTGCTGACTCTGGGGGTGCTGAGCGTGTGGGTACTACGACTAGGGGTGCTGAGCCTGGGGGTGCTGAGTCTGGGGGTGATGAGCCTGGGGTTGCTACGCTTGGGGGTGCTGAACCTGGGGGTACTGAGCCTTGGGGTGCTACGCCTGGAGGTGCTGAGCCTGAGGGAGCTGGGCCTGCTCGTGGGGCGTTTGGCGGTGCTGAGCCTGGCGGTTCTCCGGGTGCTTCGTCTCGCCGGGAGCCACTCTCTCCATAGGAGCTGCGTGAGTGGTTTGCCCGGCGCTGGAGGCGAGCTGCTGGAGCTGGAGGTGCTGCGGGTACTGGAGGTTCTGCTGCTGCTGTGGATGCTGGTGCCACGGGTCCCGACGGTGCTCGTACTCAGAGTACTGGAGCTGCTGGGCCTGCGGGTACTTCTGGAGCGGGAGCTACTTCGGGTGCTGGCGCGGAGGCTACTGCTGTCGGTCCTGGAGGCGGTCTTGCTGAGGGTGCTACTGGTGCTGCTGGAGGTACTAGAGCTGGAGGTGCTGCTGGTGTTGGTGTTGCCCGGCCCTGGAGGCGTTCTGCTGGAGCTGGAGCTTCTTTGGCTGCTGAGGGTGCTGGTGCCGCCGATCCCGGAGGTGCTCGTACAGGGAGTGCTGGAGCTGCTGGGCCTGCGGGTACGACTGGAGCTGGAGCTGCTGAGGGTGTTGGCGCTGAGGCTACTGCTGTCAGTCCTGGCGGCGGTCCTGCTGCGGGTGCTGCTAGTGCTGCTGGAGGTACTGCAGCTGGAGGTGCTGTTGGCGCTGGTGCTGCCGCTGGGGGTGCTGGTGCTGTCCCTACTGTGTCTGGAGTCGGCGCGCAGCCTCGGCCGTACTTCGTTCCGCTCCTTCAGCAGGTTCTTGGTCTCCCGCCTTCTACTGGTCCTCCTCCTCCCTTAGAGTGTCCACAGCATGTCCCGTCACAGTCCTGCTCTTTCCGACTCGGAGTTGGACTCTCTTCGTGCTGCCAGTCCTACTGTCACGCGACTCCTTGCTACTGTTGTCACTGACCCTTCCTTTGAGTCCACTGCTGCGTCTGCCCTAGTTGCTGAGCTCGTCGACTTTGCTGCTCGCTGTCGTCTTGACTACGCTGCCAATCTTGTCGCTGAGTCTGAGTCTGTCTGTCCTCCGTCCGTCGGGGGTGAGTGTGCCCTTGGCACGGACGTCCTTGAGGACAGGCAGGAGGAGTTCCACTGCTTGGCCGCTGCTTCACCTCATCTCGTGTCCGTACTGCTTACCCCTGAGGGAGACCCGGATGCACTTGACATCCCGACTCCGCGCTCTTACGCGGAGGCGATAGAGGGTCCCTACTCCTCTCAGTGGCAGGCAGCTATGGACGCAGAGATGGCTTCCTGGAAGTCCACAGGCACCTACGTTGACGCCGTTCCCCCTCCTGGGGCGAACATCGTCAGTGGCATGTGGATTTTCAGGGTGAAGCGGCCGCCGGGTTCTCCACCTGTCTTTAAGGCGCGTTACGTGGCTCGTGGCTTCAGCCAGCGGCAGGGAGTTGACTACTTTCAGACCTTCTCTCCCACCCCGAAGATGACCACTCTTCGGGTGCTGCTGCACATAGCCGCTCAGCGCGACTACGAGCTTCACTCTCTTGACTTCAGCACTGCTTTCTTGCAGGGCAGCCTGCACGAGGAGATCTGGCTGCGCCGCCCACTTGGCTTCACTGGGACTTTTCCTCCTGGCACCCAGTGGAGCCTCCGCCGGCCAGTCTACGGTCTTCGCCAGGCACCGCGTGAGTGGCACGACACACTGAGGACTACACTTGCGGCTCTTGGGTTTGCTCCCTCTACTGCCGACCCGTCGCTGTTTCTGCGCACCGACACTTCTTTGCCGCCGTTCTACATCCTCGTGTACGTCGACGACTTGGTCTTTGCCACAGCTGACACTGCTGGACTCGCCCACGTGAAGTCCGAGCTGCAGAAGAGACACACGTGCACTGACCTGGGTGAACTGCGCAGCTACCTTGGCTTGCAGATCACTCGGGACAGTGCACGCCGCACCATTACCCTGACTCAGTCACACATGGTGCAGCAGGTCCTTCAGTGCTTCGGCTTCACGTACTCCTCGCCCCAGGCCACTCCTCTGCCTACTCGCCACTCGCTCTCAGCTCTGCCTTCGGATGAGTCCGTAGAGTCGAGTGGCCCATACCCAGAGCTTGTTGGCTGCCTCATGTACCTGATGACCTGCACACGACCTGACCTTGCATACCCTCTTAGCATTCTCGCACGCTATGTTGCTCCTAGGAGACACCGACCAGAGCACATGGCTGCAGCGAAGAGGGTGTTGCGCTACTTGTGCAGTACGTCGGGCATGGGGCTAGTGCTTGGAGGGCGCAGTCCAGTGGTCCTCACTGGGCACGCAGACGCTTCTTGGGCTGACGACCAGGCTACGCAGTGGTTGTCACAGGGTTACACCTTCAGCCTTGGTTCCGGCTCTGTCTCGTCGCGGGCTACCCGCTCGTCTTCTGTTCTCGGCTCCAGTTGTGAGGGTGAGATCTACGCTGGAGCCATGGCCGCACAGGAGCTTCGCTGGCTCACCTACCTGCTGACTGGCCTCGGAGAGCCGCCTCGTTCTCCTCTAGTACTGTACGTAGACAACAAGGCCATGCTGGCCTTGTGTCGAGAGCAGCGACCGGAGCATAGAACAAAGCACATTGCTCTCCGCTACTTCCTTGCTCGTGAGCTACAGCAGCGTGGACAGTTGCGGCTTGCGTACGTGGGCTCTGAGGCCAACACTGCTGATGTTTTCACCAAGGCACTTCCGCCTTGTGATCATCAGCGCTTCTGCACTCAGTTGGGTCTTGTCCCTGTCTTGCCTCACTTGCTCACCTCTTGACCTTGCTTGTACTGTTACATATATATACCTGCTCTTGCTTGTCTAGCCTTATATATATATATATATGTACTCCTGCATGTGAGCTGGCCTTGTGGCCTTGTACTTGTGCTTGGAATGTGTGGTGACTTTGTGATCCACCCTGAGCTTTGCTCTGTTTTGCTTTGCTTGACTAGTCTTGTGACCCTCTGTTCTCCCCCACTTTGCCTATGGGGGTGTGTCAGAACATTATAGCTTATGCTTTTGTGTAGGCTGTAGTGGGGTATCCCATAGGGGGTACAACCCAATTAGGGTTAGTACTTGTACCCACTTCATTCATAGTTCACCCATTCTCGTTTCAGTTTTTCTCACTGCTCCCTGTATTTTACCGTGGATTAGTACTGGGCAATCCGTCGCTGTACCCTCCTTATTCGTCCGAGTTCGATCGATGGCATGAATCGATACTGTGACTCGGTGAGGGTCGGTGGGGTTGGGCGAGCAGGCAGTCTCGTCAGTAGTTGGCCCGATTCCTTCTGACTGCTGGCGTTTCCGTGCCTTGGAGACTCCCTCCTCTGCTCTGCTCCGCGGCACCTCGGCTCCTCTGGGCATTCACTGTTGCGATGGCCCAACCTATTGCAAGCAAAGCAGCGCCCATTAAAGGGCGCGGCAGCTGCATTCGTAGCAACGGCATGTACGGTGGCGTGCTCGATCGGTCCTCGAGGACGATGTTCGTAATAGGACCCCAGTCTCGGACGGCGCAAAATGTCGATTTTCTCGGCGAGCGCGAGAATCTCGTTGAAGTTCGAGAGCTTGCGTAGCATGATCTCGTGCGAGATGTCCGGCTTCAGCCCTCCGACGTAACGGTCCACCCGCTCCGCTTCGTGCATGTAGCCGACTTGCTCGCATAATGCGAGAAAACCACTCGTGTAGTCTTGAACCGATCCGAGCTGCCGCCAAGTACACAGTCTCTAACGCGCCGAAATGGAAGCCGCGATTGGCTCGAAGTGCGCCCGAAGCCCTACGCACCACGCATCCCACGTGCTGTACTGGGCGGTTTCTCAGAATGAACTCCAGGTGACAGCTGGACCCGTGGGCCCTTCCTCTTGCGACGGTGGCTCGTAGTCGCGTGACGACGTCACGATGACTCGCCACCAGTCCATGGCGGGGCCCCTCAGCAGCGAGACGGCATATCGGATCTTCGCTACGTCCGACTCGACGTAATTCGCGTCGAAGAAGACGTTCATCGTGAAGACCCAAGACTGAACCGTCGGACCTCCACGCTGGCTCGGGTCGAAGCAGGGCGGGTGTTGCGGCTTGAGTGGCATTGGTGCCATAATGGCCTGTTCGCCACTTGTCGCCGCAAATTCCTCGTGCCGACGGGCTTCACGAGGCACCCGCGGGCTTGGTGCGACCCTGTTTCCCCCCATGCCAGGCATCGGTTGGGCGGCGCCATCACTGGCTGCACCTGAGCGCTGTCCCACGCTGTCGTGTTGTGTTGGTGTGCCGCACGAAATTACGATCGGCTCGTCCGATTGTGCAGATGCATTTGTTGGTGCGTGTGGTGGTGCTGGGGTATTCATCGTGGATTGCTGGCGCGCGGAGTCACGTTCCGCCGTGAGCGTCGCAATTTCGAGCGCCGATTCTTCAACTTGGCGCACCAGACGGTCAAGTTGTTCCTACGTCAACGTCGCGAGCGTGAATTCGGCCATGGCGGGGGTGTCGGGCAAGCTCAGCGAGAGCCTCTGTCGTGGCCGTGCGTGCTTACGAGAGAGCACTACGAGCGGCGGTGCTGTGTCGCTGAGAGACGTCTACCCCCCCAAAAATTGAGATAGTGGGGAAGCGAAGGTGTGGGTGCGGTCCGAGAAGAGATCGTAGGCTCTAATACCAAGCGTTACGAGTGCGATTGAGTGATCGAACGAGGATTGCACTATCGAAGCAAGGGTACAATGAACGAAGGCATGAACGAAGAATATATAGCGAAACTATAGTGGTAACGGTAATGGACTGTGGTTGTCGCGCGTCGGGCCTGGGATTGAGGTTTGGGAAAATGTCGAAGCGGAGGCCCGGAGGGCGGGTTACCCGCCGAGCCGTGAGGTCGGGGTGCGACGTGCGAAGGTGGCGGGAGGATTGTCGATGCAAGGGTTTGTGAGTGGTAACCGTGCTGACTGTGGTGCTACAGTGGTGTACGCGCTGAGCGGGGACGCGAAGTAAGGAAAAGGGATTTTCCTTGCACTTGTCCATCATTGGTTTTCCAATGATGTGCTGCACTCAAGTGCGATGAATAGCATGTTACTTCTCTGTGGTAATGTTTTCTTCTGAGTTTTGGAGCTTGGGTTGATAGCCCTTTGTTTGCTCTTTGTTGGGGGGCAAGCGGAACTTTATTATAAAGCGTATGAAACATCTGCTAAAATCCGCGTTCAGACAAACATGTGGGACACGCCATACAACACAATCAAAAACGAATTCCACAGGAAAGTGTCTGAAACAGGAGGGCAAAGTTTGACAGTGACAAGAAAAGCTGACGGCCGCGAGCTTCATGCTGACTTGTTTGCGCGGACCAATCTCGAGAAGGAATCAACTGAAGGGAATATTCCCGTGAACCAATGAGCGTAATCTTGCGCACGTAACAAGGCGGCGCGGTGGGGCCATCCCGAACCGCAGTCATCGAGAATGGACGACATCTATCCGTCCAGGGACATCGTCGGATAGTTTCAGGTCAGATCAGACTCCTTTCAGGCAAACAAGCCCCAGAAAACCATCCTTGCACTTCGCACGTTTCTTGGAAAGCCCTTCAAATCCATTGCAGACGATCTCTAAGCTAATGCTGTCGAGAAATCAATCGCGCATACAGTCATGCGGTCAGCTCGTCGAAACCGTCCTTCTGCCCATGTGGCTCCTCTGTTCAAGGGTCAGCAACCAATCTCGAGGAGCACCGACGAACCTATCCGCGTTGTCCCCGACATGACAAGGAGTAATGGAAAATCCCATCATCTATGGCTGCTTGGAATCGAGGCCTTGGGAACACTTGGTGGTCCCTGACGATTTCTGCTTGTGGTGGGAGCTGTCATTTCAGCCGAAGGGTTGTGTGTTTGTTCTCCCAGCTGCCTCGCGTTTCAGGCATCGTCGCAGCCGTATATAACATCACCAAGGCAACATATTCCTCGGTCGTTAGCTGCTGCTCTTTGGTCGTAGTATTTTGTGAACATCAAAGAACAGGCCTACTAGGACCGTAGGTTTAAGCTTAGAACAGCTCACCGCGGCGCAATGGTTTCCCGCGCGTGCTCCACCGCGCCGCCGGGCCTGGCTCTCATTCGTCGCTTCCGGCCAAAGGATTTCTCTTTCGCGACGCACCAGATCTTCGTCCTTGTTCTCACCTTTATCGCATACGCGTTATATCACGCCTCGCGAAAGCCTCCCAGCATTGTCAAGGGCGTGCTCGACCCTCTCGATACAGGCAACTCCGTTACAAGCAATCCCTGGACTTTCTACCTCCAGCGGCTGGAAAGCCACCCAGAAAACTCTCTTCTGCGGGCAGAACAAAAAGCCGGATGGGCTCCTTTCAACGGTAAATCCGGGAAATCTCTTCTCGGGGAACTCGATATCGCGTTTCTGGGATGCTACGCGATCGGCATGTATATCGCTGGCCATGTTGGCGACCGAATCGACCTCCGCGTCTTCCTCTCCGTGGGGATGTTCGGCAGCGGCTTATTCGTATCCCTCTTCGGCATGGGGTATTTCTGGAATATACACTCGTTAAACTACTTCGCAGCGGTGCAAATGGCCGCAGGGTTCCTCCAGGCGACCGGCTGGCCGAGCGTCGTCGCGATTATGGCCAGCTGGTACGGAAAAAAAGGCCGCGGGTTGATTCTTGGCGTGTGGAACGCACACACTTCCGTCGGCAACATTCTCGGATCGCTCATCGCGTCGTCCGCGCTTGCAAGCGGATGGGGCTGGGCGTTTCTCATCCCCGGATTCAGTATCATGGCGGGAGCGCTGGTCATGTTTCTGTTTCTTGCGCCGGAACCGGAAACCATAGGGCTGGAGTCGCCGCATTCGTTGCTGCTGTCGGAGTCGTCTAGTGAGGCGGGCGGGAGCGTGCACGGGGAGGGGGACGAGGAGTCGGGGCTTGAAGCTGTCGAATGCGCTGACATGGCTGCTGACGTGGCGGCTGGTTTCGATGCTGCCCTATTAGCTCCGAAAGAGGCTGCTTATGCTTCAGTATCGGAGCAGCTTACGGTGCCGCTTTTACAGGGGAAGGATGATGCGGGGCCGGGAGCGGAGGGTCGGATTGTGATAACAGAGGATGTGCTTAAAGCGGGAATGGAAGGGAGCGGCGGGGAGCACGAGGCGATCAGTTTCTGGGACGCATGTCAAATTCCTGGTGTTGCGGCGTACGCGTTATGCCTGTTCTTCGCTAAGCTTGTGGCGTACACGTTCCTGTACTGGCTCCCGTTCTACATCAAGCGCACAGGTGAGACGAATACCGCCTACAGACTCCCGTACGAGAAGCACTGAAATGTACTCCGTCAAAAGGAAAAATGTGGAACAAACTTGTAACTATGCACCGACGCGTGTTCGGGCGAATGGACAGTTTTTGACTTTGTGGGGGGAGGGGAAGGAGGGAGGGGGGGTGGGTGCTGGGGAGGATAGTAGCGGGGCATCTTTCCGACCACACAGATATCTTGCTCCCTTTCTCACTTCTCCCTCCCCTTCCTCGCTCTCTCCCCACCTTCCCAAGCAGAGATAGCGGGCCATCATCTGACTGACGCGTTTGCTGGAGTAACGTCGACAGTCTTCGATTTAGGGGGGGTGCTGGGGGGGATAGTGGCAGGCCATCTTTCCGACCATACGGGCGCCCACGCCACCGTGTCCGCTTCCTTCATGCTCCTAGCTGTCCCCGCTCTCCTCCTCTACTCCTTTCTGGGCGGAATTTCCCTCTCTGTGCACATAGGGCTGCTTTCACTGGTGGGATTCTTTGTGAATGGGCCCTACGCGCTTATCACTTGTGCCGTGTCCGCTGATCTGGGGCAGCACGCGTCGCTCCGAGGGAATTCAAAGGGGTTGGCTACGGTTACTGCGATCATTGATGGTACGGGCTCGCTAGGGGCTGCTCTGGGTCCGTTTCTAACGGGGATAGTGGCAGAGATTGGGGGAGGAGGCGGGGGGAAGGGAGCAGGAGACCTGGGGTGGAGGCTGGTGTTTGGAATGCTTATTTCGGCTGCACTGGCTGCAGTGTTGTGCATACTGCGGTTAGTTATTGGCGAGTTTAAAGCAGCAGCAGAAACGTCAGCAGCGTTAGACGCCTTCTTAGAGGCCGAGAGGCAGCAGCAGGAGCAGGGAAGAGAAGGAGAGCAAGGGAGGGGCAGTGGAGTGCCAGCGGGGGAGCAGCTGGGAGGAGAGAGGGGCGAACAAACGGGGGAGCAGAGGGGGACACAACGCGTTACGAAGTGCAAGAGCAGGAGGGTGTGGCACCACTGGTGGCGGAAGGGAGGAGGATACTGCTCCACGTGCTGCTGCTGCTGTGTGGTTGCCCGCTGTTGCAGCTGCCCTCCCCCTGCCAAGGTTCATAGTCACCACCATCAACACCACCCAGATCAGCCGCAGCAGCAGCAGCAAGAGCAGCAGCAGCAGCAACACCACTAGCAGCAGGAAAGGGGAGAGGGGGGGGGGAGTGGGGTCAACAGGGTAATGAGCTCAGTGCAAGAGCAGGAGGGTGTGGCAACCACTGGTGGCGGAAGGGCGGAGGATACTGCTCCACGTGCTGCTGCTGCTGTGTGGTTGCTCGGTCCTGCAGCTGCCCTCCACCTGCCAAGGTGCACAGTCACCACCACCAACACCACCCACAGGAGCCGCAGCAGCAGCAGCAAGAACAGCAAGAGCAGCAGCAGCAGCAGCAACACTAGCAGCAGCAGGAAGGGGGAGGGGGAGGGTAGCAGGGACAGGACAATTAGCTCAGTGCAAGGGCAGGTGGTTGTATTGATGGCACCACTAGTGGCGGAAGGGCGGAGGTTACTGCTCCACATGCTGCTGCTGCTGTGTGGTTGCCAGGTGCTGCAACTGCCCTCCACCTGCCAAGTTACCCTGCTACCATTACCAACATCACGCACAGCAGCCACAGCCCCAGCAGCAAGAGTAGCAGCAAGAACAGCAGCAGCAGGAGCAGCAGCATCAGCAAGAGGAGAAACAACAGGAGCAGCAGCGGCAGAGCTAAGATGTAACATCAACCTTCATCGTTATACTTGGTTTGCAAAATTCGTACCCTTCTCGTTTGGTTTGTAAATGTCACCGTAATCAGACTTCCAGGTTAGAGTAGGGACACCAAGGTTGCTACTCAACCAACATGCGTCTGCACTGCATATTATCTTGATTTGTAAATAGATTTGCTACAAGTTTTGAGTTTGTGCCATGTAGAGTCTGCTGAGCTCATAAAGGCTCATACGAACAAAAGGACGGGAATCAATTACAACCTAGGACGTGAAATGTGTTGGAAACAATAAGTCTTAGTGCGCTTCTGTCGTGTCAAAACCCAAGACACTAGCGAAGCAGTCCGAATCGAAGCATCGAGTCAAACCTCGGAGGTTAGGGTAACCGCCTGGAGGTTACGGGAAAGTCAAAGGTCAGCGACCTTTGACTCGACAATTACAGCGCGACAGTTAAGGACACACAACTGACTCGTTACAGAGCAGTTGCCCGAGTCGCACTGTATCGAGTCGCAACAGCAAATACAGTTATCTATCCATTCGTATTCCCTGTACTCTTATATAAAACCTTGTATTTGCTTGTTTAATTTAGGGTACATTCCGTTGTGGACACATGTCCCAATCGATGTGTCCCAATCGTTTCTACCGCACTGCATCGTATTACACCAAATTGCACCCTAGTTTCGAAATTTTCGCGTCTCTGGTTTAGTTCGGTTCGGAGCGGTACACTCGATTGGGACACATCGATTGGGACATGTGTCCACAGCGGAATGCACCCTTAATCCACTTTGCTCTCACACACTAGTGCAAGGTCGGTTCACAAGTTTCATTAAACGCTTCCGCTATTACAAAGTTTCTTACCCAGAGTCATCCTCTGCAAAGATCCTTAAGGGCTTTCTCAGCCCAACATGGTATGAGAGCTGACAGGGGAAAACTCTAACTTTTTTTTTTTTAAGATCATTACAAGACATGGCAACAAACAAGGAAAGGAGCTCCCCTAATGGCTCCTCGGGCACTACTCCTACTCCACCGCCAGCCTCTGGCCTGCAGACAGAGGAAGGCACGGCAGCAAGACCAAGGGGAACGTCAACCGAGACCCCCACGAACCATCCTTCTGACTTCGACCAGAGCATGATGGAGAAATTCTTCTCCTTCATGTCCTTCTACGAGCAACACCAGCAGTCGGGACCTGCACAGACACACAACAGCAACAACGGAGCAACACCCATGAGCCTTGACGGGTCGTCATATGCGCGAGGGAATCAACAGCAGCAACCCACCTTCGCCCCGTACGAGCGCGGGTCGATCAGCTTCCTGCCTCAACCTTCACCTGCGCAAGACAAACATCAACCTTTACAAGTTCAGTCGCAATTCGCGCATGTCCTGAAACTGCAAACATCAAGACCTTTCGACGGAAAGGACTTCTTCACCTGGTCCTTTGAATTCGAGCTGATGATGGAGGGCGCGCAGATACTCGGCTTCTTCGACGGATCCCTGCAGTATCCAGCAAACGGCACACAGTATGAGAAGCAGCAGTATACGTATCAATCGATGATGGCGTATACTATTCTACTGAGAAACATCACACCAACTCAGCAGCAGAACATTCGCTCTTACCGGAACTTCGGCAACTCGGCGGAACTCGCGTACGGCCATCTGAAGAACCTGTATCAGGCAACAGACAGTGTAAACCAGAGCAGGTTAATGGCGCAGTTGACAACAGTTGAAATGAAACTAGGAGAAAAGGGGTTGGCGTATATCAGCCGATGTCGCGAATTGCGCGACAAGCTTCTTCGATGCGGAGGATCAATCTCTGAAGACGCCTTCGTAACAGTCGTCATCGGTGGCCTCGGTCCTCAGTGGCGCGCCACCAAAGCAATTCTTCGAGCACACGGGAGGATCTCCGAAGCGACACTCTGCGCCGAAATCCACGCCGAGCAGCAGGATATGGACCTGCAAGAAGAAAGGCACAAGAAAAGGGCATTAGCACCGGAGTTCGCTTTCCATACTCAACGACGACACAACAACTACAACAACCGACAGCAGCAGCCGAAGCCAGTACCTCCGTTTTGTCACATCTGCAAGACATCAGGACACCCACGCACGCATTGCCCGTCTCGTCAGACAACACCACAGCGACAACTGCGGCCTTCAAGCTCACAAGTTGCTTCAACGCAAGCAAGTCCGACAACAACGATTCAAGCTTCAACGACTTCAACTGGACAACCTGCACAAGGAGCAAGAAACATAGTCAACTGCATGGTAAAGATAAACGATTCTTGCATAACAGAGTCACCACCCCATTACTCACCAGAAGAGGAGCTCGATAACAGGACGCCTCGTCGCGAATCACTCCACCCAAATCCGACTTACGCCGCCATCGCTCAAAGTGAACCGTCCGGCCAAGACACTTGGTTCTTGGATAGTTGCTGCGGGCAACACATGTGCTCGTCCGGGCGCTTCGTACAACGCGAACATCGACTCCAACGAGAAGTGATCATCACGGTCGCCAACAATCAAAACCTGCGCACACGACGACAAGGAGTGGTACAGCTTCAGTCAAGAGAAACAAATGTCATACTGCACATGTCAAAGGTACTCATCGCTGAAGGACTCGGCTACAACTTACTGAGTGTTAGCCAGCTGATGGCGAAAGGGATTCACCTGGAAGCCGACAGCACCACCCAGGAGTTCAAGCTATACCACGGGAGAGGCGGCCTCTACATCGGGAAGGCAGTGCTGAAGAACAACGTCTTCGTCCTCGACTTCGTTCCTGACCTGGGCACTGCAGACAGCGACGCCATCGTGAATTTTACTGACTGGACACACCCTCCAGATCTCGACCCCGACTTCAGCCCGGGAGGTTTTTGGTACTCCCACACTATCCCTGAAGCAGAACGAACACGAGCGTTAGCGACGATTCAACAAACAACAGAAGCAGAGACAACATCGGCAGCAGCAGCAACAACATCGGGAGCAGCGACAACATCAGCAGCAGCAGGAACAACGACACCAGTCACAGTCGACGAAGCACCACCAACACCCGCACAACAACTGAATCCGACTCAACGCGAAGTCCACCGAAGCGCCAACTTCGTCGCCAGTTTTTACTCCAACTCCGACGCATACCAACGTTCACCCGGACACCGCGCCTCTGAAGAGATCTGGCACGCACGCACAGGACATCCAAGCAACACGGTTATAAATAACACGATAAGAGCAGGAGTTCTTGACAAAGACTCCCTACTTCTACCCGATGGCAGAGAACTCCAGAAGGCACGAGGGACTTGCCTTATATGCCCCGAAGCTGACTTACCTCATCGACCGTTCGCTCCACATCACAACCCGAGCGCTCCAGTGTACGCACCACTCGAAAAGGTCTACAGCGACATCCTCTACAATCGCGAACCCGGACAAGTCACCTACAACTACACCATCACCTTCATCGACGCTGCCACTCGATACGTCTGGCATCGCAATCTACCCAGCCGCGACATGGCACTCGCAGCATTCGCCGCGTGGCTACCGATAGCAGAGAGAGAGTCTGGAACACAACTGAAAAGCTTCCAGTCAGACGGAGGTGGCGAGTACACCTCTTAGCGCTTCAAGCAGTTCCTGGCGGAAAGGGGGATCAAGCAACTCCTCTCCCTTCCCTACGCACATCAGCAGCAAGGTGTTGCAGAAAGAATGAACAGGACCCTGCAGAACAGCATGCGCAAACTGTTACGTGGCATGCGGCTACCCAACCACCAGTGGCCAGCAGCAATGGACCATGCTGTCATGCTGCACAACTTGTTGTCGTCGTCGTCACTCCCGAACAACGCATCACCGCATCTGCTGTGGACAGGGAAGCAGGGCAGCACAAAAATGTTACGAGTCTTCGGGTGCATGGTACAGTACAGACCCCCAGAAGCACGAGCGGGAAGATTTTCACAACGGGCACAGTGGGGACTACACCTCGGCATCGAGAAAAATTACAACGCGTGGAGAATCTTCGACGTCCACACAAAAGAAACAGTAGCAGCACGAGATGTGATCTTCTACGAACGACTCACCCTTCAGACGTACCTCGCCAACTTGCACGAGAATCGGGACCTCACCAGTGGCTTTCGTGGTGACCGAGCCTTCGCGTCAGCAGCGGATGAAACAGACTGGGATGAGCAGAACGTCGACAACGCATCGGAGGAAGCCGGACCTCTTCCGTACTGCTCCGTCGACGTGCCCATGGATGAGGATAATCCTCGCGACAGTAACAACGCCGAAGTCTTCTACCATTTCGCCGACAATGGTTACGTAACACCTGCGACAGTCAACACCAACGAAGCAGAAAGGGTAGGGCCAAATTTCATACCCGACCCAGAAGCGGGAGACGAAGCAGCTTATCCCGAGGATCCAGAACTCCCTCGATACTCACAGACTGGGCTGCAAATCCTTGGTCTCGTCACCGCAGTCCATGGCGCCGCCATTCCTAAGGAGCCTGCGACGGTTCAACAGGCTCTGGGGGGGGAACATAAGGAGAAATGGCGTGAAGCCATGGACAAAGAGCTGAAGGCACTGGAGGAGCGCAACACCTGGAAAATCGTTCCCATCGGCGTAGCACAAAACAAGACTATCCTTACCGGAAAGTGGGTCTTCCGTGTGAAGACGAAAGCTGACGGCACCATCGACAAATTCAAAGCTCGCTGGGTCGTACGCGGCTTTGACCAGGAGCACGGAAGAGATTACACCGAAACCTTCGCTCCGGTCAGCCGTCACACCTCACTCCGAATCCTCATCGCCGACGCCGCCATGAAGAAAAAGAAACTGGGACAAATCGACGTCGCAAACGCATTTCTCTACGCACCTGTGGATGCAGAAATCTTCGTCGAGCTCCCGCACGACTCCCACGGCGAACCCAACCGAGTCTGTCAACTGCTTAAGTCGCTCTACGGGATCAAGCAGGTACCGCGACTGTGGCAGCAGTACCTACACGCCCGCCTCATTCGCATCGGTTTCAAACAACTCCCGCATGACCAGGGCATGTATCGCCTCACAAAGGGAAGTGACTACGTTCTCCTAATCGTCTACGTGGACGATCTCCTCTACATTGGGTCAACCGACGGCATCGCCACGTGGTTCGAAGGGGAGCTTCAGAAAGACCTCACGCTCACGGTCTCTTCTACCGTTACGCAGTACCTCGGGCTCAACATCCGCGAGGAAGAAAACGCAATCTATCTAAGCGCCGAGAAGTACGCCGACACCATCGCGAAACGCTTCAGCCTCACTCCAAGCGCCATCTCCACGCCTTACCGCTACACGTCAGGAACCGAAAAGGGACGATCTACCCTACTCAAGCCCGCCGGCATACGCGACTATCAGAAGAAGCTCGGATGTCTTCTCTTCGCAACAGTCACATGCCGTCCCGACTTATCCTACTCCGCGAGCCAGCTCGCCACCTATCTCAAGAAGCCTGAAGCAGAGCATCTGGCGGAACTCGATCGCGCTCTCCACTATTTCGTCAGCACCGCGACGATGGGATTAACTTATCACAAAAACGCAACTACACCGACCAAGCTAATCGGCTACGACGACGCCGATCACGCCGGCGACACCGATAACAGGCGCTCACGCACCGGCTATGTCTACCGCCTCGAGCCTATCGGTCCTATCTCCTGGCAGTCGAATAAGCAGGAGTTAATCGCACTGTCTTCAGCTGAAGCGGAATATATTGCACTCTGCTCAGCCACCAAGGAGGGACTTTACCTTCGCGAACTGCTGGAAGAAGCGAAGTTAGCCGAGTTACCCAGCTTCACCGTGTTCTGCAACAACCAGTCAGCAATTCGCATCGCCAACAAGAACGGCTTCGCAAACAGGACGAAACACATCGCCCTGCGCTATTTCTTCGTGAAGGACGAGATCGAAAAGGGGAAACTCGATCTGTCATACTGTCCCACGTCTGAGATGGCAGCCGATTACTTGACCAAGAAGCTCGGAAAGCAGAAGTTCGAATACTGCATGCTGCTGACTGGACAAGGCCACGTCACCTGCGGCGACACTCCAGAAGCGAAGGGGAGTGTTGGAAACAATAAGTCTTAGTGCGCTTCTGTCGTGTCAAAACCCAAGACACTAGCGAAGCAGTCCGAATCGAAGCATCGAGTCAAACCTCGGAGGTTAGGGTAACCGCCTGGAGGTTACGGGAAAGTCAAAGGTCAGCGACCTTTGACTCGACAATTACAGCGCGACAGTTAAGGACACACAACTGACTCGTTACAGAGCAGTTGCCCGAGTCGCACTGTATCGAATCGCAATAGCAAATACAGTTATCTATCCATTCGTATTCCCTGTACTCTTATATAAAACCTTGTATTTGCTTGTTTAATTTAATCCACTTTGCTCTCACACGCTAGTGCAAGGTCGGTTCACAAGTTTCATTAAACGCTTCTGCTATTACAAAGTTTCTTACCCAGAGTCATCCTCTGCAAAGATCCTTAAGGGCTTTCTCAGCCCAACAAAATGAATGTTCTTGTAAGGATAAGGACTGCTGGAACCTTGCAAGCAATTTGAGATGGCGACTAAATACCTTGTTGAAGGTACCAACCTAGCAAGGTTTATTAGATATGCCTTCACTTACGTATGGCAAAATAGATTACTTTAATACTGTTGGGAACAAAAAAGTTAAGCGCCTCTGTCGTGTCAGTACTCAAGACACAAAACGAAGCAGCTCAAGTCGAAACAGCGCGAGTCAACCAACGAGGTTAACGTAACCGTCGGAGGTTACGGAAAAGTCAAAGGGCAGCGACCTTTGACCTGACGCAGCGCGACAGCAAGGACAAACAACTGACTCGACATTGAGCAGTTGCCCGAGTCGCACTGTATCGAACCGCAACAGTAAAATTAGTTATAATGTCTCTTCATATCCTCTGTACTCATCTATTTATATTCTTGTATTTCTTTGCTTTTATCAACTTACTTTGCCCTCACATACTAGCGCAAGGTGGTTCAATAGCTTTATTCAACGCTTCCGCTATTACAACATCTACTCAAACTTTAACTCTACAAAGATCCTAGGGCGTTTCAGCCCAACATGGTATGAGAGCAGTTAGAGTTAAAATTCATTATTCAACACTCAGTACATCAAAGAGACATGTCTGCTAGAAAGGAGAGGAGCTCCTCCAACGGCTCTCCCGGTACTACCCCTACTCCACCACCTGCCTCTGGCCTACTGATAGAGGAGGGGACAACGACGAGACCAGCAGCTGGGTCTACGGAAACACCCGCAAACCAAGGCGCGGGCTTTGATCCAAGCATGATGGAGAAATTTTTATCCTTCATGTCCTTCTACGAGCAGCACCAGCAAGGAGCACCTGCGCAATCAAACAACAGCAACAACAACAACAACAACGTGACGCCTATGAGTCTCGATGGCTCATCCTACGCGTGCGGGAATCAACATCAACAACCCACCTTTGCTCCGTACGAGCCCCAGCGTGGCTCCGTCAGCTTTATGCCGCAACCACAACCTGCACCGGGACAAGAGAGAGCACTGGACGCATTACAAGTTCAGTCGCAATTCGCGCACGTTTTAAAGCTGCAAACGACAAAGCCCTTTGACGGAAAAGACTTCTTCACCTGGTCTTTCGAATTCGAGCTGATGATGGAAGGAGCGCAAATCCTTGGCTTCTTCGACGGGTCCCTGCCATATCCAACAAACGGCACACAGTATGAGAAGCAGCAGCATACTTATCAATCAATGATGGCGTACACTATACTACTGAGGAACATTACCCCGGCCCAACAGCAGAACATCAGGCCTTACCGAGGCTACGGCAACTCCGCGGAGCTCGCGTACAACCACATGAAGAACCTGTATCAAGCAACAGACAGTGTAAACCAAAGCCGGTTAATGGCGCAGCTAACAACAATCGAAATGAAGCCAGGCGAAAAAGGCATGGAGTATATCAGTCGCTGCCGCGAGCTGCGCGACAGGCTCCTTCGATGTCGAGGTTCAATTTCAGAAGACGCCTTCGTCACGGTCGTCATCGGCAGTCTCGGCCCTCACTGGCGCTCCACTCGCGCCATATTACGAGCACACGGAAGAATCTCCGAAGCGGCACTCTGCGCCGAAATCCACGCCGAGCAGCAAGATATGGACCTGCAAGAAGAACGACATAAGAAAAAGGCATCAGTACCAGAATTCGCCTTTCACACCCAGCGACGCTACAACAATAGCAACACTCGACAGCAACAACAACCGAAGCTAGTACCTCCTTTTTGCCATATATGCAAGACTTCAGGACATCCTCGCACTCACTGCCCGTATCGTCATCAATCGACAGCACCACAGCGACAACTCCGACCTTCGAGCAGCCAAGTCACCTCGACGCAAGCAGCCCCAACAACTTCAGTCCAAGCTTCAACGACTCCAACAGGACAACCTGCGCAAAAACCAAGGAACATCGTCAACTGCATGGCAAAGATAACCGACTCCTGCACAACCGAGTCACCACCGTACTACTCACCCGAAGAACAACTTGACAACAGCATGCGTCGCCGCGAATCTCTTCAACCGAATCCGACGTACGCCGCCATTGCTCAAAGTGAACCATCCGGGAAAGATACTTGGTTCTTGGACAGCTGCTGCGGACAACACATGTGCTCTTCGGGACGCTTCGTCCAACGCGAACATCGACTTCAACGAGAGGTCGTCATCACAGTTGCCAACAATCAGAACATGCGCACACGACGACAAGGAGTGGTACAGCTTCAGACCAGGGAGACTAATGTTATACTACACATGTCAAAGGTACTAATAGCAGAAGGACTCGGCTACAACTTACTAAGCGTCAGCCAGTTGATGGCGAAGGGCATCCACCTGGAAGCCGACAGCACCACCCAGGAATTTAAATTATATCACGGGAAAGGCGGCCTTTACATCGGGAAGGCAGTTCTGAAGAACAACGTCTTCGTCCTGGATTTCGTCCTGGACCTGGGCACCGCAGACAGCGACGCTATTGTTAACTTCACGGACTGGACGCACCCTCCAGATCTTGATCCAGAATTCAGCCCGGAAGGCTTCTGGTACTCCCATACTATCCCTGAAGCAGAACGAACACGCGCATTAGCAACAATACAACACTCGACAGCAGCAGAGACAACATCGGCAGCAGCAGAGACATCATCGGCAGCAGCAGAAACAACAACAACAGCAGCAGAGACATCATCGGTAGCAGCAGAAACAACAACGACAGCAGCAGAGACAACATCGGCAGCAGCAGCAGGAACAACGACACCAGTCCTCGTCGACGAAGAACCACCAACACCCGCACAGCAGTTGAAACCAACTCCACGAGAAGCCCACAGAAGCGCAAAATTCGTCGCCAACTTCTACTCCAACTCCGACACGTATCGACGATCACCCGGACATCGCGCCTCCGAAGAAACCTGGCACGCACGATTGGGACATCCAAGCAACACAGTCTTAAACAACACGATAAGAGCAGGAGTTCTCGACAAAGACTCCCTACTACTACCCGACGGCAGAGAACTTCAAAAGGCACGAGGGACTTGTCTTACCTGCCCCGAAGCTGACTTACCACATCGACCGTTCGCTCCTCATCACAACCCGAGCGCACCGGCGTACGCACCACTCGAGAAGGTGTACAGCGACATCCTCTACAATCGCGAACCAGAACAAGTCACCTACAACTATACGATTACCTTCATCGACGCCGCCACTCGATATGTCTGGCATCTAAACCTACCAAGCCGCGACATGGCACTCGCAGCGTTCGCCGCCTGGCTACCAGTAGCAGAACGAGAGTCGGGAGCACAGCTGAAAAGCTTCCAGTCAGACGGAGGAGGAGAATACATCTCTCAGCGCTTCAAGCAGTACCTGGCGGAAAAAGGAATCAAGCAACTCCTCTCCCTTCCCTACGCCCATCAGCAGCAAGGTGTCGCAGAACGAATGAACAGGACTCTGCAGAACAGCATGCGCAAACTGTTACGTGGCATGCGGCTACCCAACCACCAGTGGCCTGCAGCAATGGACCACGCTGTCATGCTGCACAACTTGATGTCGTCGTCCTCACTCCCGAACAACGCATCACCGCATCTGCTGTGGACAGCGAAGCAGGGCAGCACAAAAATGTTACGAGTTTTTGGGTGCATGGTACAGTACCGACCCCCTGAGGCACGAGCGGGAAGATTTTCACAACGCGCACAGTGGGGACTACACCTCGGCATCGAAAAGAATTACAACGCGTGGAAAATCTTTGACGTCCACTCAAAAGAAACAGTAGCAGCACGTGATGTGATCTTCTACGAACGCCTCACCCTTCAGACATACCTCGCCAACTTGCACGAGAATCAGGACCCCACAGGTGGCTTTCGTGGTGACCGAGCATTCGCCTCAGCAGCAGACGAAGCAGACTGGGACGAGCAGAACGTCGACAACGCATCTGAAGAAGGCGGACCTCTCCCGTTCTGCTCCGCCAACGTCCCGATGGACGAAGAACATCCTCGCGAAAGTGCCAACGCCGAAGTCTTCTATCACTTCGCCGACAATGGTTACGTAACACCTGCAACAGCCAACACCAACGAAGCAGAAAGAGTAGGACCGAATTTCATACCCGACCCAGAAACGGGAGATGAAGCAGCTTATCCCGAGGACACAACACTCCCCCGCTACTCACAGACCGGACTGCAGATTCTCGGCCTCGTCACCGCAGTCCATGGCTCCTCTCTTCCTAACGAGCCTGCGACAGTTCAACAGGCTCTGGGGGGGGAACACAAGGAGAAATGGCGTGAAGCCATGGACAGAGAGTTAAAAGCATTGGAGGAACGCAACACCTGGAAAGTCGTTCCAGCAAGCATAGCAAGAAACAAGACCATCCTTACCGGGAAGTGGGTCTTCCGCATCAAAACGAAAGCAGATGGCACAATCGAGAAGTTCAAGGCACGATGGGTCGTGCGAGGATTTGATCAGGAACAAGGCCGGGACTTCACCGAGACATTCGCCCCGGTCAGCTGACACACCTCTCTCCGAATCCTCCTTGCGATCGCCGCCATGAAGAAGAAGAAACTGCGACAAATCGATGTCGCTAACGCTTTCCTCTACGCACCCGTCGACGCCGAAATCTTCGTCGAGCTCCCTCACGGTACTCACGGGGAACCCAATCAGGTCTGTCAACTACTAAAATCGCTTTACGGTATCAAACAGGCCCCACGACTGTGGCAACAGCACCTACACACCCGCCTCATCCGCATCGGATTCCGTCAACTACCTCACGATCAAGGCATGTATCGACTCACCAAAGGCGCCAACTACATCCTGCTCATTGTCTACGTCGACGATCTACTCTACATCGGCTCTACCGACGACATCGCTACCTGGTTCGAAGGGGAGCTGAAAAAGGACCTCACACTCACGGTCTCCACTACCGTCACTCAGTATCTCGGGCTCAACATTCGCGAAGAAGAAAATGCGATCTATCTCAACGCCGAGAAGTACGCCGACACCATCGCCAAACGGTTCGCACTCACACCTGCTACTATCCACACGCCATACCGCTACACGGCAGGAAACGGCAAAGGAAGCTCCGTCCTACTTAAGACCGCCGGAATACGCGACTACCAGCGAAAACTGGGCTGTCTGCTCTTCGCAGCCGTCACCTGCCGCCCAGACCTGTCCTACTCCGCTAGCCAACTCGCTACCTATCTCAAGAGGCCCGAAGCAGAACACCTAGCAGAACTCGACCGTGCTCTTCACTACTTCGTGAGCACCGCAACGATCGGCCTGACGTACTACAAAGACACAACTACGCCGACGAAACTAATCGGCTATGTCGATGCCGATCACGCCGGCGACTCAGATAACAGGCGCTCTCGCACTGGCTACATCTATCGCCTAGAACCTATCGGACCTATTTCCTGGCAATCGAGCAAGCAGGAACTAATTGCGCTCTCCTCAGCTGAAGCAGAATATATCGCCCTTTGCTCAGCCACCAAGGAAGGACTCTACCTTCGCGAGCTGCTGGAAGAAGCAAAGTTAGCCGAGTTACCCAACTTCACCTTGTTCTGCGACAACCAATCCGCAATTCGCATCGCCAACAAGAGCGGATTCGCGAACAGAACGAAGCATATCGCCCTGCGATACATCTTCGTGAAAGACGAAATCGAGAAAGGGAAACTCGATCTATCCTACTGTCCCACGTCCGAGATGGCAGCCGACTACTTGACCAAGAAACTTGGAAAACAGAAGTTCGAGTACTGCATGCTGCTGACTGGACAAAGCCACGTCACCATCAGCGACACTCCAGAAGCGATGGGGAGTGTTGGGAACAAATAAGTTAAGCGCCTCTGTCGTGTCAGTACTCAAGACACAAAACGAAGCAGCTCAAGTCGAAACAGCGCGAGTCAACCAACGAGGTTAACGTAACCGTCGGAGGTTACGGAAAAGTCAAAGGGCAGCGACCTTTGACCTGACGCAGCGCGACAACAAGGACAAACAACTGACTCGACATTGAGCAGTTGCCCGAGTCGCACTGTATCGAACCGCAACAGTAAAATTAGTTATAATGTCTCTTCATATCCTCTGTACTCATCTATTTATATTCTTGTATTTCTTTGCTTTTATCAACTTACTTTGCCCTCACATACTAGCGCAAGGTGGTTCAAGAGCTTTATTCAACGCTTCCGCTATTACAACATCTACTCAAACTTTAACTCTACAAAGATCCTAGGGCGTTTCAGCCCAACAAATACTACAACCTGCACTACCATAGGAATGGACCACAGCCAGAAGAACCCACGCATTTCTTTCGCAAGTTTCATCTTACTACACCCTGAATTTGGCCCGCTTAAGCTGGGTGCATTGCCCTGATTGCCCTGTTTGTTTAGGGTGGAAGAGAAGACCACCCTCAGACAAAAAAAAGTGTCCAAGTGACAAGCTCACCATGCTGAAGCTTCATCACTGCTTATATCAGCAACAAGCTACTATACCAGCAGCGGCACCTGACTCACCAGCACCAGCACCTGATCTACCAGCAGCAGCACCTGACCCACCAGCACCAGCACCTGACCCACCAGCACCAGCACCTGATCTACCAGCAGCAGCACCTGACCCACCAGCACCAGCACCTGATCTACCAGCAGCAGCACAGCAGGCATAGACTAGAGCACTCGACAGCCAGCATTGCCTCAGCAGAAACAGAACCAGCTGCAGCACTACACCTCTCTTCCTCCCACTGTAAGCGCGGCCACTGTCGAGTTTCAAACCCGGCTTCACGTCAAGGATCCGGTCTACATCCACAGTCGCAGGTAGTCACCTACCCCCCCATTTTCAGCCCGTACCAGCAGCAGCAGCAGCAGGGGCAGCATCAGCAGTTGTGAAGTGCACTACACCAGCCTCCCTCCCAGTCTAGGCGCAGCCACACTGGTGAGGTCCAGATCAGGCTTCACGTCGTGAATCCTGTCTACATCCACCGTTGCAGGGGTCATTGGTAGGAACCTCTGAGGCGCTACAAAAATCGACCCTCCTCCGCTGCTACACCAGTCTGCCTCCCAGTCTAGGCGCAGCCACACTGGTGAGGTCCAGATCAGGCTTCACGTCGTGAATCCTGTCTACATCCACCGTTGCAGGGGTCATTGGTAGGAACCTCTGAGGCGCTACAAAAATCGACCCTCCTCCGCTGCTACACCAGTCTGCCTCCCAGTCTAGGCGCAGCCACACTGGTGAGGTCCAGATCAGGCTTCACGTCGTGGATTCGATCCACATCCACCGTTGCAGGAGTCATCGGTAAGAACCTCTGAGGCGCCACAAATATCGACCCTCCTCCCCCAGTGCTGCTGCTGCCCGCAGCACCACCACCCACTGCTTCCTCCGCCTCCATTCGCCTCAGCAGGCTGTATCTGCTTAGGGACTTTGTGAAGAACCGAGGGTTAGGCTCGGGCCGAGCCGCCATGGCAAACGTGTGGCTCCTGCTTCGGCCGTACGTGGCTTCTCGCATTGCCTCCATCATCTCTTCCGAAGCTGCGCCTCGGGCCGCCGGACCAAAGCCCTGGCTCATGGTCATTGCTGCTAGCAGCGCTTCGCCCGCCAACGGCGGCCCCGAGCCTGCTGCCGAGCCTGGCAGCTTGCCTCGGTCGAGCGGGCTTCCAAAATCTCCGGCGGCGTCCACAGGGCGTTTCCCAGCATTACCCCCCATGCGAAGGGCGTTTTCTAAACTCTTCCGGCTGGTGCCCATGCCACTAGCTAGCGCCCTACGAGCAGCGGCAGCAGGAGATTCGGCATTCTCTGCTGTGGAAGCAGAAGTACCAGCAGCGCCAGCAGCAGCAGCGGTGGCAGCAGCGACAGCTGGGATAAGCTTTCCACTGCTGCTAGAAGGACGACTCCCACCACCTCCTCCAGCCTTAGACGCCAGAGGAGCCAACAAATCGTCCTTCTCTTTCTTATGCACCTCCTCCTCTTCCTCCTCTCCTTCCTCTCGCTCTCCCTTCTCCCCCTCTCCCTCCTCTTCTCCCTCGCCCTCTCCCTCCTCCCCTTCCATCACCTCCACCTCAGGTACCGGCTCCAGGGATACTTCAGTAAGAGACGCCTGCCGGACCTGCCGCCACACCGGAGGCTCGGCCGAGCCTGCCGCATCCACCGCACCAGCTTCAAGCCCAGCCGATCGAGGCCGACCGGTTTCCCCACCGCCCAACCCCTCTGCTGCGGCAGAATCCGAGGCCCCTTCTTCTGCGCGTGCCTTCTCCTCCTCCTCCATTGCTGCAATGCGCCGGGGGAGGGTTTCCCAATCGCCCACCGTTGGGACGCTCTCTGAGAGGCTGCGACGGGCGCGGGAGAGAGATATGGGCGGCACAACTGCCAACTCTGCCTCCTTGCCTCCCCCTCCTCCTGCTGCTCCTCCTGCTGCTTCTCCTGCTGCTGCAGAAGCTCCTTCAGCTGCCCCCTGTGACTCCACAGAAGTGGACTTAGGCAACGGGAACCGGAAATCCTCTGGAATAGACGCAACTGCCTCATCAGACCCAGCCGAAAGAGCAGCAGCAGGAGCACCGTCTGACTCTGCAAGAGCAGTACCAACGGCAACAGCACCCGCGCTGGCAGAGGCTGTTACTACAGCAGTTATTTTCTCTTCCATCTCTCCAGTCTTCTCCCCATTAGCACGTACCACCATTCCCTCTAATTCACCCGCAGCAGCAGCCGTTTCAGCAGGAATATCATCACCAGCAGCACCAGCAGAACCAGCAGCGGCAGCAGCAGAAGAGCCGCCACGATCAGGAGACATGACCCTAGGGGAATACACCGGTGCAAGCACGGCCCCGCGGGGAACAGGGCTCCAGTCATTGTCCGCGCTGCGGCTGGCGAGGTGCTGAAGCCCCACGAGCAGCAGCAGCACGAGGCGTTCCATCTTGAGATGATCCACATGCTGCAGCGTCTGTAGGAGCGTCAGGTCCGTGTGCCCCTGCACCCTGCTGTCTAGCCCGAACCTGGGTGGGGGGAAAGAGTGAAGAGGGAGAATGAGAGCAAGGGAGATGGCAGGAGGAGAACTGGGAAAGAACGTGATGGGGAGCTGAAGCAGCGTCTGCAGGAGCGTCAGGTCTGTGTGCCCCTGCACTGCACCCTGCTGTCTAGCCCGAACCTGGGTGAGGAATGAGGAAGGTGGAAGGGAGAGATAAGAGAATGAGAGAAGGAGTTGGCAGGGGGAGGATACAGAACAAGGTGACGGGGAGCTGAAGCAGCGTCTGCAGGAGCGTCAGGTCCGTGTGCCCCTGCACTGCACCCTGCTGTCTAGCCCGAACCTGGGAATGGGGATAGGCGGAACGAGGGAGGAAAAGGACAAAAACGGGAGGTGGTGCTTGGGAGGGTATGTGGGTGGCTGGGTGGGTGGGTTGACGGGGGTTGGAAGCAGAAGGGGTGCTACAGCCGAAGCAGCAGCGCTTCTTGTGCATGGGAAGCAGGGGAAACAGGGGCAGCAGGGGCAGGAGAGGTAGCGGAGGGGAGGGAGCGGCGGGTAGATGGTGCAAGCGCACGAGCAGCAGCAGAAGCAGCAGCAGCAGCAGCAGCAGAAATCTCAAGACGCAATGATCAAATTATCCATTCACGGAATGAGAACTCCAGAATAAGCATACCAAATGGTGTTGTCTCCTCCAAGACAAGTTCACCAGGCAGCCTCCAGTCCAGCACCGCCTCCATCTGCTGCTGCAAGCTGAGCAGCCTGTCTCTCTTTACAAGGCATGGCATGAACTGCAGGCTTTTGAGACGTCTCAAAAGCTGAGCAGCCTGTCTCTCTTTACAAGGCATGGCATGAACTGCAGGCTCGCTGTGGTCGAAACTCTTCCATTTCTTGTACGAGGCGTGAACCCAGTCATTCAAAGTGAACGCAGAGAGAAAAGTTGAGCAACGGTGTACAGAATGGTGCTTAGCTGAACGAACCGAATTGTGTTCTCTGCCATGGTAACCAGCCAGTCCAGCACCGCCTCCATCTTCTGCTGCAAGCCGCCTTGCTTTCTTTGTTATTCTGAAGTGACTTTAGTTTTGAGTCGACTCAAAAGTCACCTCTGTGTCGAGCACCTACGTACCGAATTGTGTTCTCTGCCATGGTAACCAGCCAGTCCAGCACCGCCTCCATCTTCTGCCGAATGCTCTCCGTGCTCTCCTGCAGAAAGGGGGTTGGCATGGCATGTGTGCGTGAGTATGTGTTACATGTGTGCACAGTGCGGGTATGTGTGTGGGCGCGTACAACCAGCCAATCCAGAACCGCCTCCATCTTCTGCCGAATGCTCTCCGTGTTCTCCTGCATGGAGAGAGCGGGAATGTGTGTGGGGGGGTGGAGAGGGGGGGATGGGATGTGTGTACAAGTCAGTCCCTACACGACCAGCCAGCCAGTCCAGCACCGCTTCCATCTTTTGCCGGATGCTCTCCGTGCTCTCCTGTGGGGAAAGGGGGTTGGAATGAGTGAGTACGTGCCGAATGAGTATGCGTGTGTGTGTGGGCGCGTACAAGTGTGTATTAGTCTAATACAAGTGTGCAAGATTATTTCTGAAGCGACCAGCCCTTCAGTCCAGCACCGCTTCCATCTTCTGCAGGATGCTCTCCGCGCTCTCCTGGAGAGGCGAGTGGGAGGGAGGAAAGGTTGAGGGGCGGAGTAGTTTCTCTAAGCTTGTGAATGCATGTGTAAGTATGGACGGTTCATCTTATCGACCAGACCAGTCCTGCACCGCTTCCAGCTTCTGCCGGATGCTCTCCGCGCTCTCCTGCAGAGGAGGTAAGAAGGAAGGTGGGGCAGCATGTGCGCGTGTGAGAGTTTGTGATGGGGTGTGTATGGGTAACCTTGTTATCGAAAAGTCCAGCACCGCCCCCAGCTTCTGCCGGATGCTCTCCGCGCTCTCCTGGAGAGGGAGAGGAGGGAAGGGGGTGTGCAGCTGAATGGATGTGTGTAATGTGTGTGGTGGTCAAGTCATTGCAGATACGACCAGCACAGTCCAGCACCGCCGTCAATACACCACACCACACCACACCACACCACGCCGAACCGCACCACATCTCACCACACCACACCCCACCCCACCGTACTGCACCCACCTGCTCTATGTCTTGTGACTGAGGCAGCGTGCGTTTCAACCGACCACACTGACAGAAGCAGGCAGAGCAGTGAAGGCATGGCGACCCCTCGATACCACACTACACCACATCACATCACACCGCACCGAACCGCACCACAACACACTGCACCACACCAAACCGCATCATACATAGCACACCCCACCCACCTGCTCTATGTCTTGGCGACTGCAGCAGCATGCGCTTTAACCAGCCATAGACAGAAGCAGGCAGAGCAGAGAAAGCATGGTGACCCATGGTTACCACACCACACCGCATGGCACCGCACTGCACCCCACCCCACCCACCTGCTCTATGTCTTGCGACTGGAGCAGCGTGCGTTTCAACCGCCCACAGACAGAAGCAGGAAGAGCAGAGAAAAGCGCCTCCCTCTGAGTCTCCACGCATGCTGGGCGCATCACCTGAAGGGAAAAAGAAAGGGAGCACGCAAGAGGAGAGGGAAACCATGACATAGGGAACACTTTTGAGGCGCCTCAAAAGACATAGGGAACACTTTTGAGGCGCCTCAAAAGACATAGGGAACATTGGCTGGGCTGGGGAGGATGAGCACACAGACAGTAGCAGGTAGAGCAGAGAAAAGCGCCTCCCTCTGAGTCTCCACACATGCTGGGCGCATCACCTGGTAGCAGGGAGAGAGAAAGAAAAAGAAAGAGCAGGCGAGGATGAAGACACAGAGGAGGATGAGCCTCCGTCTGAGTCTCCACACACGCTGGGCGCATCACCTGATGATAGGGAGGGGGCGGGGATAGGAAGTAGAGGGGAGGGATGAGATCAAGGCCCATGGGCTTACACACACCAGCCACACAATCGGCCAGAAGGGTCACCTTGGAAAAAAATAAGTGAAATGGAAAGGTACGGGAGAGAAAAGGGTAGGGTAGGCATACCATTGTGTTGATCATGTTGACAATGTTGGTGTATTGCAGCGCCATGCCGTTCACTCCGAGCTCATTACTCATTGCTACCACCCGCAAGAAGGGAAATGAGAGCAGCACATAACGCGGCGCCGCAGATCAGGAAGGGAAAGCGAATGGGAGATGTACCATGGTGTCAATCATGCTGACAATGTTGGCGTACTGCAGCGCCATGCCGTTCACCCCACCCACCCACACACACGGTGTACCAGCAGGCTCACCAGGTCCCACCAGCACCAAGGAGAAGGGAGAGAGAGCAACACATATCATACCATGGTGTCAATCATGTTGACTGTGTTGGCGTACTGCAGCGCCATGCTAGCAAGCAATGCCAGCGTACCATCATGGCATGGGGAAGGAAGAGAGAGAGCATCGCATACCATCGTGCCGATCATGTTGACAATGTTGGCGTACTGCAGCGCCATGCCGTTCACTCCGAGCAGATTGCGGAGTGTTACTACCAGCATGAAGGGAAAGAGGGAGCAGCACATACCATGGCGCCATTGATCATGAAGGGGAAGGGAGCGAGAGTAACACATAACTCACCATGGTGTCGATCATATTGACAATGTTGGCGTACTGCAGCACCATGCCGTTCACTCCGAGCTGATTGCTACCACCAGCCAAGGGAAAAGGAGAGCCGCACATACCAAAGAGAGCAGCACATAACTCACCATGGTGTCAATCATGTTGACAATGTTGGCGTACTGCAGCGCCATGCCGTTCACTCCGAACAGATTGCGGAGTGTTACTACCAGCATGAAGGGAAAGAGGGAGCAGCATATACCATGGCGCCATTGATCATGAAGGGGAAGGGAGCGAGAGTAACACATAACTCACCATGGTGTCGATCATGTTGACAATGTTGGCGTACTGCAGCGCCATGCCGTTCACTCCGAGCTTCCTCAGATCAGCAGCCGAGGGCGGCGTGCCGGACATGAGGCGCCCCACCTTCACCACTGCAGGGGGCAAGGGGAAGGAGGAGACATAGTGGGGTTGGATAGATAAGAAGGAAGAGGGGTGCATGGGCAGCATGGATGGGGCAGGCAGATCCGGGGAGGCGTGCCCGGCATGAGGCGCCCCACCTTCACCACTGCAGTGGCTGGGGGAAGGGGGAAGCTTCGAGTCGACTCAAAAGGGGAAGGGGGAAAAGGTGGGGTTGGATTAGGGTTGAGCAAAAAAACGAACACCTGTTCGGTTCGCCTCGAACGTGTTCGAGGCGAACCGAACAGGTTTTTTTTTTTGGCTTAAAATGTTCGCCGAACAGTGTTCGATGTTCGCCCGAACACGTTCGTGTTCGGGCCGCTGCTGCAATTTGCCCGCGACGAACACGAACAGTGTTCGAGGTTCGCCCGAACACGCCTTCACAGGCGAACGGCGAACACCATTTTTTGCTCAAAGTGTTCGCCGAACCGAACAGTGTTCGGTTCGGCAAACGAAGGTGTTCGTGTAGGGGCGAACACGAACACGTTCGTGTTCGCCACTTTGGATAGATACGCCGGGAAAACGGTGCATGAGCGGCATGGATGGGAGGCGGATCAGCAGCTGTGGGAGGCGTGCCGGACATGAGGTGACCCACCTTCACCACTGCAGGGGGAAAGGGGAAGGAGGAAGGGTGTATGAGCGGCATGGATGGGAGGCAGATCAGCAGCTGTGGGAGGCGTGCCGGACATGAGGTGACCCACCTTCAACACTGTAGGGGGAAAGGGGAAGGAGGAAGGGTGTATGAGCGGCATGGATGGGAGGCATGCCGGACATGAGGCGCCCTTCACCACAGAAATCGGTGGGTGAGATTACGATGCAGGTAAGGGTAGAAATGGAGGGGAGGGGGTACAAAGAAAGGAGATGGGATGGGTAGAGAGGAGGGGGAAATGAGCAGAAGATGGGCTTGCTTCCTCAAATCAGCAGCTCATCGGGTGAATGTATGGAAGCAGCAATGACCTTTCTGCACTCACCATCGACCCCAAACACGTCTACGATCTGGTCGTGCAGGAATACGACCACTAGAATCACTCAGTTGTGGCAGGCACGTGGCAGCACAAGGCATGTACACGGAAACACTCACCATCGGCCCCAAACACGTCCACAATCTGGTCGTGCAGGAATATGACCACCTGAACTAGCTTCTCCACCACCTGCCGTTCAGCGCAGACAGGTAAGCAGGCAGGCAGGCAGGCAGGCAGTGCAGACAGGTAAGCAAGTAGGCAGTGCAGACAGGTAAGCAAGCAGGCAGTGCAGACAGGTAAGCAGGTAGGCAGGCAGTGCAGACAGGTAAGCAAGCAGGCAGTGCAGACAGGTAAGCAAGCAGACAGTGCAAACAAAGGGGTTTTGGAGGAGAGGACCAAGGTACCAAAGTGGTGACCACCTGTAGCGCAGTGCAGTGCAGAAAGGTAGGCAGGCACTCACACCAGCTCACCTCACTTGCACTCCCTCACACCACACCAACGCACCTCGTCCATGGTTTTGGACCAGAGCCCTTTCTTCTTCATCGTTTTCACTACCTTCATAGCAACAAGTATCACCCATACAGCATGCACGAGCTCACACCAGCTCACACCAGCTCACACCAGCTCACACCAGCTCACACCAGCTCACACCAGCTCACACCAGCTCACACCAGCTCACACCAGCTCACACCAGCTCACACCAGCTCACACGAGCTCACACCAGCTCACACCAGCTCACACGAGCTCACACCAGCTCACACCAGCTCACACCAGCTCACACCAGCTCACACGCACGCACACGAACTCACACGCACGCACACCAGCTCACACCAGCTCACACCAGCTCACACGCACGCACACCAGCTCACACCAGCTCACACCAGCTCACACGCACACAAACTCACACGCACGCACACCAGCTCACACCAGCTCACACCAGCTCACACGCACGCACACGAACTCACTCCAGCTCACACCAGCTCACACCAGCTCACACCAGCAGACCAGCCCACCTCATCCATGGTCTTCGACCAAAGCCCTTTCTTCTTCATCGTCTTCACTATCTTCTCCTGTGCCTTCATCTCTGCCCGCATCTGCGCTATCAGCTCTGCAGGGACGGGGTGGGTTGAGTTCGGTTGGGACAGGTTGGGTAAGTTGCAGTGCGATGGGAATGGAAGGTGAGAGTGTGCCACCTTCACTATTTCCACCTGCGCTTTCATCTCTGCTCTGCTTGCATCTGCTGCCAGCCCTTCACCTCTGTGGGGAACCAATTGACTTTTGAGTCAACTCAAAAGACACCTCTGCTCGCATCTGCTGCCAGCCCTTCACCTCTGTGGGGAACCAATTGACTTTTGAGTCAACTCAAAAGACACCTCTGCTCGCATCTGCTGCCAGCCCATCACCTCTGTGGGGAACCAATTGACTTTTGAGTCAACTCAAAAGACACCTCTGCTCGCATCTCCTGCCAGCCCATCACCTCTGTGTGGAACCAATTTGGAATGGAAAACAAGGGAAGCAGCAGCATACCTCTGTTGACTGCAGAGTCCGAGTCCTGCTTCACCCGTCTGTCCAGTGACTGCTGCAGCACTCCCTCTTCATGTTAAACAATGCCACCATTCCACCCACCCACCCACCACACACTCACCTCTGTTGACTGCAGAGACCGAGTCCTGCTTCACCCGTCTGTCCAGTAATTGCTGTAACTACTGCTCCAAACCTGCCAACTCCTTGTGTTCAGAAGTCAAGACCAAGGCAGTAACTCCCTTCTGTGCGTGAAAACATGGGAAGCAGCAGCATACCTCTGTTGACAGCGGAATCCGAGTCCTGCTTCATCCGTCTGTCCAACGACTGCTGCAGCACTCCCTCCTTGGTTCGTGTTCGTGCTAAGCAACGCCAACGTCCCACCACCGACCCACCCGTCCCACCACACACTCACCTCTGTTTACAGCGGAGTCGGAGTCCTGCTTCACCCGTCTGTCCAACGACTGCTGCAGCTGCTCCAGATTCGCCAACTCGTGGTACAGCTCCTGGTGGGGTGGAAGGGGGAAAAGACAAGAGCATTGGGGTGGGGGAGAACAGGGGGGAAGAGGGGAATGTGAATAACCGCAACACCTGCTGCAGCTGCTCCAGATTGGCCAACTCGTGGTACAGCTCCTGGTGGGGGAAAAGGGGGGGGGGGGAGGAGGAGGGGAAGGAGGAGGACAGGGGGGAGAAAGAGATACGTGAATCACCACAGAGACTGCTGCAGCTGCTCCGGATTGGTCAACTCGGGGTACAGCTCGTGATGGGGGGAATGGGGGGGGGGAGGAGGATGGGGGGGAGAGGATGGGGGGTTGGCCAACTCATGGCACAATACGCTGCTATGGAGGTTGCAACCCATGGCCCCCGAAATTCAACACAGTATCCACCCACCCACTCACCGTTGTGATCTGCGCCTGCCCCTCCAGCGCCCGCAGCTCCCCCTCCCCCTCTGCTGCGATGCAAGTTGCATTGCAACCCATGGCCCCCAAGAGTCAACACAGAACCCACCCACTCACCGCTGTGATCTGCGCCTGCCCCTCCAGCGCCCGCAGCTCCCCCTCCACCTCCCCCCCCTCCACTTCTCCCTCAGCCTCAACCTTTGATGCTATGCAAGCCGCTGGAGACTCCACACCACTCACCGCTGTGATCTGCGCCTGCCCTTCCAAAGCTCGCAACTCCCCCTCCACCTCCACTGATGTCATTCGGCCCTTGGGTCCATCCATGGTGCCGAGACTGGTGGGGGGAGCAAGGAAGAGAAGAGAGGAAGAGAGGAGTTGGGAAAAAGGGGGGGGGGGGGGGGGGGGGGGGAGAGAGGGACACAGGAGAGGGGGATTGAAGGAGAAAGGGAGAAAGTAGCCGAGTGGCAGGGTCACGGCTTATGCTGATGTCATTCGGCCCTTGGGGCCATCTATGGTGCCGAGGCTGGTGAGGGGGAGAGCGAGAAGAGAGGGGGCAAGGGGGTAAGCAGCGCAGGTAAGGCGGGCTCGTGCGCTCCGACTTTTGAGTCGACTCAAAAGTTGGCGAGGCTGGTGAGGGGGAGAGCGAGAAGAGAGGGGGCAAGGGGGTAAGCAGCGCAGGTAAGGCGGGCTCGTGCGCTCCGACTTTTGAGTCGACTCAAAAGTTGGCGAGGCTGGTGAGGGGGAGAGCGAGAAGAGAGGGGGCAAGGGGGTAAGCAGCGCAGGTAAGGCGGGCTCGTGCACTCCGACTTTTGAGTCGACTCAAAAGTCACTTTTGAGTCGACTCAAAAGTTGGCGAGGCTGGTGAGGGGGAGAGCGAGAAGAGAGGGGGCAAGGGGGTAAGCAGCGCAGGTAAGGCGGGCTCGTGCGCTCCGACTTTTGAGTCGACTCAAAAGTCACTTTTGAGTCGACTCAAAAGTTGGCGAGGCTGGTGAGGGGGAGAGCGAGAAGAGAGAGGGGGCAAGGGGGTAAGCAAGCAGCGCAGGTAAGGTGGGCTCGTGCGCTCTGCTGATGCCATTCGGCCCTTGGGGCCGTCCATGGTGCCGCCGAGACAGGTGGAGGGGAGAAATTGAAGGAGAGAAAGAAAAGAATTGGAGAGAGGGGGTAGGAAGGAAATGGATCATGTAGGCATGGGGCGGATTCATGGCTTCCGCTGATGTCATTCGGCCTTTGGGACCGTCCGTGGTGCCGAGGCTGGTGGGGGCAAAGGGGGGGGTGTGGTTGGAGTTGACAGAGAAAGCGAGTGAGGGGTCAAGGAGCAGGGTCGTGGATTTGCTGGTATCATTCGGCCCTTACGTCCATCCATGGTGCCGAGGCTGGTGGGGAGGAGGAGTCATGACTTCTGCTGGCGACGATCCCAACGTTAAGGCCCAACGGAAGGAAGTCACACTTTTCGGTGCCGAAATTCACACCTGGACTGGAACGCAGGTGCGTGTGGACCTCCAAGCACCATCTCTGCTCTGCATCCATGGCTGTTGTCTTGTCAATTGAGAGACCAAGGGACCCGTGATTGCCTGAGCGTAGGTCAAACAGCCACTGTATGAAGAAGTGTTTTGAGACGTCTCAAAACACTTCTTCATACACGAGATTGCCTGAGCATAGGTCAAACGGCCACCGCCCCACTCACGCACACATCAAACCCCATCCTTCACTAGTCAAGCCCCCATCGCTCAAGTGACAGATGTGCATAACACCCCACTCACGCACACATCAAACCCCATCCTTCACTAGTCAAGCCCCCATCGCTCAAGTGACAGATGCGCATAACAGCCCACTCACGCGTCAAAGGCCTGTGTGAGCGAATGCAATGCCGGGTCCAGACATTGCTTGCCCAGCCGTGCCACATCCCTCGCCACTGCTCTCAACTCGCCCCTGTGTGCAGTGCAGTGCATGAGATGACGGAGGGAGAAGTGTGAGGAACAGAGGAAAGATGGTGGAGGGAGGAAGAAAGACGGGTCAAGTCAAGACATTGCTTGCCCAGCCGTGCCACATCCCTCGCCACTGCTCTCAACTCGCCCCTGTGTGCGTGAGAAAAGACGGTGGGGAGGGGAGGGGGAAGGGAGAAGAGTGAGGAACAGGAAAGAGGACAGAAAAGGTGAAGAGGAGGAAAAGCAAGGACGCCAGCCAGTTCCGAATCCCTGAAGCTCGTCAAAGCAGATCAAGGCTTTTCAAAACCTTCATGTACAGTACAGCAATCAGTCTTCATGTGTTGTGCTGTGCTGTGTGAAGTCAGCAGCACCACCGGTCCCTGATGATCTCATGATCTCTAATAATGCCATCCACCTGCCCACAAACCTGGTCTTTCTCTCCCACGCACGCACCGCTTGTCCTCGGCAGCAATGCACCAGCATCCTTATGCCCTCCCACGCCACCACCTCCGCCCTCAGACCCTCTATGTCCCTCTCCCACACTCACCGGCCCTACCACCCGTCCCAGCCCCACCCATCCTAGCCCTACCACCCGTCCCAGACCCACCACCTGTGTCCCACGCACCGCTTGTCCTCGGCAGCAATGCACCAGGCGTGGTACAAGTCGTCTGACACCAGCATCCTTATGCCCTCCGATGCCAGCACCTCCGCCCGCAGGTCCTCTATATCCCGCTCCCGCACTCACCGGCCCTACCACCCATCCCAGCCAAACCACCCGTGTGCCACGCACCGACCGGCCCTACCATCCGGCCCGGCCCTACCACCCGTCCCACCCTCTCCCACGCACCGCTTGTCCTCGGCAGCGATGCACCACACGTGGTAGAAGTCGTCTGACACCAGCATCCTTATGCCCTCCGATGCCAGCAACTCCGCCCGCAAGTCCTCTATAGCCCGCTCCCATACTCACCACACCAGCCCTATCATCACCTGTCCCAGCCTGTCCTCACCGCTTGTCCTCGGCAGCAATGCACCACACGTGGTAGAAATCATCCGAGACCAGCATCCTTATGCCCTCCGATGCCAGCACCTCCGCCCGAAGGTCCTCTATATCCCGCTCTAGCAGCGACTGGCGCAGGTTGATTGCCCTGACGATCACGTTTGCCACTTCAAACCCCATGATCTCAATTCTGAGACCAAGGAGGGGAAACGGGGAAGGGAAGCCGAGGGGGGAAGGGGAAGGGGGGGAGAGAGGGGAGGAGGGGGAGGAGAATGCGATTGAACACTTGGTACTCATTTTCCTTCGCGTGAATGAATGTCTTAGAACGAGGGTGGGGTTGGGGGGGGGGACAACGGGGTGAGGTGCTTCAGAAGCATGCTACTTATGGAACCTGCACGGACCTGCACGGACCTGCACGGACCTGCATGTACCTGCACGGACCTGCACGGACCTGCACGGACCTGCATGTACCTGCACGGACCTGCACGGACCTGCACGGACTGAACCTCTGCCACTCACTTTCCCTTGGAGCGGATGAGCTTTGGGCCAACAGGGGTGGTCGCCTCCTCTGCTGCAGGCGCTTCCCTGCTAGTCAAAAGCAGGGACATGCCAAAAGAACAGAATGGGGAAAAGAGAGGGGCAGAGGAGACAAGACAGCAGAGAGCGTTTTGGCATCTTTGGGCCCAGTTCCGGGGCTAGGGCTTAATCAAAGGGCAAGCTGGATCCAAACCTGAACACCGAAGTCTATTTTTGAGGCGCCTCATAAATAGACCCTGTTCCGAGGCTAAGAATTAATCAAAGGGCAAACTGGATCCAGCATGCGTGCATTTTTGAGGCGCCTCAAAAGGCATCCGACTTTTGAGACGCCTCAAGAAACGAATTTTGTTTAAGGCGCCTCAAAAGGCATCTGTAGCGTTGAGCTTTCGGCCCCGTCTCTGGGCTTAGGTTTATTCAAAGGGCAAACTGGCTCCGACTCAAAACACCAAAGTGCATGCATGCATGCATTTTAGAGACTAAGATCATGGTCTGGTCGAATGAAGGATAAATGCAGGTTTGGCGACTCAGGATCATGCGGTGCAGTGCGGTTCAAACAGCTTTTGCGGCTCTTCACAAGAGGCCGGTTGTGCCTGGTCGCATGAATGAAGATACGCGCAGTGTGTAAGTTTAGCGACTCACCCTCGCGTGGGTGACGCAGTTGGTGCGGCAGCAGCGCCTGCTGGTGAGGCTGAGGATTGTGAGGACTGTTTGGGGGGGGAAAGGGCAACGGAGGAGAGGAGAGGAGAGGAGAGGAGAGGACTGCTGGTGAGGGCAGAGAAGCAGTGGGTGGAACGATGAAAGAAAATATAGAATGGCGGAGTCACAAAACTAGTCCCTGCTGCTGGTGTGGCTGAGAATTGCGAAGACTGCTTTGAGGATGGAGGGGGCATCAGAGAATAAATAACGGCGTTTGGAGACGTCAGAAAACTAGCGCCTGCTGGTGAAGCCGAGGATTGAGTTGAGAGGACTGTTTGAAAGGGGACAGCGGACAGAAGGGCAACATACAGACAGACACAGAGGGAACGGAGTCACTGACGCATTGAATTAGGCAAACAGGGGCCACAGTGAAACTAGAAGTGACATTGGTGGAAAGGCGACAGCCGTGTGTCGGTGTGACAACAGCTTAAATGTCTGACCCCGCAGCAGCAGAACCGGAGAGAAAAACGAATACAGGAGGCGGGGTGGGGGTTGGGGGGCTGGGAAGAGGGGAAGAGGGGGGGGAGGGCAGGGGGAGGATGGGGAGAAAACGGGGGAAAGGACAAGGGGGGAGAGGGAGGGACTGGGGAGGCGGGGTGGGCGGGAGGGGTCCTCAATGTCTTGATGTCAGTACAAAATCGCTGTGAGATTGCGAGTAGCAACAGCTGAAGTGCCAAAAAAGAAGAAAAAAAAGGGTAGTTACTCCTACGCTAATAGTACAACTCTAACTCCATAATTTCTCGTACGACCTACGCTACTAGTACTACTCTACTCCATAATATCTCGACAATAGTACCTTGAATCCGCGGACGCCCCCCGTTGGCAAACAGTGGATGCCCGTCGCTTCCCGCGGCGACGACTCCACGCCTTTGTCGTCGCCGTTGTCCGTGCTGTCGCCCTGGTCATCCCTGCGACGGCTTTTACTGAAAAGCGACGGCAGGCGACCCGAAGCCGATTTCCCAGCTGTCGCATCGTCAACGCTGCGACCCGACGCTACCTTGGCTTGCGATTGCAATGTTTCGTCAATTTTCGTCAATCCACTTTCATCTTCGCTGACTCGGTCTGGTAACAGGTCCTTGACAGCCGGTTTGGACTGTATACACCCCATAAGTCGCTGGCTAGGGTTAGGAGGCTAATACCGCGAAGCTCAATAACGCGGCATTGTCGATTGTCGCACTCGGTCAAACGTAGAGAAGGGCATTGGTGGATATCTACCAACTGGAATAGCGCAGCAAACCTCGAGGTCTAGGAGAAAGAATATCGGAGAAATAAACAAAACAAAATACCTACGAAATAAATACGATCGGGTATGATATTGGAGGCGCTAAAAACAGAAACAGAACTACCACGAAATATATACGATCGCGTATGTCGCGTCAAGCCACTAGCCAATGTAGCGTCTTTAGGACAAACTCCTACTTCGGGTCACTACTAGGCGGCAAACAAGAGCACCAAGGTAACATGCCAACACCAACGAACGTGCCGACACTAACGAACGAGCCAACAATAACGAACTCAACACTAACGGGTGTGCAGGAAGGCGGGAGCGACGCGAAGGTCGATCTTTGGGACGGGAAGTCCGGCAACCTAGGCTGTCATGGCTATTGATGGCAGCACTTCCTAACCCCACAGCCTGCTGGTTGCTGACTGTGGGTCTGAGGTCACTCTTATTTCACTGACAGGACGCACGCTCTTCATGTCACGACTCACTACTACAAGCGGTAGAGTGGTTTGAGAGGTGATAAATCAGCTGGCTGGAGCTGTGGCTCGTGGAGATGACAAGGGGATGTCAAACAACAGTTCTCGGTAATACGGTAATATGCGTTTATAGGCGGCTAATTTACATATCAAAACGATCAGGTATGGTAGGCTTTGAGAAGGAAGCTAGTGTAACCGTCCCAGTGTTCCGTACGAACGACACAAGCAGCAGTTTCCCGAGAGGTGTCACATGGAACTCTTCACCAGCCTGGACAGTCCTTGACCACATTTGGAACCACCACTCACCACCATCAAGCCAGCTCCACCCCGCACGCACCCGAACTGAAACAAGGATTTTGCACGAACTGTAGCATATTGTACAGGTCCGGGCCCATTCCATCTACAGTATACTGGCGTGGTCATTTTAAATAACAAGCAATGTTGTATGGTTTGGCAAAAAAAAGAACAAGAGGCGACGATATCGTCTTAGGGTTGCGAAGCTTTTTACGTAACTGTAAGTACACATTTTTCTACAATTTATTAATCTGTACATAATACTGTAGTATGACACTGACATGGTGTTTTTTTCCTACGTTCCAAGATTCAGAAAAAACATACTCAGGATTTGTACCCCGCACCTCTTGATTATAGGCTGTCCTTCAACAACTGAGTACCACTACTCTAACTTTCGTAAGTCGTAAAAGTGTCTTCACGTTTAGTTTGCGACGAATCTGACCCTTCCTTAGGGTTTCCCTTTTCTCCCTCCTTCCTCTCGCTGGTTGAGCTCCCCGCTAGTCACGCTCGACCTAGTAGTTCCTACTAAGGTGAGAACCCTAACCTATCAAGCAGAATTAAGTTAGATGATTGCTAGCTATACTAACATATTTTATACTCTAGTGCTGACCGCGTTTAGAAGATGTCAGTTGATTAAGCTTAGGTTTTAGACTTTAGGTCAGGTCTTTAATAAGCCTGCACAGTTCTTTTGTAGATCGTTCCCTTTTCTCTGTTGAATTCTTATTGCCTCGTATTTGCAAATTTTCTCTGACTTTCTCACTTCCTTACTTCTATTCTACTAGGTAGTTAAACTAGTCTGCCGTTTTCATATGTCTAGGTGCATCTTAGCTTGCTGAACTTCGATTTACGTATGTTTTCATGTCGTTTTCTTACTTGTCGTTTTCCATTTTCCTGTTTTTTCCGTTTTCCTTACTCCTCCCATTCTTTCTCTTATCTTCATTCCAGCCACTGAATCCGAGCTGAGATCGAAGCCATTGTGCTACCGACGCCGTAAGTTATTGCGTCGTGCTTTAATTGATCGTTTTGCAAATTCAAAATGTACCTTAGGGTTTCCTGATTATTTGTCGCTGCTTTCTCTTCCAACGCTACCCCAAGCACTAGCGCCACTCACGCCTAGTGTAGCTACTCGCCACTACGTCACCATAGCTCCTTAAGGTTGAGAAAATGAGAACGAGAATGGATGAACTATGAATGAAGTGAGTACAAGTACTAACCCTAATTGGGTTGTACCCCTTGTAGGCTACCCCACTGTAGCCTACACAATATGCAAAAGCTATATGTTCTGACACACCCCCATAGGCAAAGTGGGGGAAAACAAGGGGTCACAAGACCAGTCAAGCAAAGCAAAGCAAAGCAAGCTCAGGGTGGATCACAAAGTCACCACACAGTCCGAGCACAAGGTCAAGGCCACAAGGCCAGTTCACATGCACGGGTAGACATATATATATATATATATATATATATATATATATATATATAAGGCTAAACAAGCAAGAGCAGGTATATATACATATGCAAGAGTACAAGCAAGGTCAAGAGGTGAGCAAGTGAGGCAAGACCGGGACAAGTCCCAGCTGAGTGCAGAAGCGCTGATGATCACAAGGCGCAAGTGCCTTGGTGAAAACATCAGCACTGTTGGCCTCAGAGGCCACGTATGCAAGTCGCAACTGACCACACTGCTGCAGCTCACGAGCAAGAAAGTAGCAGAGAGCAATGTGCTTTGTTCTGTGCTCCAGGCGCTGCTTTCGACACAAGGCCAGCATGGCCTTGTTGTCTACGTACAACACTCGAGGAGAACGAGGCGACTCTCCAAGGTCGCTCAGCAGGTAGGTGAGCCAGCGAAGCTCCTGTACAGCCATGGCCCCGGCGTAGATCTCAGCCTCACAACTGGAGCCGAGAACAGAGGACGAGCGAGTAGCCCGCCACGAAACAGAGCCGGAACCAAGACTGAAGGTGTAACCCTCGGACGACCGCTGAGTAGCCTGGTCGTCAGCCCAAGAAGCGTCCGCGTGCCCAGTGGGGACCACTGGACTCCGCCCTCCAAGCACTAGCCCCATGCCCGAAGTACTGCACAAGTAGCGCAACACCCTCTTCGCTGCAGCCATGTTCTCTGGTCTGTGTCTCCCAGGAGCAACATAGCGTGCAAGAATACTAAGAGGGTATGCAAGGTCAGGTCGTGTGCAGGTCATCAGGTACATGAGGCAGCCAACAAGCTCTGGGTACGGGCCACTCGACTCTACGGACTCATCCGAAGGCAGAGCTGAGAGCGAGTGGCGAGTAGACAGAGGAGTGGCCTAAGGCGAGGAGTACGTGAAGCCGAAGCGCTGAAGGACCTGCTGCACCATGTGTGACTAAGTCAAGGTAATGGTGCGGTGTGCTCTGTCCCGGGTGATCTGCAAGCCAAGGTAGCTGCGCAGTTCACCCAGGTATGTGCACGTGAGTCTCTTCTGCAGCTCCGACTTCACGTAGGCGAGTCCAGCAGTGTCAGCTGTGGCAAAGACCAAGTCGTCGAAGTACACGAGGATGTAGAACGGCGGCAGAGAGGTGTCGGTGCGCAGGAACAACGACGGGTCAGCAGTAGAGGGAGCAAACCCAAGAGCCGCAAGCGTAGTCCTCAGTGTGTCGTGCCACTCACGTGGTGCCTGGCGGAGACCGTAGACTGGCCGTCGGAGGCTCCACTGGGTGCCAGGAGGGAAAGTCCCAGTGAAGCCAGGTGGACGGCGCAGCCAGATCTCCTCGTGCAAGCTACCCTGCAAGAAAGCAGTGCTGAAGTCAAGAGAGTGAAGCTCGTAGTCGCGCTGAGCGGCTATGTGCAGTAGCACCCGAAGAGTGGTCATCTTCGAGGTGGGAGAGAAGGTCTGAAAGTAGTCAACTCCCTGCCGCTGACTGAAACCACGAGCGACGTACCGCGCCTTGAAGACAAGTGGAGAGCCCGGCGGCCGCTTCACCCTGAAGATCCACATGCCACTGACGATGTTCGCCCCAGGAGGGGGAACCGCGTCAACGTAGGTGCCTGTGGACTTCCAGGAAGCCATCTCTGCATCCATAGCTGCCTGCCACTGAGAGGAGTAGGGACCCTCTACGGCCTCCGCGTAAGAGCGCGGAGTCGGGATGTCTAGTGCATCCGGGTCTCCCTCAGGGGTAAGCAGTACGGACGCGAGATGAGGTGAAGCAGCAGCCAGACACTGGAACTCCTCGTGCCTGTCCTCAAGGACGTCCGTGCCAAGAGCACACTCACCCCCGACGGACGGAGGACAGACAGACGCAGACCCAGCAACAAGGCAAGCAGCGTAGTCTAGACGACAGCGAGCAGCAAAGTCGACGAGTTAGGCAACAAGAGCAGACGCAGCAGTGGAATCAAAAGAGGGGTCAGTGACGAGAGTAGCAAGGAGACGCATGAGAGTAGGACTGGCAGCATGAAGAGTGTCCGACTCCAGGTCGGCCAGCGCAGGGAGAGAGGACTCAGGAGGAGAAGGCAAAGGGGCATGCAGAGGAGCAGTGGACGGACGCAGAGACATCCGGTGCGTGCCAGGGACAGAAGGAGGACGGTGACGGGAACCGCGACCACTAGCACGAGCAGCACGAACAGGCGACGCGGGACGAGACGCAGGCTCACGACGCTCAGCAAGACCTCCAGTAGGACCAGTGTAAGGAGAGGGAGCAGGCAGAGGGGAGGCGGGCTCTAACTGTGACTGAGACTGGACAGGCGGTGGACACTCTACAGGAGGAGAAAGACCAAGAACCTGCTGCAGGAGCGGAACGAAGTACGGCCGAGGCCGCGCGGTAACTCTAGACACAGCAGGGACAGCACCAGCACCCTCAGCGGCAGCACCAGCGCCAACAGCACCTCCACTCCAGCAGCACCCGCAGCAGGACCACCGCCAAGACGGACAGCAGTAGTCTCAGCACCAACACCCTCAGCAGCTCTAGCTCGAGTCGGACCCGCAGGCTCAGTAGCTCCGGGACTGGCGGCACCAGCACCCTCAGCGGCCGAAGAAGCTCCAGCTCCAGCAGTACGGCTCTAGCGGCGAGTAAACCACTCGCGCAGCTCCTGTGGAGAGAGGGGCTCCCGCCGAGACAAAGCACCCGGAGAACCTCCAGACTCAGCACCGCCAGACGCCACAAGGGGAGGTCTAGCGACCGCAGGCTCCGCACCTCTAGGCTCACCAGCTCCAGACGCAGCACCCCCTGGCTCAGCACTCCCAGGCTCAGCACCCCCAGGCTCAGCACCCCCAGGCTCAGCACCCCCAGTCGCAGTACCCCCAGGCTGAGCACCCCCAGTCGCAGCACCCCCAGACTCAGCACCCCCAGGCTCAGCTCCCACGCGCGCAGCACCCCCAAAGTCAGCACCCCCAGGCTCAGCACCCGCAGCAGTACCTGAGTCACCAGCAACCTCGACCGGCTCGACTGCGTCTACCTGGGACACACCTGAAGGGGCAGGACCCTGAGGGGGAAGGGGGTCTACCGGGGGGGGACCTGGCACGAGGAAGTGCGGTGGCGGGGGGAGGGAAGCAGTGCGGTAGGGGAAGAGGCGGTAGAAGGGGACTGACTCGTCAAAAGTGACGTCCTGGGAGGACAGAACACGACGAGAGGTGGGGTGGTAGAACTGCCACCCTGGTGCGTCAGGGGGGAAGCCAAGGAAGACACAGGGAGCAGCACGGGGGGACAGCTTGTCCGCAGACAAGTCGCGGACAAACGCCCGAGATCCCCAGACACGGAACGCAGACGCATCGCCGACCTTCCCAGTCCACAGCACAGCCGAGGAGGTACGGACCTTCCCCGGCCGGGAAACCCTGGGGTGAAGGTTGATCTGATGCGCCGCGTACCGAACCGCAAACGGCCACAGAAAATGGGGGGAAGCCGCATGCATCATGGACGTACGAGCGACGTCCATGACCATGCCAATGCGGCGCTCAGCAAACCCATTTTGCTGCGGAGAATCCAGAAGCGTAAAGGTCTGGCGGATGCCCCGTGCAAGACAGTACGCTCGCAGAAGGCTAGAGGAGAACTCTCCGCCTCGGTCAGAGTGCAGATGCAGAACAGGAAAGTCCGAGCCGAAGCTCCTCCTGAGCTGGAGACGAGCTGCGCGGATCCAGTCGATCAACACCTCAGTGACATCACCCTTGCTGCGCAAGGGGAAGACTGTGGTGTAATGCGAGTATTCGTCAACCACCAGCAGGAAGTAGCGCTCGTGACCCTGTCCACGGACGCGGGCCGGGCCCCACACGTCCATGTGAAGCGTCTGCAGGGGAGCCTCTGTCGGAGGAAACTAAGAGAAGTGGGGGGCAGCCCGGAGGTGCCCCTCGACACAAGGGACACAGGAAGGTCCTGGCCCCGAAGGAAGGGGAGGGAGAGACCGGGGAAGACCAGAGACAAGGACACGTGAAGCGAAGGAAGACACAGGGAGCAGCACGAGGGGACAGCTTGTCCGCAGACAAGTCGCGGACAAACGCCCGAGATCCCCAGACACGGAACGCAGACGCATCGCCGACCTTTCCCATCCACAGTAGTGCTGGGGAGGTCTCCGGCCGGGAGACCGTGGGGTGAAGGTTGATCTGATGCGCCGCGTACCGAACCGCAAACGGCCACAGAAAATGGGGGGCAGCCGCATGCATCATGGACGTACGAGCGACGTCCATGACCATGCCAATGCGGCGCTCAGCAATCCCATTTTGCTGTGGAGAGTCCGGAAGCGTGAAGGTCTGGCGGATACCTCGCGCACGACAGTAGGCTCGCAGAAGGCCAGAGGAGAACTCTCCGCCTCGCTCAGAGTGCAGATGCAGAACAGGAAAGTCTGAGCCGAAGCTCCTCCTGAGCTGGAGACGAGCTGCGCGGATCCAGTCGATCAACACTGCAGTGACATCACCCTTGCTGCGCAAGGGGAAGACTGTGGTGTAACGCGAGTAGTCGTCAACCACCAGCAGGAAGTAGCGCTCGTGACCCTGTCCACGGACGCGGGCCGGGCCCCACACGTCCAAGTGAAGCGTCTGCAGCGGGGCCTCTATCGGGGGAAACTGAGAGGAGTGAGGGGCAGCCCGGAGCCGCCCCTCGACACAGGGAACACAGGAAGGACCAGGCCCTGGAGGAAGGGGAGGGAGGGTCCGGGGGAGACCAGAGACAAGGACACGGGAGGCCATGCCCCGAAGACGAGGCAGGGAGGGGTGACCAAGACGGTGGTGCCATAGGAGAGTCTCGTGAGACAGGAGGCGGCACGAGCAGGGGGCAGACTCAGGACCAAACCTGGACGCAGCAGCAAACACCTGACCCGACGCAGCTACCTGGCCAGACGTAGAGACAGGAAGAGACGCAGTGGTCAGGGTGTAGAGACTCGACCCCGGCCTGCGTGAAAACGTGGCCAGGTGTCGGCCTGTGCGGGCATCCGAGCAGTGGGTCACCGCCTGACTCGCAGGAGTGAACTAGTGAACCCCCGCATCCTGCAGGTCAGCACCACTCACAAGGTTCGTCGAGAACGAGGGGAGGTACAGACCAGACAAGGTGCCCGAGGGGGCAGCCGGACACGGGAGGACTGTGGAGAAGTGAGAGAGGACAGGACCACCAGAGGGATCAGCCAGGGAGACTGCAACCGGCCGACCAAGCGGCGTGAGTGTGGTGTGGTCTCGAAAGAAGGAGCGAGAAGCCCCCGAGTCAAGCGTGAAGGTAAGGGAGGCCGAAGCCAACGCGGTACCTGAGAGCGCAGCCTCACCAGTACCTGAGGGCGCAGACGCGCTGGCACCCAAAGCAGCAGCCTCACAAGCACCTAGCGTAGCAGTACCTATGCCCGGGTCGGGCGGGAAACACCAGTAACAGTCACCCTCATCACTAATAGTCAGAGCATACATGGCAGCAAGGATAGCATCAAAGTCAAGATCAAAGATCGCTACGCCTGCCCTAGACAGCTCTCCCCAGCGGGGGATCTCACTAGCCTTGGGGAACTGCTGACGCCAAGCGTCCGTCAGGCGGCCAAAGCAGCGCTGGGTGGGGTGGGCACCCCCACAGTGCTCTCCCGCGCGGTCGTCGGAGCGAAGGACGTAGGTGCACAGACCAAAACCCCCACCACGCTAACGCTGCGTGTACCAGTCACGGAGCTGCTGAGGGGGGGGGATGTCCCGAGAACGCTGCTGCTGCTGCTGCTGCTGCTGCTAGTGGCGCTAACCACCATCAGAGCCGCTCCGCTGCGAGGCACCACCCCGACCAGCCCCACCTCCTCCGCCACCGCCGCCTCCACCGCCGCCACCACCGCCACCTCCGCTCCCACCGCTACCGCCGCCGCCGCCTCCGCCTCCACTGCCGCCACCACCACCTCCTCCACCCCCGCCACCACTCCCACTGCCACCCCCACTCCCTCCGCCGCCTCCACCGCCACCTCCACCACCCCCGCTAGCTCCACCCGCGCCCTTGACCCCCTTGCCCTTGCCAGAGCGGCGTCTCCCGCTAGGGGCAGACGCCGCACCGACCGACTCAAGACCAAGTAGGTCGGCCGCAGCAGCAGAGGCGACAGAGGGCAACAGGGGGGAAGGGGAACACCCCTCAAAGATGGGGGTGCGAGGGTCACCAGGAAAGGCTCCTACAGCGACTATGATCTTCTCCGCTGCTAGGAGGGCCTTATCTAGGAGGTCAACAGTGAGAGTGGCGGGACAGACTGAGAGAAAGTGGTCCTTGACCACGCGAAGGGAGTCAGGGAGGCGGGTGACTATGTAATAGAGAGTGATGTACATGGGGGGGGGGTTCTTGGCGCAGAATTCAGCAGGCAGCGCGGCGCGGTAGCGAGTGTCACTAGTGCGGAGGTACGTAATGAGGTCAGCAACTGTGGGAAATGCAGCAAGGTCAGGGAAGAGGTACGGTAGCATGAGGCGGCTCAGTGCAGCAGTGGCAGGGGAAGAGTAGCGCGCAACTTCAGCGTCGTACAAGGTCTGAGCACTCTTGTACTGACTAAAGTGCGCGCGCTCAGTGGTAGGCAGGTGGCGACGCACAGCAAGACGTGCAGCAGCATCGCGGGTGGCCCACTAAGAGCGAACACTGGGGTCAGCATCAGCAGCAGGGGCAGGAGAGGCGCCAGAGGTGAGGTCAAAGAGAGAAAGACCGTCCGCCCTATCGCACTGTAAGAACAGCTGCAGGTCGTCGACCCAGACCTCAAAGTCAATGGCTCGACCCTCAGCGTCAAAAGCGAGGACACTAGAGGTAGCCATGACGACGGTAGACTAGCAGTGCAAGCAGTAGGGGAAGGGCACGCAGTGACAGAGAGGCTGTGCTCACCGGACAGGGCTGCTCGGGCGGCTCAAGTGTAGGGTGGCTCGGCGGCTGGGCAGCTCGGCTGCTGGGCGGCTCGGCGGCTCGGCTGCGGGGCGGCTCGGCTGCTGGGCGGCTCGGCGGCTGGGCGGCTCGGCGGCTCGGCGGCTGGGCGGCTCGGCTGCACTGCGGCTCGGCTGGTGGGCGGCCGGGCGGCTCGGCGGCAGGGCGACTCGGCTCCTCTGGTACAGGGCGGCGCGGAGGTCGGCGACTCGGGCGCGTTGTTGCAGGAGGGGAGAGCGGCGGGGCCGCAGTAGACGGGCGGCGGGGCCCGTTGACGTAGGGCAGCGGGGCCGGTGAAGTAGGGCGGCGGGGCCCTTGAAGTAGGGCGGCGGGGCCCTTAAAGTAGGGTGGCGGGGCCGCAGGTGTAGGGCGGCGGGGCCGCAGCAGACGGGCGGCGGGGCCGCAGACGTAGGGCGGCGGGGCCGCTGAAGTAGGGCGGCGGGGCCCGTTGAAGTAGGGCGGCGGGGCCGCGAGGTGGGGCGGCGGGGCCGCGAAGTGGGGCGGCGGGGCCGCAGCAGACGGGCGGCGGGACCGCTGAAGAAGGGCGGCGGGGCCGCAAAGTGGGGCGGCGGGGCCGCAGCAGACGGGCGGCGGGGCCGCTGAAGCAGGGCGGCGGGGCCGCGAAGTGGGGCGGCGGGGCCGCGAAGTGGGGCGGCGGGGCCGCTGAACAGGGCGGCGGGGCCGCGACGTAGGGCGGTGGGGCCGCGAAGTAGGGCGGAGGGGCCGCAGGAGTAGGGCGGTGAGGCCGCAGTTAGGGCGGCGGGGTCGCGACGTAGGGCGGCGGGGCCGCGAATGCGGGTGGCGGGGCCACGCTAGTAGGTGGCGGGGTCGCACGAACAGGCGACGGGGCCGCTAAGGTAGGGAGGGCCGCTAGGGCATAGGGGCCACTAGGGCGGCTCGACGAGGTGAGAGCGCGACTCGGGCAGAGCGCGCTTCGGGCAGGAAAAAAAATTCGAAATTTTGTGGGCCCTAGGCACAGTTCCCACAGAGGAACCTGCTCGATACCATGAGAGAATGAGAACGAGAATGGATGAACTATGAATGAAGTGAGTACAAGTACTAACCCTAATTGGGTTGTACCCCTTGTGGGCTACCCCACTATAGCCTACACAATATGCAAAAGCTATATGTTCTAACAAAGGTCTTGTTCTTCCCTTTCGTCTCTCTTCCGTCCACTCGCCCGTGCAACTTATCTCTTCTTGGTTCCTATGCACACACATGCGCACACTCACAGGTAGGTCGTTTTACAGCCTAGATGCACTTTAGCCACCTACGTCCTCATTTAAGTAGATGTAAGTATGTCGTTTTCTGTATGGATTCCTTCCCTTTCTTTATCACGTTCTGCCACTTCTCCCCTGATCGTATTTCCCCCTCCCCTCTCGTTACCTTCTTATTTCCAGCCTACTAGTAGTATGTTTTTGTTCTACATTTTCTCCTTTGTTCCTACTTTCCGTGTTCTTTACGCGTCCTTAATCTCTGTGGCTTCTTCTATTTCTTACGTTCGTTCATTTGTTCTCTGCTTCTTTGCATTTTTGCTTCGTTTTTCTCCTTTGCTCTACAAACGACTTGAGTTTTATGCCAATATTATTTGTTCGCCGTATGAAGTACCTAATCTGAAATAACTAGAATTCTTCTCCGTATTTCTGATTGTGACAGCAGCCGCATCACCGGCGCTTGTGCTTGTGTCGTTTGGAACGATCAGACACGCGGAATCGCTCTCCTGGTGAGAGGTATGTGATCGTCAGTACATGCAAGCATGAGCTTGCATACGATCCGGGACTGCGTGAATAACAAAGCATGAGATTTCGCGATCTCTTAGTTGAAGAAGTCAAAATTCGTTCATTAATTCAGTCACGTCATAATGGTGTTACTTCTATTTTAAGAAGTAAATGAACTAACACATAGCTGCAGTGAATCAGTTTGTATGTGTGTGAGGAAATTAGAACGAGAATGAGGAATGAATATGGAATAAAAGTGATACAAATATGCAACCCTAGAAATGTGTACCCCATATGGGATACCCCACTAAAGCCTAGACAACATTATAATTTGACACACCCCCATAGGCAAAGTGGGGGAGAACAAGGGGTCACAAGACCAGTCAAGCAAAGCAAAGCAAAGCTCAGGGTGGATCACAAAGTCACCACGCATTCGGAGCACAAGTTCAAGGCCAGAAGGCCAGTTCACATGCAGGAGCACATATATATACATATATATATATATATACATAAGAGGCTAAGCCAACAAGAGCAGGTGTATATATATGTGACAGTACAAGCAAGGTCAAGAAGTGGGCAAGTGAGGCAAGACAGGCACAAGACCAAGCTGAGTACAGAAGCGCTGATGATCACAAGGCGCAAGTGCCTTGGTGAAAACATCAGCAGTGTTGGCCTCAGAGGCGACGTACGCAAGCCGCAACTGACCACGCTGCTGTAGCTCACGAGCAAGGAAGTAGCGAAGAGCAATGTGCTTTGTTCTGTGCTCCAATCTCTGCTCTCAACACAAGGCCAGCATGGCCTTGTTGTCTACGTACAGGACTGGAGGAGAACAAGGCGGCTCTCCAAGGTCGCTCAGCAGGTAGGTGAGCCAGCGAAGCTCCTGTGCAGCCATGGCCCCCGCGTAGATCTCAGCCTCACAACTGGAGCCGAGAACAGAAGACGAGCGAGTAGCCCGCCACGAAACAGAGCCGGAACCAAGGCTAAAGGTGTAACCCTGTGACGACCGCTGCGTAGCCTGGTCGTCAGCCCAAGAAGCGTCCGCGTGCCCAGTGAGGACCACTGGACTCTGCCCTCCAAGCACTAGCCCCATGCCCGACGTACTGCACAAGTAGCGCAACACCCTCTTCGCTGCAGCCATGTGCTCTGGTCTGTGTCTCCCAGGGGCAACATAGCGTGCAAGAATGCTAAGAGGGTATGCAAGGTCAGGTCGTGTGCAGGTCATCAGGTACATGAGGCAGCCAACAAGCACTGGGTACAGGCCACTCGACTCTACGGACTCATCCGAAGGCAGAGCTGAGAGCGAGTGGCGAGTAGGCAGAGGAGTGGCCTGAGGCGAGGAGTACGTGAAGCCGAAGCGCTGAAGGACCTGCTGCACCATGTGTGACTGAGTCAGGGTAATGGTGCGGCGTGCTCTGTCTCGGGTGATCTGCAAGCCAAGGTAGCTGCGCAGTTCACCCAGGTCTGTGCACGTGTGTCTCTTCTGCAGCTCGGACTTCACGTGGGCGAGTCCAGCAGTGTCAGCAGTGGCAAAGACCAAGTCGTCGACGTACACGAGAATGTAGAACGGCGGCAAAGAGGTGTCGGTGCGTAGAAACAACGACGGGTCAGCAGTAGAGGGAGCAAACCCAAGAGTCGTAAGCGTAGTCCTCAGTGTGTCGTGCCACTCGCGCGGTGCCTGGCGGAGACCGTAGACTGGCCGTCGGAGGCTCCACTGGGTGCCAGGAGGGAAATTCCCAGTGAAGCCAGGTGGATGGCGCAGCCAGATCTCCTCGTGCAGGCTACCCTGCAGGAAAGCAGTGCTAAAGTCAAGGGAGTGAAGCTCGTAGTCACGCTGAGCGGCTATGTGTAGCAGCACCTGAAGAGTGGTCATCTTCGGGGTGGGAGAGAAGGTCTGAAAGTAGTCAACTCCCTGCCGCTGACTGAAGCCACGAGCCACGTACCGCGCCTTGAAGACAGGCGGAGAGCCCGGCGGCTGCTTCACCCTGAAGATCCACATGCCACTGACGATGTTCGCCCCAGGTGGGGGAACCGCGTCAACGTAGGTGCCTGTGGACTTCTAGGAAGCCATCTCTGCATCCATAGCTGCCTGCCACTGAGAGGAGTAGGGACCCTCTACGGCCTCCGCGTAAGAGCACGGAGTCGGGATGTCAAGTGCATCCGGGTCTCTCTCAAGGGTAAGCAGTACGGACACGAGATGAGGTGAAGCAGCAGCCAGACACTGGAACTCCTCCTGCCTGTCCTCAAGGACGTCCGTGCCAAGAGCACACTCACCCCCGACGGACGGAGGACAGACAGACGCAGACTCAGCAACGAGACTAGCAGCGTAGTCTAGACGACAGCGAGCAGCAAAGTTGACGAGCTCAGCAACAAGAGCAGACGCGACAGTGGAATCAAAAGAGGGGTCAGTGACGACAGTAGCAAGGAGACGCGTGACAGTAGGACTGGCAGCACGAAGAGAGTCTGACTCCCGGTCGGCAAGGGCAGGAAGAGAGGACTTAGGAGGAGAAGGCAAAGGGGCACGCAGAGGAGCAGTGGACGGACGCAGAGACATCCGGTGCGTGCCAGGGACAGGAGGAGGACGGTGACGCGAACCGCGACCACTAGCGCGAGCAGCACGAACAGGCGACGCAGGACGAGACGCAGGCTCACGACGCTCAGCAAGACCTCCAGTAGGACCACTGTAGGGAGAAGGAGCCGGCAGTGGGGAGGCCGGCGGTAACTGTGACTGTGACTGGACAGGCGGTGGACACTCTAAGAGAAGGAAGACCAAGAACCTGTTGAAGGAGCGGAACAAAGTACAGCCGAGGCCGCGCGACGACTCCTGACATAGCAGGGACAGCACCAGCACCCCCAGTGGCAGCACCAGTGCCAACAGCACCTCCAGCTCCAGTACCTCCAGCAGCACCAACAGCACCCACAGTAGGACCGCCGCTAGGACTGACAGCAGTAGCCTCAGCGCCAACACCCTCAGCAGCTCCGACTCCAGTCGCACTCGCAGGCCCAGCAGCTCCATCACTCCCAGGGCTAGCACCTCCGAGACCAGCTGCATTAGCACCCTCAGCAGCCAAAGAAGCACCAGCTCCAGCAGTACGCCTCCAGCGCCGGGCAAACCACTCGCGCAGCTCCTGTGGAGAGAGTGGCTCCCGCCGAGACGAAGCACCCGGAGAACCACCAGGCCCAGGACCGCCAGACGCCACACGAGCAGGTCCAGGGGCTGCGGGCTCCGCACCCCCAGGCTCAGCAGCTCCAGACGCACAACCCCCAGGCGAAGGACCCCCAGGCTCAGCACCCTCAGTCGTAGCACCCCCAGGCTCAGTACCCCCTGGCTCAGCACCCACTCGCGCAACACCCCCAGATTCAGCACCCCCAGGCTCAGCACCCGCAGCAGTACCAGAGTCACCAGCAACCTCGACCGGCTCGACTGCGTCTACCTGGGACACACCTGAAGGGGCAGGACCCTGAGGGGGGAGAGGGTCTACCTGGGGGGGACCTGGCACAAGGAAGTGCGGCGGCGGGGGGAGGGAAGGAGTGCGGTAGGGGAAGAGACGGTAGTAGGGGACCGACTCGTCAAACGTGACGTCTTGGGAGGAAAGAACACGACGAGAGGAAGGGTGGTAGAACTGCCACCCTGGTGCATCAGGGGGGAAGCCAAGGAAGACACAAGGAGCAGCACGAGGGGACAGTTTGTCCGCAGACAAGTCGCGGACAAACGCCCGAGATCCCCAGACACGGAACGCAGACGCATCGCCTACCTTCCCCGTCCACAGCAGAGCTGTGGAGGTCTCCGGCATGGAGACCCTGGGGTGAAGGTTGATCTGATGCGCCGCGTACCAAACCGCAAACGGCCATAGAAAATGGGGGGCAACGAGCGACGTCCATGACCATGCCAATGCGGCGCTCAGCAATCCCATTTTGCTGTGGAGAGTCCGGAAGCGTAAAGGTCTGGCGGATGCCTCGCGCACGGCAGTAGGCTCGCAGAAGGCCAGAGGAGAACTCTCCGCCTCGGTCAGAGTGTAGACGCAGAACAGGAAAGTCCGAGCCGGAGCTCCTCCTGAGCTAGAGACGAGCTGCGCGGATCCAGTCGATCAACACCTCAGTGACATCACCCTTGCTGCGCAAGGGGAAGACTGAGGTGTAACGTGAGTAGTCGTCAACCACCAGCAGGAAGTAGCGCTCGTGACCCTGTCCACGGACGCGGGCCGGGTCCCACACGTCCATGTGAAGCGTCTGCAGCGGGGCCTCTATCGAGGGAAACTGAGAGGAGTGAGGGGCAGCCCAGAGCCGCCCCTCGACACAGGGAACACAGGAAGGACCAGGCCTTGGAGGAAGGGGAGGGAGGGTCCGGGGGAGACCAGAGACAAGGACACGGGAACACATGCCTCGGAGACGAGGCAGGGAGGGGTGACCAAGACGGTGGTGCCACAGGAGAGTCTCGTGAGACAGGAGGCGACACGAGCAGGGGGCAGACTCAGGACCAGACCTGGACGCTGCAGCAAACACCTGACCCGACGCAGCTACCTTGCTAGACGCAGGGAGAGGAGGAGACCCAGTGGTCAGGGTGTAGAGGCTCGACCCCGGCCGACGCGTAAACGTGGCCAGGTGTCGGCCTGTGCGAGCGTCCGAGCAGTGGGTCACCCGCTGACTTGCAGGAGTAAACTGGTGAACCCCCGTATCCTGCAGGTCAGCACCACTCACCAAGTTCGTAGAGAACGAGGGGAGGTAAAGACCAGATAAGGTGCCAGACGGGGCAGCCGGACACGGGAGGACAGTGGAGAAGTGAGAGAGGACAGGACCCCCAGAGGGGTCTGCCAGGGAGACTGCAACCGGCCGACCAAGCGGCGTGAGTGTGGTGCGGTCTCGAAAGAAGGAGCGAGAAGCCCCTGAGTCAAGTGTGAAGGTGAGGGAGGCCGAAGCCGACGTGGTACCTGAGAGCGCAGACTCACCAGCACCTGAGGGCGCAGACGCACTGGCACCTAGAGCAGCAGCCTCACCAGCACCTACAGCAGCAGTACCAATGCCCGGGTCGGGCGGGAAACACCGGTAACAGTCACCCTCATCACTAATAGTCACAGCATACATGGCAGCAAGGATAGCATAAAAGTCAAGATCATAGATAGCTACGCCTGCCCTAGAAAGCTCTCCCCAGCGGGGGATCTCACTGGCCTCCGGGAACTGCTGACGCCAAGCGTCTGTCAGGCGGCCAAAGCAGCGCTGGGTGGGGTGGGCACCCCCACACTGCTCACCCGCGCGGTTGCTGGAGTGAAGAACGTAGGTGCACGGACCAAAACCCCCACCACGCTGACGCTGCGCGTACCACTCACGGAGCTGCTGAGGTGGGGGAATGTCCCGAGAAAGCTGCTGCTGCTGCTGCTGGCGCTGACCACCACCAGGGCTGCTCCGCTGCGAAGCGCCACCCCGACCACCGCCACCTCCTCCACCACCGCCTCCTCCACCTCCGCCACCACCGCCGCCTCCGCTAGCACCGCCGCCGCCTCCGCCGCCTCCGCCTCCACTGCGGCCACCAACACCTCCACCCCCGCCACCACTCCCACCGCCACCCCCACTCCCTCCGCCGCCTCCACCGCCACCTCCACCGCCCCCGCTAGCTCCACCCGCGCCCTTGCCCCCCTTGCTCTTGCCAGAGCAGCGTCTCCCGCTAGGGGCAGACGCCGCACCGACCGACTCAAGACCAACGAGGTCGGCCGCAGCGGCAGAGGCGACAGAGGGCAAAAGGGGGGAAGGAGAACACCCCTCAAAGATGGGGGTGCGAGGGTCACCACAAGAGGCTCCTACAGCGACTATGCTCTTCTCCGCTGCTAGGAGGGCCTTCTCTAAGAGGTCAACAGTGAGAGTGGTGGGACAGACTGAGAGGAAGTGGTCCCTGACTACACGAAGGGAGTCAGGGAGGCGGGTGACTATATAATAGAGAGTGATATACATGGGGGGGGGGGTGCTTGGCGCAGAACTCAGTAGGAAGCGCGGCGCGGTAGCGAGTGTCACTAGTGCGGAGGTGCGTAATGAGGTCCGGGACTGTGGGAAAGGCAGCAAGGTCAAAGAAGAGGTACGGTAGCATGAGGCGGCTCAGTGCAGTAGTGGCAGGGGAAGAGTAGCGCGCAACTACAGCGTCGTACAAGGTCTGAGCACTCTTGTACTGACTAAAGTGCGCGCGCTCAGTGGTAGGCAGGTGGCGACGCACAGCAAGACGTGCAGCAGCGTCGCGCGTGGCCCACTGGGAGCGAACAGTGGGGTCAGCATCAGCAGCAGGGGTAGGAGAGGCGCCAGAGGTGAGGTCAAAGAGAGAGAGACCGTCTGCCCTATCGCACTGTAAGAACAACTGCAGGTCGTCGACCCAGACCTCAAAGTCAATGGCTCAACCCTCAGCGTCAAATGCAAGGACACTAGGGGTAGCCATGACAACAGTAGACTAGCAGTACCAACTGTAAGACAGGGGCAGTGTAGTGACTGAAGCGCTGCTCTCACCAGACAGGGCGGTTCGGGCAGCTCAGTAGCACAGCAACACGGCAACACAGCTGTTCGGACGGCTCAGTAGCAACTGCGGCTCCGCGGCACCAGCGGCTCGGCTCCTCAGGCGGCTCGGGCGGCTCGGGCGGGTTGGGCGGCTCGGGCGGTTCGGCTCCTCAGCGGCTCAGGCGGCTCGGGCGGCTCGGGCAGGTCGGGCGGCTCGGGCTGCTTGGGCGGCTCGGCTCCTCAGCGGCTCAGGCGGCTCGGGCGGCTCGGGCGGCTCGGGCGGCTCGGGCGGCTCGGGCGGCGCGGGCGGTGTAGGGCGGTAGGGCCGCTGGTAGGGCGGCGGGGCCGCAAGGTAGGTGGCGGGGCCGTAGTGGGAGGGGCGGCGGGGCCGGAGTGAAGGGCGGCGGGGCCGCCGTGAAGGGCGGCGGGGCCGCTGAGAAGGGCGGCGGGGCCGCAATGAGAGAGGCGGCGGGGCCGAAGAGAAGGGCGGCGGGGTCGCTGAGAAGGGCGGCGGGGCCGAAGCGAGAGAGGCGGCGGGGCCACAGCGAAGGGCGGCGGGGCCGCTGAGACGGGCGGCGGGGCTGCAACGAAGGGCGGCGGGGCCTTAGTGTGAGGCGGCGGGGCCGCAGGGAAGGGCGGCGGGGCTGCAATGTGAGGCGGCAGGGCCTCAGCGAAGGGCGGCGTGGCCGCAGCGAAGGGCGGCGGGGCCGCTGAGACGGGCGGCGGGGCCGCAGCGAAGGGCGGCGGGGCCGCTGAGAAGGGCGGCGGAGCCGCAGCGAGAGAGGTGGCGGGGCCGCAGCAAAGGGCGGCGGAGCCGCTGAGACGGGCGGCGGGGCCGCTGTGAAGGGCGGCGGGGCCGCAGTGAAGGGTGGCGGAGCCGCAGTGAAGTGCTGCGGGGCCGCAGCGAAGGGCGGCGGAGCCGCAGCGAAGGGGGGCGGGGCCGCAGCGAAGGGCGGTGGGGCCGAATCGACGGGCTGCGGGGCCGCTAGGGCGGCTCGACGAAGTGAGAGCCCGGAGCGCGACTCGGGCTGAGCGCGCTTCGGGCAGGAAAAAAAAACTCGATGTGGTGGGCCCTAGTCACAGTTCCCACGGGGGAACTTGCTCGATACCATGAGGAAATTATAACGAGAATGAGGAATGACTATGGAATGAAAGTGATACAAATATGCAACCCTAGAAATGTGTACCCCATATGGGATACCCCACTAAAGCCTAGACAACATTATAATTTGACAGTGTGTCGTAGTAGTGACATAGATTGGATGTATCAAATCAGTTCAGCACGTGAATATGTATTGTTTCATTGCTATGAATCTTTGCGTTTTGTCGTACAATTATGCATCTTATTCCCATTGTTCCATATTTGTCTTGCTTGTTTCTTTCTGTTGCTGATGCTTTCCTAACAGGCCTTGTTGTTTTCTTCAGGAACTGAAGGTTAATCTGGATGGTGCAAAGATACAGATTGTTCTGTGTAGGGTTATATGTATATTGCTAATGTATAATTTTGCTCCTAGGTTTTTTTTCTAAACAGTTGATGCATTGAGCGTTTTTAGTTTGTGTGAATGTGTGGGAATATGTGTATGTGTTTGTATGTGTCTATGTGCGTGTGTGTATTCGTTATGTTGTGTGCGCATGTGCTTTCATTCATGCTTCCATTGCATTAATAACACATGTCTGTGTGTTTTAAAAAAATGGATCAAACTATCATTTCCGAGAAGGTTCTTTGCGCACTCAGTGAGTGTGTCCATTCGAATTGGATTTGATAGAGTTGACCTTTTTTTAGATTGCACAGATTGTGTTGTTTCATGTAACAGCTGGTTGATTCAGGAACTATGCTATTGAGCTCCCCCCCATGCTAGACAGGGGATGCGGTAGCATAGGGTCTGGATCAATTAACTGTGACGCATTTTCATCATGCTATGCATTCATTTCATTACCACAGTCGTATATGCAGCATAATTATGCATTCTTCATTCAATATTTAGTTCATCATATCATCATTATGCTTCATCTACGCATAACATCATCCGGCATATGCATTACGGAATTAACCGTCACATGTGTCATAGTACACATAATTTCGGCAAAGGCGAACCAAGAAATGAGAAGGAATTTGGTACGGCACGTGCTAAATACGACTGTCAAGTCACTTAGTTACCGACACTACGGTAGATTTTTTTCATCCTTATTTTTTCAATGCACAGAGGATGAAAAAAAAATTGTACATAACGATCGTAATAGGTTGCTTCGCAACCCAAAAAAAAAGGAGAAGCTGTGTATTGCTATATCCTGCCCAGCTAGATGGCATCTCAGTGTGGTACATAATGAAATATGGGAGAACTAAAAAATTCAGTTCTCTATGCATATGGTTTTCGAAAGCCAACATGTCAATGCGTAGACATTGGTGTCAAATGTCATTATCTGTTATAGGTTGTGGTGAGGTGCTCCTTGGTGAGTACAACTCAGTTAGGGTTTCACATTTGTACTACCTTGCTTTCCTAGTCTCACCATTCCGCTACGCATCACTCTTGAGATGGTATCATGGCAAAGATCTCGGGTTCGAACCCCCATGCGTGCACATGCTGGCGGTGACGTTGTAGGGCATCCCTGTGCAAGGGGATGTCTAAAAACCAACACTGGGGATGCCCGATTGATCATAGGGAAGGGTTAGAGGATCGCTGGCCTGTTGGGTTATGGCTGCACTGACCCGCTACTTAACAAGCCCTACTACACCCGGTACCCCTGTCGAGGTCTTCCGGTTCCCCCTCCCCCCCTCTTCCTCGCACCCTCTCTCCCCCCTGCTTCCGCTCCTCCGGTACCCCCACCCCCCTCTGGTCCTCCCCCGTCAGGTGTGTCTCACGCTACCCCTCTACCCTCGGTCGCGCGTTAGGTAGCGTCTCCCTCCCCGCATTCCTCACAGTCTTCTCAGCAGCCTTCGGCACTTCCGCGACAGGTTACTGTGGACTCGGTTGGTGTTGGAGCTGGAGGTGCAGCCACTGGCGGTACTCGGTCTGGGGATGCTCGTTCGAGGGGTGCTGAAGCTGGAGGTGCTGGAGCAGGTGGCACTAGCTCTGGGGGTGCTGGAGCTGGAGGTGCTGGCACATGAGGTGCTAGTTCTGGGGGTGCTGGTGCTGGAGGTATTGGTACTGGAGGTACTAGTTCTGGGGGTGCTGGAGCTGGAGGTGCTGACACTGGCGTTGCTAGTTCCGCTACTCTTCGGGTGTTACTGCACGTAGCAGCACAACGAGACTACGAGCTGCACTCCCTTGACTTCTCCACTGCGTTTCTCCGGGGTTGTCTACACGAGGAGATCTGGCTGCGCCCTCTTCCTAGCTTCACTAACACCTTCCCACATGGGACCTAGTGGAGCCTGAGGCGGCCAGTCTACGGTTTCCGCCAGTCGCCTTGTGAGTGGCACGACACTCTTCGCTCCACGCTTCGTGACCTTGTGTTTCATCCTTCCTCTGCCGACCCGTCGCTGTTTCTTTGCACTGGTTCCACTCCTTTCTTTATACTAGTGTACGTCGACGACTTGGTCTTTGCTACAGCAGACAGGGCAGCTCTGACTGAGGTGAAATCCGAACTGCAGAAGAGACACAAATGCACAGACCTCGGTGAATTGCAGCGCTACCTTAGCCTGCAGATCACCAGGGACAGGGCATCACTCTTGAGAATTGGTACAACAATGAGTGCTATCATAGCTTAATGGAGAAAACTACTGCAGCAAGTTCTGTCATGTAATGTTAATTATGGAGTCGCAAATCACAAATACTCACATGACTGCTCATAAAGTACGGCTAGGCAAAATGCGAATCGTGCCCTTGAACTGAATGGATCTTCCAATATGTTCAGTTTTCAGAAATTGCCTGATTTTAAGCCCTTTTTGTCTACTGAATTGGATTGAGCTACTCCCCTCAGCTCCGCTCTCTTCCATCCCCCTCCCTCCCTCGCTTCCCTCCCCTCTTCTTCCCAACTCTTTCATAAGGAAATACTGGGCCACCTCAAACCTGAACATGTAGCAGCAAGGTGTGCACCTTGTGCATGTCATCCACCACAATCAGCTACAATTATGACCCACGATCGGCTACGATCAAAATGCATTAGTTCAGAGTAGATTATGAATACGGCTACCCCTGAATTAGAGACGCCAGAAACACTGTCTTACTGCTTTTCACTCTGTTGCATCCTCACTTGCTCATTCAACTTTAGCTAGCCCTTGCACATTGAGTCGCAACCCATTTTCCCTCCACGCTGACTGGATATCTGTTTTCTCCTTTTCTGCAAGTCCTTGAGCTCACCCTACTCCGCTTCCTCCTCTTCCTCCCTATTTTTCCTTCCTTTCTTCTTCCTGTTATTCCTCCTCTTCCTCCCCTTCCTCCTGCTCCTCACCCTCCTCGTCTTCCTCTTCTTCCTCCTCTTCGTCCTCCTCTTCCTCCTCCTCTTCTTCCTCTTCCTCCTCTTCCTCCTCTTCCTCCTCTTCCTCCTCTTCCTCCTCTTCCTCCTCCTCCTCCTCCTCCTCCTCCTCCTCCTCCTCCTCCTCCTCCTCCTCCTCCTCCTCCTCCTCCTCCTCCTCCTCCTCCTCCTCCTCCTCCTCCTCCTCCTCCTCCTCCTCCTCCTCCTCCCCCTCCCCCACCCCCTCCATCTCCTCCCCCACCCCCTCAATCTCCAACCCATTCCCCACCCCCACTCCTCCCTCCTCTCTCTCAAAATCCTCCTCTAACTCATACTCCATCTCATCTTCTCCCTCCTCTCCCTCCTCCTCCTCCCCCTCCTCTCCCCACAGTCTATGCCCCAGGAACATAACCATCCTCTGCAAAACCTCAACCTCCATCTCCCTATGCGCTAGCCTCCTTCTCAACTCCCCCAAATCAGCACCATCACGCATCCTTCCATCAACCTGCCCTTGAGCCAACTTTCCCTGCTGCTGCCGCCGCTGCTGCTGCTGCTGCTGCTGCTGCTGTTGCAGAAGCTCCTGTTTCCTCTGCAGCCGCAAGATCAGCTCTCTAATCGCCCGCTCCATCCCCTCCTCTCCAACCTGCACCTCCACCTCCCCTTCCTTCCCTCCCCCACCCTCCCCTCTCGCCCTCTCCACTGCAGCCACCGCATCATAATAACTGCTTCTTAAAAGACTCTCAACTAAGCACTCGTCGGTCTCATCCATAGCAAGCATCTGCTTCCACTTGGCCTTCATGTCCGCTCTCGCCTTCGCCATAATCTCATCTCTCACCCGCGTCTGCTCCAACTGCCTCTCCTCCTGCCCTGCCTCCAGCTGCTTCACCTCCTCCTCCTCCTCCTCCTCCTCCTCCTCCTCCCCATCCTTCTCTTCCCTCCCTACTAACACATCCCATACATCATCAGCATCCTCACACACAAGTGTCAGTTGATCCCCCATGGCTCTGAGCATCTTCGCCCCAACCCCGTGGATCATGCGGTTACCATCGCCGCCACACGCCACCACCACCTCTGTCGCAGGCCGGTAGACAGGGATACCGCTGTTACCACCTGCGCCTCTGGGGTATTCGATATAATAGATGTGCTTCTGCAGGTGCTCTGGTACTGGAATCTTCTTTTTCCACCGCCCCCAGGGGTCCTGATAAGCAGCAAGGGGCAAGAGCAGGCACAAGAAAGAAATGCATTACTGCTGGTACTGCTGCTACTGCCTGTGCCCCTGGGGTATTCAATACAATAGATGTGCTTTTGCAGGTGCTCTGGTACTGGAATCCTCTTCTTCCACCGCCCCCAGGGGTCCTTGGAATGAGGGGAGGGAGGGAAAACAGTAAAGACGGCGAAGGTGCAAGTCAGCTTCTTGCTTACCACTTCACTTTCTCCTCCAGCAAAAAGTATCGTGACTCCCCAAACGTTTTAAGGCACCTCAAAAGTAGTCAGCTAAGCGTATTGCCTCATATTTCTTTCTCCAGCATAGGGTCAAACGGTGTGAGAGGAACCAAGATAAAGGATTACGTGTATATTTTATCCACTTGGACTTGCTTACCGCTTCAATCTCCCCTGGAAGAGAGTGGAAGAGAGCGAGAGCGGACGAAGGGAAGGGGTAGTGCACACGAGCGAAGCAACCATCACCTCTGCCGCTGGGTCGAGGTTTCTGGGAGAGAGGAGAGGGGGAGTGGAGAGGAGTGGGAGGAGAAAAAAGAGGGTGAGTTTGCACGAGGGGAAGAGAGGACCGGGATGGGGAGTGCAGGAGGGGAAGGGTTAGTGCACACGAGCGAAGCAGCCATCACCCCTGCCTTTGAGTCGAGGTTTTTTATGGAGAGAAAGGAGGGGGAGAGGAGAAGGGAATAAGGCCAAGGCAGGGTGAAAGTGGAGGATGGGAAGCGGCAGTGCACGCGAGCGAAGCAGCCATCACCCCTGTGGTTGGGTCAGGATTTCTGGGGTAGAAAAGAGAGAGGGAAGAGCAGTCGGGGAGAGGAGTGGTGGTGAAGAAAAAGCGTGAGTTTGCACAAGGGGAAGAGTCAAAAAGGGAAAGGAGCAGAGCTGAGGAAAACCCAGAAGAGGAAGGGCAAGTATACATGGGATAACCAAGACAAGGCTCATGAGGGGAGAACCCAGAAGAGGAGGAGAGGGGACATAAGAGAATGGGATCACCTCTGAGGCGCCTCTAAATCTGTTTAAAAAATGACATCTCTTTTCTGATGCGCCTCCGATTCGAGAATTCTCAAAATTGACAGTTCAGAGAATGAGAGCACTTTCTGAGGCGCCTCAAATTTGTTCAAAGGATGAGGTTACCCGTGACCAAGTGGTGGATGTTGGATGGATGACTTGACCCAACCCAACCATCATTGGGATATCTTCCAATGAGCAGCACCATCACTCTCCCACCATCCCGTCAGACCATCACATCACCACATACCAGCACCCATGCAATCATGTCATCTTTCATCGTCCTTCTGCCCCATAACCCAAGTACTCAGACCCCCATGCCCCAATGCCCTCATGCTATGTCCCTACAATATCCCATCGTCCCATCCATCATGCTATCACACCACCTACCGTCACCCATGGCATCATGTCATCCTCATCCTTCTGCTGCCCGAAAACTTATATTATTATTTCGCGTGGTCTCATGCTCTCATACCCTCATGCCTCATGCCATCGCCTCACCACCTACCGTCACCCATGGCATCATGTCATCTTCGTCCTTCTGCTGCCCCAGAATCCAAGTACTCATACCCCCATGCCCCCCTATGCCCTCATGTCCCCAACCCTCATGTCTCTGCCATGCAACTACAACATCCCATCATCAAAACCTACCGTCACCCATGGCATCATGCCATCACCCTCATCCCTCAGCTGCCCCGGAACTCAAGTACCCATGCCCTCATGCCCCGCTATGCCCTCATGCCATCATGCCATGCAACTACAATATCCCATCACATCACCACCTACCGTCACCCATGGCATCATGCCATCATCCTCATCCTTCTGCTGCCCCAAAACCCAGATTAGTATTGTTCACGCCCGCGTGCCCCCACACACCATGCCACTACATTTTATCCCATCAATCCATCATCACAACCTACCATCAGTCACCCATGGCATCATGTCATCTTCATCCTTCTGCTGCCCCGGAAGGAACCCAAGTACTCATACCCCCATGGCCCCCTATGCCCCCCATCGCATCACCACCTACCGGCACCCATCGCCACCTACCGTAACCCATGGCATCATGTCATCCTCATCCTTCTGCTGCCCCGGAACCCAGATTCTTGTCTCATCCTCCTCCTCATTCTCCTTTTCTTTCTCCCCTTCCTCGTCCCCTTTTTTCTTCCCCTCCCCCTCTCTCTCCCCCTTTTTCCCCTTCTTGACCATCTTCCCTTTCTTCCCCTTCTTTCCCTTCCCTTCCCCCTCCTCCGGCCCCTCCTGCCCCTCGCTTGTCCCCTTCTCTTCCTCCTCCCCTCTCTTCGCTTCCATCCTCCTCCTCTCGTAATGCGCCAGCAAGGCAAGGATCATCTCTGGAGTAGTGCCACGTGGCAGGCTGTCAACGGTCAGTTCCCTCATCAGATAGTTTCCAACCTAGCAGGGATCGAGAGAGTGGAGTGAGAGGATTGAGAGGGAGTGAGAATGGGTGAGTAGGGGTGAGAATGGGTGAGTAGGGGTGAAAAGGGCGAGAGAAGGGTGAGAGTGGAGTGAGAGAAGGTGAGATGGAGTGGAGTGGCAATGGTCAGCTCGTGCATCAGATAGTTGCCAACCTAGCAGGGAGAGAGGGTGAAGTGCAACGAGTGAGAGGATTGAGAGGGAGTGAGAATGGGTGAGAACGGGTGGGAAGGGGTGAGAGGCGGTGAGATGGAGTGGAGTGGCAATGGTCAGCTCCCGCATCAACTACTTGCCAACCTAGCAGCGAGAGAGGGTGGAGTAGGGAGGGGAGTGGGTGAGAGGGAGGGGAGTGAAAGGAGAGAGCCAAGAGGAGTGAGATGGAGTGAGTTGGAGGTGAGAGGGTGAGGGAAGGAAAATGGAGTGAAACGAGTGAGGCAAGAGGAGCGAGGTGAAGTGAGTGGGAGTGAGGGGGGAGTGGAGTGAAACGAGTGTGGCAAGAGGAGTGAGATGGAGCGGTTGGGAGTGAGGGGGAGTGGAGTGAAACGAGTGAGCCAGGCAAACACCTCACTTGGAAGGCTGATAGGACTCGATCGATAGCACAGCCGTGCCCGGGTGGGAAATCGGATAGCACAGCGGTTGGGCCTCTCTCAGGCTTATGTTCGATATGCATTGATAGAGTGTGAGGTGGTGGTTGGGACTTGACAATGGCGGAGAGCGGCTGGATGGGCGTGGGGAGCAGTGCAGAAGTGCCGACGGCCGTCTGGACCAGCCGAACGGGAATCAAGGAGTCTTCCACACTGTCGTGGTGTGATTGACACAGGTGGGTGGGACTTACAATGGCGGAGAGCGGCTGGATGGGCGTGGGGAGGAGAGCGTCAGAGGCAACAGCCTTCTGAACCAGTCGGACGGGAACCAGTGAGTCCTCCACACTGTCGTGGTGGGACGTGTCGCCCTGCCGCATCTTGTAGCCCATGTCACGCTGCAAGGAAAGGGAGGGGAGGGGTTGAGGAGGGGGAGAGAGAAGGTTGGTATTATGTTGATGCCGGCAGCCTTCTGAACCAGTCGGACGGGAACCAGTGAGTCTTCCACACTGTCGTGGTGCGATGTGTCGCCTTGCCGCATCTTGAAGGACCATGTCACTCTGGATGGGAGGCGGATGAAATGTGGAGTGCGGGGGATGGGCGACGGGGGAGGCGTGAGAGAAGGCTACTGGTGGTCGTGAGAGAAGGCTACTGGTGGTCGTGAGAGAAGGCTACTGGTGGTCGTGAGAGAAGGCTACTGGTGGTCGTGAGAGAAGGCTACTGGTGGTCGTGAGAGAAGGCTACTGGTGGTCGTGAGAGAAGGCTACTGGTGGTCGTGAGAGAAGGCTACTGGTGGTCGTGAGAGAAGGCTACTGGTGGTCGTGAGAGAAGGCTACTGGTGGTCGTGAGAGAAGGCTACTGGTGGTCGTGAGAGAAGGCTACTGGTGGTCGTGAGAGAAGGCTACTGGTGGTCGTGAGAGAAGGCTACTGGTGGTCGTGAGAGAAGGCTACTGGTGGTCGTGAGAGAAGGCTACTGGTGGTCGTGAGAGAAGGCTACTGGTGGTCGTGAGAGAAGGCTACTGGTGGTCGTGAGAGAAGGCTACTGGTGGTCGTGAGAGAAGGCTACTGGTGGTCGTGAGAGAAGGCTACTGGTGGTCGTGAGAGAAGGCTACTGGTGGTCGTGAGAGAAGGCTACTGGTGGTCGTGAGAGAAGGCTACTGGTGGTCGTGAGAGAAGGCTACTGGTGGTCGTGAGAGAAGGCTACTGGTGGTCGTGAGAGAAGGCTACTGGTGGTCGTGAGAGAAGGCTACTGGTGGTCGTGAGAGAAGGCTACTGGTGGTCGTGAGAGAAGGCTACTGGTGGTCGTGAGAGAAGGCTACTGGTGGTCGTGAGAGAAGGCTACTGGTGGTCGTGAGAGAAGGCTACTGGTGGTCGTGAGAGAAGGCTACTGGTGGTCGTGAGAGAAGGCTACTGGTGGTCGTGAGAGAAGGCTACTGGTAGGTCGTGAGAGAAGGCTACTGGTGGTCGTGAGAGAAGGCTACTGGTGGTCGTGAGAGAAGGCTACTGGTGGTCGTGAGAGAAGGCTACTGGTGGTCGTGAGAGAAGGCTACTGGTGGTCGTGAGAGAAGGCTACTGGTGGTCGTGAGAGAAGGCTACTGGTGGTCGTGAGAGAAGGCTACTGGTGGTCGTGAGAGAAGGCTACTGGTGGTCGTGAGAGAAGGCTACTGGTGGTCGTGAGAGAAGGCTACTGGTGGTCGTGACTAGGGCGGGAATGAGTGAGTTCTCCACACTGTCGTGGTGGGACGTGTCGCCCTGCCTCATCTTGTAACCCATATCGCGCTGCAAGGGGGGAGCAGGGAGGAGAGGGTGTGGGAATGGAACAGGAACTCAAGAGGCACTTGGACGGGGATTAGACAGCCTTCCCCACTGTCGTGGTGGGACGTGTCTCCCTGCCGCATCTTGTAGCCCATGTCACGCTGCAACAGTGGGAGGTGGGAGATGGTGAAGGGGAGACAAAATCGCTTGAAGTGCTCGGACAGGAGTCAACGAGTCCTCCCCACTGTTGTGGTGGGATGTGTCTCCCTGCCGCATCTTGTAGCCATGTCACGCTGCAATGCATGAGGGGGGGACGGGGGAGGAAGGGCAGCGCAGCACATCCCAGCACGGCAGTGTGGAGGGCTCGTTTAAGTGCCTCAACAACATACCAACCTTCTCTTAAGGGGGGACGGGGGAGGAAGGGTGGGACGAAGGGGAGAAAGAAGGTTGGTATGTTGTTGAGGCACTTAAACGAGCCCTCCACACTGCCGTGCTGGGATGTGCTGCCCTGCCTGCCACATCTTGAAACCCAGGGTTAGCTGAACAGTAGACATGTTGGAATCCATGGATGGACAGCGGAAGAGAGATGGGTTGCACTCGAGTTGGGGTTGAATGGCATGCAGTGCAGTGATTGACGCACCAGAGCAACGAGGGCCAGGGGTAGCTGAACAGTAGACATGTTGGAATCCATGGATGGACAGCGGAAGAGAGATGGGTTGCACTCGAGTTGGGGTTGAATGGCATGCAGTGCAGTGATTGACGCACCAGAGCAACGAGAGCCAGGGGTAGCTGAACAGTAGACATGTTGGAATCCATGGATGGACAGCGGAAGAGAGATGGGTTGCACTCGAGTTGGGGTTGAATAGCATGCAGTGCAGTGATTGACGCACCAGAGCAACGAGAGCCAGGGGTAGCTGAACAGTAGACATGTTGGAATCCATTGATGAGTAGCGGAAGAGAGACGGCTGGGGGAGGAAATGACTACCCAATCCCATGCAGTGGCAATGCAATGTTATGCGCGCACGACTCACCAGAGCAACGAGGGCCAGGGGTAGCTGAACGGTAGACATGTTGGAATCCATTGAAGAGTAGCGGAAGAGAGACGGCTGGGGGAGGAACTGACTACCCAATCCCATGCAGTGCCAATGCAATGTTATGCGCGCACGACTCACCAGAGCAACGAGAGCCAGGGGTAGCTGAACGGTGGACATGTTGGAGTCCATTGATGAGTAGCGGAAGAGAGACGGCTGGGGGAGGAACTGACTACCCAATCCCATGCAGTGCCAATGCAATGTTATGCGCGCACGACTCACCAGAGCAACGAGAGCCAGGGGTAGCTGAACGGTGGACATGTTGGAGTCCATTGATGAGTAGCGGAAGAGAGACGGCTGGGGGAGGAACTGACTACCCAATCCCATGCAGTGCCAATGCAATGTTATGCGCGCACGACTCACCAGAGCAACGAGAGCCAGGGGTAGCTGAACGGTGGACATGTTGGAGTCCATTGATGAGTAGCGGAAGAGAGACGGCTGGGGGAGGAACTGACTACCCAATCCCATGCAGTGCCAATGCAATGTTATGCGCGCACGACTCACCAGAGCAACGAGAGCCAGGGGTAGCTGAACGGTGGACATGTTGGAGTCCATTGATGAGTAGCGGAAGAGCAGTGATGTGTTGATGACCAACCCAAGGCCATGCTGTGCCAGTGCAATGCCATGCAGTGAGTGAGGTGCACTCACCAGAGCAACGAGAGCCAGGGGTAGCTGAACGGTAGACATATTGGAGTCCTTTGATGAGTAGCGGAAGAGCAGCGATGTGTCGATGACCAATGGATGGTCTATCTTCAGCACTGCATGGGATGGCATAGCATGGGATGGGACGGGATGGCATGGGATGAGATGGTACGGCAAGGCTTTGAGGCGCCTCAGGGTTGAGGCATAGCGGAAGAGCAGCGATGTGTCGATGGCCAATGGACGGTCTATCTTGAGCACTGCATGGGATGGGATGACATGACATGGTTGCATGGATGCACCATGTATATGTGTCAACATGTGCATGCATGCATGCATGTGGCACAAGAGACACACAAAGGCTCAGCCTCTCAGGTGAGGTCAGCCTCTCAGGTGAGGTCAGCCTCTCAGGTGAGGTCAAGACGGAAAGTGGTGAGGCATGGTAAGAAAAACAGCAGCCACAGACAGAAGGGCAAACTATCGCACGTGGCAAATAGCAGATAGTTGATACTTTTTCACAACCGAGATGTCAGAAATGGGATGGAGCCGTGTTTTGAGTCGATGACTCAAAACACGGCAAATAGAACATGATTGATACTCGTTCACAACCGAGATGACTTTTGAGTCGACTCAAAAAGCCATCACATCAATCCTCGTCCACAACCTTTGAGAATTCTCAAAAGTCGCACCAATAGAGACTGCAAACACTCAAAAGCCATCAATCCTCGTCCACAACCGAGATGTCAGAAATGGGAAGGATAGGTGAGGGCATGAAGAGTGCCGTGCAGCTTGACACATCCACATGCCATGCAGCATGTGTTCGTCCACGTCAGCAGGCTCACCATCCATGTCACCAGACACGTGGTGCCCCACCAGCACTGTGTTGGGTGTCAGCAGTGCCGCCACGTCACGCTGGCATGCCACGTCAGACAGAGTAGGAGGAAAAGAGGGGGAGTGGCGGGAGGGCAGGAAAGGCAGGAAGTGAGAACTTGGAAGCGATTAGCAATACTTTAGACATGTGCTCATCACCATGTATGTCACATGTTGCCCAACCAGCAATAGTAGAGAATCTTGTTTTGAGTCGACTCAAAACTCGACTTGTCACACACCATATATGTCACTAGTCACATGCTGCCCAACCAGCAATAGTAGAGAATCTTGAAAAAATCACCTGTCCCTCCCCCTCCACCCCCCTCCACTTCTCCTCTCCCCCTTTCCTCCTCGTCCCTCCACACATACAAACCTGTGCATCCTCTCACCCACGAGTATGCGACCTTCTCAAATCCCCCCCCTTTAACCCTGTGATCTCTCTAGTGACTTGTGAATCAGCTCACAAGTCACCTTATGTGTGCAGCAACCACACACACTCCCCCTTAGCACATGTCACACACACATCGCACTTGTGCATCCTCCCACCCACATGTATGTGACCTTCTCAGATCCCTCTTATTATTGTTATTTTTTTCTCAAAAAACACATAATTTTTTCTCAAAAAACACATCGCACCTGTGCATCCTCCCACCCACGTGTATGTGACCTTCTCAAATCCTCTCCCTTCAACCCAATGATTTCTCAAGTGACTTGTGAATCAACCCACGAGTCACTTCGTGTGCAGTGGTAACCACACAAACTCACGACTAGCACATGTCATGTCATGTCACACGCACACACCTGTGCGTCCTCCCACGTGTATTTGACCTTTTTAAAATCCTCCTCCTTCAATCAACCCTGTGATCTCTCAAGTGACTTGTGAATCGACAAGCACTTATCACACACACACACAGAACGCACCTGTGCGTCCTCCAATGTGTCCCTGACCTTCTTGAAATCCTCGTCCTTCAGCCCGGTGATCTCATCCAGTGACTCTTGAATTGGCTCACGAGTCACCTTGTGTGTGTGGCAACCATGCACACTCACGCCAAGCATGTGTTAGACACGCACAACGCACCTGTGCGTCCTCCCACGTGTATTGGACCGTCTTGAAATTCTCCTCCTTTAGGCCGGTGATCTCAGTCACATACGACTTCACTTCCCTCTGTGGCTTCACCAGCCGATCCAACAGCACCTGTAAGGGACGACGAAGGAAGAAGGAGAAAGGGAAGAGGAAGAGGAAGAAAAGAGTGTTGAACAAGAAATTGAACTGCCGTCCTGAAACCCGCCTCCTTCAACCCGGTGATCTCAGTCACATTCGTTGATGTTACTTTTGTGAATTCTCGAAAGAAACATCAGTCACATACCACTTCAGTCAATCCAAAAGAGTTGCTGCCACGTATTGAAACCATGGCACCTACTTGGTGCTCTATTGAAATCTCAAAAGTAACATCACTCACATACTACTTCACCCCCCTCTTGTGGCTTCACCAACCGATCAGCCAAAAAAAAAATTACACTCCATCACCAACAACAACCTCACTTGCCATTCGCATCTTACCATTTGCACTGCACATCACCACACAGCACCATACCACACCGCACTGCACCGCATCTCGCCCTGCCCTGCCCTTGCAATCCACCACACAGACCCGTGAGCTCCACGGGTTCTTCATCGTCCCACCAACCTCAGCTTCTCCCACCATCCCCATCTCACCCAACCACATTGCACCGCACTCCACCGCACTCCACCACGTCTCACCTTGCCCTTGTCGCCGTCCACCACAGAGACGCGTGTCAGCTTCATGGGCTCTTCATCGTCCCACGTCTCACACATCCATCCCCACCACCAACCAGCCTTGCCACTCACAGCTCACCAATGCACCGCACTTCACCGCGCTGCACCACATCTCACCTTGCCCTTGTCGTCCACCACAGAGACCCGTGTGAGCTCCATGGATTCTTCATCATCCCACGTCTCACACATCTCACAGTCCATCCCCACCAGCCTCAGCTTCTCCCTCCCCTCCTTCGCCTTCCCCTTCTCCTTCCCCTTCTCCTTCCCCTTCTCCTTCCCCTTCCTCTTCTCCTTCCCTCCCTCTGCTTCCTTCCCTCTATCTGCCTTCTCATCCTCTTCCTTCTCCACCTTGCTCTCTGCATTTTGATCAGTGCAGACCCAACCCTGGGGGGCGGAAGGGTAATCACAGAAGGAGCAGCAAAACACGGGGTGTAAAAGAGTAATTATAGACACATGAACAAGTAAATATGGGGCGAATAACAGGATGACTTTTGAGGCGCCTCAAAAGGCGACTTTTATCCCGCAATTTTACAGGCGCCCTCAATAATTATAGACATATGAACAAGTGCAATCCTTCCAGTAGTGACAAGGTTGCGCTTAAGGTTGATATAGTACAAAAAAACTATGCTTTTTATGAAGAGCTTCACGTAAAGATTTACTACTTGGTTACACTGAAAGTCTTAAGTCGATTACAAGGATGAACATACACTTTTGAAAGTAAAAACCAAGCTGAATAAACAACAACTTACCTCCATGAATGATGGGAATGTGAACGCCTTCTTGTAGCGGCAGTGGGCGCGCGTGCAGCGAAGCAGCCACTAGAGGGGATACAGGGACGGCAGGATTGCAATGGTGGGATGGGAGGATTGCAATGGTGGGATGGGAGGATTGCAATGGTGGGATGGGAGGATTGCAATGGTGGGATGGGAGGATTGCAATGGTGGGATGGGAGGATTGCAATGGTGGGATGGGATGATTGCAATGGTGGGATGGGAGGATTGCAATGGTGGGATGGGAGGATTGCAATGGTGGGATGGGAGGATTGCAATGGTGGGATGGGAGGATTGCAATGGTGGGATGGGAGGATTGCAATGGTGGGATGGGACATGAGATAGCGAAATGGGAACACAACACGGGTAGGGATGTAGTACACTCACATCCAAATCTACTTGCTCCTGAACCGCGACAATGGAGAATTCTAAAAGAATTCTACCCGCTCTTGAACCAAGACAATGGAGTGAGTTGACTTTTGAGTCGACTCAAAAGTCAACTTGATAATTCTAAAAAAATATACTCGCTCTGGAACCATGACAATGGAGTGAAATCAACTTAGCAAAATCTTACTATTGCTCGCCTTCATCACAACCTCTTTCCCTCCTTCTCACACCATGTCCTCTCTTCTCCTTACTCTGAAACTTGAAATCAAACCATCCAAACGATCGGCTCACCATGATCTTTTTGTTCCTCTCCTTCATCCCATCCTCTTCAACTCCCTCTTCAACTCCCTCTCCTCCCTCTGCGCTCTGTGACTGTGTCCTCTCCTCCCTCTGCGCTCTGTGACTGTGTCCTCTCCTCCCTCTGCGCTCTGTGACTGTGTCCTCTCCTCCCTCTGCGCTCTGTGACTGTGTCCTCTCCTCCCTCTGCGCTCTGTGACTGTGTCCTCTCCTCCCTCTGCGCTCTGTGACTGTGTCCTCTCCTCCCTCTGCGCTCTGTGACTGTGTCCTCTCCTCCCTCTGCGCTCTGTGACTGTGTCCTCTCCTCCCTCTGCGCTCTGTGACTGTGTCCTCTCCTCCCTCTGCGCTCTGTGACTGTGTCCTCTCCTCCCTCTGCGCTCTGTGACTGTGTCCTCTCCTCCCTCTGCGCTCTGTGACTGTGTCCTCTCCTCCCTCTGCGCTCTGTGACTGTGTCCTCTCCTCCCTCTGCGCTCTGTGACTGTGTCCTCTCCTCCCTCTGCGCTCTGTGACTGTGTCCTCTCCTCCCTCTGCGCTCTGTGACTGTGTCCTCTCCTCCCTCTGCGCTCTGTGACTGTGTCCTCTCCTCCCTCTGCGCTCTGTGACTGTGTCCTCTCCTCCCTCTGCGCTCTGTGACTGTGTCCTCTCCTCCCTCTGCGCTCTGTGACTGTGTCCTCTCCTCCCTCTGCGCTCTGTGACTGTGTCCTCTCCTCCCTCTGCGCTCTGTGACTGTGTCCTCTCCTTACCCTAAGCGACCACATATCGTATCATCCCACCGTGATCGTCTTGTTTCTCTCCTTCATCCCATCCTCTGAAAGCGGCCTCGTCACCTCCCGTTCCTACCTCTGTTGCTGCAACGCTCTGTTACCGTGCCTTCTCCTTTCCCTTAAACAGATATCAGCTCACCATGATCTTCTTGCTGCTCTCCTTCATCCCATACCAGAACTTGCAGCGAATCTCTTTGCCTCCCCCTTACTGTGTGTGTCCCTTCATTGAGAATCCCCAAGCACCAATCAGCTCACCATGATCTTCTTGTTGCTCTCCCTCATCCGATCCTCTGCAAACGACCTCTTTGCTTCCCTCTCCTCCCTCTGCTGCTGCAACGCTCTGTGCTGCTGTAGCAACTGTGTATGAATGGGAGGGGAAACGGGAGGCAGAGGGAAGGGGGAAAGAAAGGAATGAGTGCGAGAATAAGCATGCACTGATGTGGGACATCCTCATCAGTGGGAGAAGAAGCACCAGTGCATGTGAGGCGTTTATTGAGTCGCCTCAACATCAGTGCATGTGCCTCCCTCTCCTCCCTCTGCTGCTGCAACGCTCTGTGACTTTTGAGTCGACTCAAAAGTCAAAGCAATGTGTGGGAGAAGAAACATCAGTGCATGTGCCTCGCTCTCCTCCCTCTGCTGCTGCAACGCTCTGTTCAGTTGCTGCTGTAGCAGCTGTGCATGGCTGCCTGCCCACAGGCTGCTGACTGGCAGGCACAGACGCAGTATGGAAATGCAACCCATGCAGCCAAGCCAAGCCAAGCCAAGCCAAGCCAAGCCAAGCCAAGCCAAGCCAAGCCAAGCCAAGCCAAGCCAAGCCAACCCACGGGCTCGCTCACCTTCTTGACTCGGAAGTGCTGTGCTGTGCTGTGTGAAATGCAACCCGTGCAACCATACACACACACAGCCATGCGTCCCACACACCTTCTTCACCCGGAAGTTCCCGGCATCTTCCAGCGATGCCACAAACCCCGCCACCAGCACCCACGGCTGTCTGCTGACAGGTTGACAGGCAGGCACAGTGCACCCTGGAAACGCCACCCATGCAGCCAAACCAAGTGCCTCGCTCACCTTTTTGACTCTGAAATTTCCTGCCTCTTCCAGCGATGCCACAAACCCCGCCACCAGCACCCACGGCTGTCTATTCACAGGCTCCCAGAAGCCGCCTCCCACTCCCCCTCCCCCTCCCCATCCCCTCCCCCCCGCCCCTCCCCCAAACCCCCTTCCCCCCCCAACACCTCCCCCTCCGCCCCTTCCCCCTGCTCCTCCCCCTGAGCCCCTGCCTCCGCCCTTGCCCCAGGGGCGCTTGTGGAGGGGAAGAGTTCTCCCCCTGCCCTGCAGCCACTTCCCCCAGTCCCCCTTGCTCCCCCATGCGCGCCTCCTAACAGCATCGAGTGCTATTGCTGCCAGCACCTGTTGGGGAGAATGGGGGAGAGACATGCGAGAGGGGAAAATGAATGATCCTCCACCTTCCCCTTTTCCCCTCCCCCTGCCCTGCAGCCACTTCCCCCAGTCCCCCTTGCTCCCCCATGCGCCCCTCCTCACTGCATCCAGTGCTATTGCTGCCAACGCCTGTGGGAAAGGGAGAAGGGGAAAGGGGGGAGGATGGAGGCGGAAAGGGAGGGGGTGATATGCCCTTGCTGCCCCACGCGCCCCTCCTCACTGCATCCAGTGCTATTGCTGCCAACGCCTGTGGGAAAGAAAGGGGGGAGAGCCACGAGAGAGAGCACGGGCAATCAGCATCAAATGCTTGCGTGCGGAGGGAGGGGGAAATGGATGATTCTCCCTTCCCCTCCTCCCCCTGCCCTGCAGCCAGCCACTTCCCCCAGTCCCCCTTGCTGCCCCACGCGCCCCTCCTCGCTGCATCCAGCGGTATTGCTGCCAGCACCTGGGGGGGCGAATGGATGGGGAAGGTTGGGGGGGAATAGGGTATAGAGGCTAGTGTTAAAGAGGGAAGAAGACACGCCCTTGCTGTGCTGTCCCACGTGCCCCTCCTCACTGCATCCAGCGCTATTGCTGCTGACACCTGTGGGGGGAGAGTGGGGGAGAGTGGGGGAGAGTGGGGGAGAGTGGGGGAGAGTGGGGGAGAGTGGGGGAGAGTGGGGGAGAGTGGGGGAAAGGGAGATACAAGACGCCCCTTGCTCCGCTGCTTCCCCCTTCATTTCTACTCCTTTGCCCACAACCAAAACACTCCTTTTTTCCCGCCACCAACACCCACACCCACACCCACACCACACCACGCCATACAGCATCCACGCTTCACGCCCCTCAATATTCTTGCTAAACCCTGGACCCCGGACCTCTTCCTCCTGCCACTTGCACCCACGCCACTCCATCTTAACCCCTAAACCCTCTCTCCTGCTCACATATTTCTGTGTCCTCACGGCTCTACCTCCCGTGCAGAGTCTCCGCCACAGAGCCTTAAACCTAAAACCCGCGCAGCTCTTTCCCCCAACGTCCCCCTCCTCCCCCACTTTCTCACCAGCCTCAAGTTCCCCTTTTCTCACCGTAAAATCCTCTTCGTTGCACCCACGTGCCTAGAGCGTTTCTTAGTCACCTCAAACCACCCCACACCCCGTCCCGTCCCCCCTGCCCCCCTCTCTTCCACACTCCCTTCCCACTTCCCCCCACCTCACTCCACTCCCCCTCCCACCTTGAAATCCTCCTCCTTGTACCCTTGCGCCCTCCGCTCTTCCCTCTCCCTCTCCGCCCTCTCCTCCCCCCATCGTCCCCTCCCTCCACTACTTGCCCTGAAGCCACACAAGCTCCCCCCACGCGCACCTTGAAATTCTCCTCCTTGTACCCTTGCACCTTCAGCGCTTCCTTCTCCCTCTCCGCCCTCTCCGCCCTCTCCTCCCCCCATCTTCCTTCCCCCCTCCCAAATCCCCACACAAGCTCCCCCCCCCCCCCCCCACGCGCACCTTGAAATCGTCTTCCTTGTACCCTTGCGCCTTCAGCGCTTCCTTCTCCCTCTCCTCCTGCCGCTGCGCCTCCGTCATCCCCGCCTCTCTCGCCCGCCTTGCCTCTTCCGCTCCCCTGGCTCTCCCCGCTTCCCCCGCTTTCCCCGCGGGCTCCGCATTTGATCGTTCCGCACGCCCCTTCTTAGCATTTCCCTTCTTTTTATCCTTCGTTACCTCGTTATTCGACTCATTAATCCCTCTCTTGGCGGTCTTAGCGGATTTTCCGAGACGCTTCCTCGACGCTCGTTCCCGCTCCGCGACTAACGCGTCTACGTCCTCGTCTAGAGAAATTCCTTTAAGAATATAACCCGAATCGTCCCCTTCCCCCGAGCCCACGTCGCCATTGTCGTTCTTCCGTTCGCCTTTGGCGGAAACCGCTCCGGCGGACCTCTCTGCCGCGCCTTCTGCCGTCGCTTCCGCCATCCGCGCAACTTTCCGCCGCTTCGCGGAACCAACCGCTCCGCCAACACCTTCTCCACTTCCGCCCGCCTCCGCATTGGCCCCGTCAGCTTTCCCCAAGGAGCTTTTCCGTTTGCTCGCAGTTTTTTCCGCCTTCTGCTCCGCGCGCGCGCGCGGGGACTTCTTGGCGGAGCTGGAGCTTCCCATTATCTCCGCCTGCTCGGCGAGACAGGCCTGCAGTCTCGGCAAATTGAAAACGCGCGACAAAGTGAAGCCTTAGGGAACGGGAAACGCCGTCTCGGCGAAGCGACGCAGAATGTAGCCGCGTGGATGAACCCTTTTGAGAGGGTATCGCCTCGAGAGGGGTTTATGGCGGGCCTTTATGGCTGTAACCCAAAACCCCTGTGACCCGCATTGCAGTATCGTTTTATGATACAGTGTAGTTGTTTTGACTGGCGTTCTCTGTTTACATACATATTCAGAGTCGTCTGTCCTTTAAAAATCAACAAAGAAAATCATGACAAGGCCAAAAAATGTGCGCACGGCCTCATATATCATTGTGAAACACATAATGAAAATCAGATTCCTTTGTAAAAAAATATTTACTGCTTCAAACATCTGTGAAAATAATCATATTCCGTACATTGTAGTTCCTGTGTGATCATTAGAAACCATTTACCGTAATTTTAGTCCTCTGATAAATGAGCGATATATGTATGTGTGTTCATGACATTTATTTAGTATCATGTGCAGTAAACGGGTAGGTGTATCTATTCAAGATATTGTCTTTTGGCTTGATTTGTTGACCCTCGCACCAGATTGGGCTTTTGGGCTCTTCGTTACAAGCAAAATACGCGCATCGTCATCGCACGTCCTCACGCAAAGCCAACAAGAGACTACCTAGGCAAGGCCACCTAAAAGTGGCGGGAACGACCTTCCGTGCTTTGCGCCACCAACCAGCAAATTTCGCCCCACCATCGTACCCCCCCTCCTCCCTCCTGGCAAATCAGAAACACTCAAAAAAGACCATCCACGCCACGTCAACCCTTTCTCCTCCCGGCCGAACCGCGTCCACGCACGCCATTTTCCTGGCCCCCGCGATTCGAGATTTGTTTCCACTTTACAGGCCATCCAACGCCACTGCACATCGCACGGAACGTGAGGGCCATCCTGTGATCCCATCCCCATCCCATTCCCATCTCACCCACCCAGCCAGGCGGACCCCCCGCCCCCACCATCACCTCACCACCACTCCAGCATCACATCACGCGGGGCGGGCTTGCTTCAACCCTATGCGGATGTGTTGTGCTCCAGGGCTCAGGCTAACAGGGTAAATGCTCGTTCGTGACTAAAAATTCAAGGTATGTTTTAGCCAAACTCGGATTTTTACAGGGGACTTTTTTCGCCATCCCTGACTGAATCCGAGCTGTTCCAGGACTGACTCTGATGAATCCGAGACTCCCTCGAAGCACTCGGAACTTTTTGTAAGGCTCTAAACACCTCCAACCTTCCCCAAACTTCTCACCCTCTTCGTGGACTTCTGAATGCTTCCCTCCCGCCCCTCTTTCCCTTGATCAAATTCGGAGGCATCTGTATACTTGCTCTCTGTGAGCAGAGGTCCACACAAAAGCAGCAGTGCGCCAACACACAGAGTTTGAACATCAGCTTTTGTCAGAAGTCTCCTCTCCATAGCCTCGGAACGATCGAAATACGTAAACGAGGAATTTTTAGGCCAGCCTTGACTTTTCCGAGCGGTTTTTCGGCTGACCCTGCGTTTTCAGGGCATTTTTGTAAGGGAGCCAAAACGTCCGAGTTGGCGAAAAGCCTAACTTCAGCCCTGTTGTGCTCTGCTCTACAGTACACCCCCATCTCATCAACTCTGAGCCGTCCCCTTGTTACCAGGAGCTTGAAATGAGCTTTGAGCCGTACCCTTGTTGCCTCTCCTCTCGTCTCGCTTCTCCCGTCGATCGATTTCGGGGCAGCAGGAGATGGGACTAGGCTATTCTCTCGCACACGTCGCCCAGCTGCAGGATTAGCACCCTTTCACATCCCACTGGCTCCTGCTCAAACAAGACCGTCTTGGTCGCTTTCCCTGTGCACTGAAGATTAGGAGGGCAGGACGAAACAAAGCAAAAGCGCATGTTTGGTCATCGGGCCCCAGCGTCTAGCTACTTCGCCTAGGGACAACCAAGGTGTTCGCATTTGCACGTGCATCGGCGTCCCGATTCTGTTCACTCGTCCGACTAGTTGAATCGAGATTCCACGAATGTTGCTAATAGTTTACTGCCTTTAACATGTCTACCTCATCATCGCTGAAGTTAAGGATCCTCCTCTAGCTCTGCTTAGCTCCTACTAGTAGTTCCAGCTATGTCAAGCTGCGCGTTACGGAGCTCCGATATTCTTAGCGTCAGTTTTCACCCCCTGTTGCTTAAGAGCCTCTCTTCGCAATCTCCACCTTCGTAGTGTATATCTAGATCTAGAATAGAAAGTTCTAGTCCACCTTGTTGATAGCAATTCAGATAGCAATTCGGGGTTTAACCACGACAAGAGTAGTGGGCAGTTCTGTCTACCTTGTTGATAGCCATTTAGACAGCTTTATAACGCATACAACTTTTAGCGAGCTTAACAATATGCCGTCGCAGCGACTTGCTCCCTCCCTCCCGCCCGTCACGGAAGGAGACGAGGAGGCGCGATCCGGAGACATTTCAGACTCGTCGACTCTCAGAGAAGACACGTCGGCCCGCGGCGTGGACGCGTCGGCTAGCAAGGGGAACGAAAGCGGAACAAGAGGCGAGAGGGCGGCGGTGCAGAGCGAGGGCGGAGCCGCAGCGAACCAAATGTGCCGCGACGACTCGATGACGTCGACGCCGCGGTCCGAAAAGTCAGAGTGTCGCACGGTGTTCACGCCGAACGAGCTGCTGCAGCTGTGCGACGCGTGGGCTGCGGTGAGTGTCGTTTCTAAGTTCTTGTTTGAAGCAGTCTAGGAAAACTGATGTGAGATAACAAATATCAACTTGGGATTGTTTACTGAAATATTATTGGAGCTTCTTGTACGCGAACGAGTGTCGAATAAAGTCTCCAAAAACGTTGCCGGAAATGCATTCAGATATGCTTTCGAAATGGAAGCGCGAGCTCCAAGGCGAGCAGAATGCATTTTCAATTATGCGTTTACATTTGTCGGCTGAATTGTAAAATTCAGAGTGCCTCAATGCGGGTTTGCGGATGACTCCAGGGGTTTGCCGTGTTTGCGATGCTTGCCATGAGCTCGAGACTAAGGCTCTTGGCAAATGCTAATTACATCGCGGTTTGCGACCATCTCGCCAGATAATTCGATGGGTTTGCCGTGTACCTAAGGCCCTTCGCAAATACCAACATCATTATTATTTTCGATCACCTCGCCGTCTGATTAGATCATATGCGAAATTCTCCGTATCTTACCCTTCGTGCTCGATACTCTCTAGCATCCACAGAGGCACACACGGGGTGTGTTGTTTTTCCACCCTTTTCTCCCAATGACCCACCTCTCTGATTCTCCTCTCACCGTTTTTCACCGCTTCCCACACCATCAGCCATGGGAGGATCGTCGCCCTCATAGCCAATCAACATCGCCCGCACCTCGTGCCTCCAACTCTTCATCGCAACCGTTGGATCTTCAGCGCGCGCTCTCCTGCGATCGCGCCTCACTCTCCAGCATCGGCTTGTCGACCCCATCCCCTGCGCGCACGGCAAGCGGAAGCGGAAGGATCTCCGCATCGCCTGGGCGCGGAAGCGGAGGTATCACCCCGCAACCGAACGCTTCCCCGGGCCTTCTTCCCCCCCACTCCCCCATGGTGTTGCGCGAGTGGGAGGAATTTCTATTCGTTAAGAATGCTTCCCCCTCCCCCACCGCTACCTTCCGCCGATCCCGCCTTGGCGCGGGATCGGGGGAGGGATCGGGGGAATGCGTAAGCGGGTTACAGCTGGACTCTGGCTCCGCGAACAACGGCGGGATTGGCGGAGGCGATCCGAACATTGACCCTGCCCTGCGAAACATTCGCCTGCCGATTCACAAGGTCGTTCGCAGCAGCTGGCCGCGATATCGCCTGCGACGTCGCGACCATTTCGGCGTCGCCATGGAGGGCGTCGCAGAGGGCGACGAGGAGAACGAAGACGACGACTCGTCGCCGTCGTCGCCTGCTGTCGCAGGGGTGCCTGATCGGAGCGAGAGCGACAGTTCCGCGACAGACGCGCCAGGACTAGAACAAGCCGCGTCGGTGGCGGTTACCATCTTTTCCGAAGCTGCCATTGGCTCACAAGCGTCCCACGTGGCAAAATCCGGAACACTATCCGTTAGTCAACGACTTGCAGCAAACGGCTCCCCAGCAGCTGGCAACTCCAGGCCCGTGTCGCGTCGCCTATCCGGGCAGATGCGGCTCGGGGACGGAGCCAGCGGGAAATCCGGGCTGATCGACGGTTCTGCTGGCGATCGGCGTGGAAATGATAGTAGCGAAGGGTTTGTGAATATGGCGGAAGGGATGAGGGCGGGAGGAAACGCGGGGAAATTGTTTCAGCTGCTGGAGCAAGTGGATAAGCATGGGGATTATTTCCGTGGTGACGTGGAGGACCCTGATTTGACGAGCAGCATGGACCTGGACGAGGAGGCGACGGATGACGAACCAGGTAACCCCTGTTTCCGTTTTCGCTATTGATTCCCGAATTTTGTTTTCTTACATACTTGCAAACTTCGCAAATCTCGTTAGCGTGTCGTGTAACCCTTTCGCCAACCTCGTCAGCGTGTCACAACCCTCTGACCCCCACCCTCCCCCGCGTGTTCCCGCATCCTCCAGGGTTCCTAGCGCGGACTGACGTGGCGCGGCTCGTAACGGACGGCACGGATACGCAGTACCTGCCGCGGCTGAACAAGTACTTCCCCTTCGGCGCGTTCACCATCTTCCTAATGATGCAGGTGAGTGATCGTGACAATAACGAGAGTTACATTGCGTATTAGAAATTGGGGGACGTCCCTTTTACTTCCCCTTCCGCTTCCCCTTCGGCGCGTTCACTCACCATCTTAGTTATGATGCAGGTGAGTGTGACAATATCGAAAGCTGGATCTTATAGATGTGATCGCCCGTTTACCGCGCTTTCACGTGATCGCCCATCTCCAATTGGGTGCTAGTTTCCCCGCATCTCATGGTCCCTCACTTCCCCGTACTCCCCCCCACTCCTCTCCCCTCCCCTCAGTCGCTGGTGGCGGTGGTCGACTCGCCTACCGACAAGCGCGCCATGACTGCCACGTCACTCGCCATCTGCTTCGCCGTCGCGGCGCTCTGCCCGTTCATCAAGCGCACGGGGCACACCGCGCTCGTTCCTCGGAACAGGTATGCATGCGCCAACCACACTGCACCGCACCACCGCACCGCACCGTACCGCGCCATCTGCTTCCCCGTTCCTCTGCCCTCATGTTCTCCTGCCAGTTGGAAGTGGCCGCTGGCAGTGCGTGTGGGATCGACCAATCTCTTCATCCACGCCGACGCGCAAACCCTCGCCCACGCCGCCACTTAGTTCCCTCAATTTTCCCTCTCCTTCTCCCCTCCTCTGGCCCCCCTCCCTCCTTCTCCCCTCCTCTGGCCCCCCTCTCTCCTTCTCCCCTCCTCTGGCCCCCCTCCCTCCTTCTCCCCTCCTCTGGCCCCCCTCCCTCCTTCTCCCCTCCTCTGGCCCCCCTCCCTCCTTCTCCCCTCCTCTGGCCCCCCTCCCTCCTTCTCCCCTCTGGCCCCCCTCCCTCCTTCTCCCCTCCTCTGGCCCCCCTCCCTCCTTCTCCCCTCCTCTGGCCCCTCTCCCTCCTCCCCTCCTCTGGCCCCCCTCCCTCCTTCTCCCCTCCTCTGGCCCCCCTCCCTCCTTCTCCCCTCCTCTGGCCCCCCTCCCTCCTTCTCCCCTCCTCTGGCCCCCCTCCCTCCTTCTCCCCTCTGGCCCCCCTCCCTCCTTCTCCCCTCCTCTGGCCCCCCTCCCTCCTTCTCCCCTCCTCTGGCCCCTCTCCCTCCTCCCCTCCTCTGGCCCCCCTCCCTCCTCCCCTCCTCTGGCCCCCCTCCCTCCTTCTCCCCTCCTCTGGCTCCCCTCCCTCCTCCCCTCCTCTGGCCCCCCTCCCTCCTTCTCCCCTCCTCCCCTCCTCTGGCCCCCCTCCCCCTACCAGTTGGAAGTGGCTGCTGGCGGAGCGTGTGGGATCCACCAACCTCTTTTTTCCCGCCAATGCCCTTCCCTTCTCTTCCCTCCCTAACCGCGCCCTCTGCTCCCGTCTCCTTCATCGCCCTTTCCCTCCCCACATTCCACTTGCAAGTGGCCGCTGGCGGTGCGTGTGGGATCCACCAACCTCTTCATCTCCACGTCAACGGTCAAACTGCTGCTATTCGTTTTCGCGCTCACTGTTCCTCTCTCCCGCCGCCCTCCTCTCCCTCTTTTTTCTCCTCCCCACATTCCAGTTGGAAGTGGCCGCTAGCAGTGCGGGTCGGATCAACCAACCTCTTCATTCACGCCGACGTGCAAACCCTCGCCTCTGGTGCTATTCCTTCCCTCACTGTCTCTTTACATTCCTCTCCCTCCCTTTGCCCACCTCTCTTTCCTCTCCCCACATTCCAGTTGGAAGTGGCCGCTGGCAGTGCGGGTGGGATCAACCAACCTCTTCATTCACGCCGACGCGCAAACCCTCGCCCATGCTGTCACCAAGGCAATCGCCTTTGTCCCTTTGGGCGTCTGCAACGACACTGCTGCGAGCGTTCTCTTCCCAGGTATCTACCCCAGGTTCTCACTCCACTCACCAGTCATCTCACCACGCTCACTCAAACCCTCGCCCTTGGTGCCTTTGCGCCTCTGGGAATCTGCAACGACACTGCTGCGAGCATTCTCTTCCCAGGTAAGTCACACTGATCGTCCCTTTGGGCGTCTGAAACGACACGGCTGCCAGCATTCTCTCCCCAGGTAGCTTCCCTACCCCTCTCCTCTCTCCCCACTCACACCATCTCATGCTGCTACCTAGCCCACTCGCCCACGCCGTCACCAAGGCCTTCGTCCCTCTAGGCATATGCAACGACACGGCCACAAACATTCTCTTCGCAGGTGACTACCCCTCCACCCGTCTTCCTTTGCAATGACTCCTGTTCCTCTTTCTCTTCACTCACAGCAGGATCTCGTGATGGTCACACGCTCGCCCATGCCGTGCCTCTGGGCGTCTGCAACGACACCGCTGCCAGCATTCTCTTCCCTCCTCTCTCTGCCACCATTCTCTTCCCTCCTCTCTCTGCCACCATTCTCTTCCCTCCTCTCTCTGCCACCATTCTCTTCCTCTCTCTCTCTCCAATCACCAGTCATCTCGTGATGAAGCGAAACACACACTCTGTCTCTGTATCCTACCCTCACACTCTTCCTCTGGGCGTCTGCAACCACACCGCTGCCAGCATTCTCTTCCCTCCTCTCTCTCCAATCACCGATACAGAGACAGAGTGTGTGTTTCGCATATTCCCGTTCCCCAGGGTGTTTTTGAGAATTCTCAGGGTGTTGTTGAGAATTCTCAAGGTGTTTTTGAGAATTCTCAAGGTGTTTTTGAGAATTCTCAGGGTGTTTTTGAGAATTCTCAAGGTGTTTTTGAGAATTCTCAAGGTGTTTTTGAGAATTCTCAAATACACCCTCCTCTCTCTCCTATCACCGATACAGAGACAGAGCGTGTGTTTTGCATTATCCCTTTTCCCCTCCCATATACCCCCTTCTCCCCTTCCCCCTCTTCTCCCTTCACCAGGCCTACAGCCCTACTGGCTGCTAATGCTGCCGTCATCACTCACCTGCCCTTGTTCCGCCTTTCTCCCTGCCCCTCTCCTGACCCTACTCTCCTCACCCTCTTCTCTCTTATTCTCTCCCCCCCACCAGGCCTACAGCCCTACTGGCTGCTAATGCTGCAGCTCTCCACATTCCTCCTCGTCGCCTCTCTCACCTTCTTCGTGCATGACCACGTGCCGTCCATCCGCACTGCTGCAAGGCCCCTGGAGTCCTCACTGTAAGCACGCGCATCCTTGATATCACTCTGAGTAATATCAACCACATGTATCAAAAGCACGTTGCCTCCCTCACCTTTTTCGTGCATGACCACGTGCCTTCCATCCGCACTGTTGCGAGGCCCCTGCTGGATCCCTCACTGTAAGCTCATCTTTAGCACCTTCGTTACTGTCACTTCCAATAAGAGCACCTCGTCGCCTCTCTCACCTTCTTCGTGCATGACCACGTGCCCTCCATCCAAACCGCTGCCCAGCCTTTGGAACCCTCACTGTTAGCACGCCTCCTTTATATAATCACTCTGAATCTTATCGACCACATTTGCCACAACCTCACCTTCTTCGTGCATTACCATGTGCCTTCCAACTACACCGCTGGGAGTCCGCTAGAACTTCCAGAAGCTTCCACTGTAAGCTTTGTAACTTGGTCACATTCTTAATCACTTTCGCTTGTTTTCCTCATTCTCATTTCCTCTCCCGTCCCTCCCCTCCCCTCCCCTCCCCTCCCCTCCCCTCCCCTCCCCTCCCCTCCCCTCCCCTCCTCTCCCTCCAACTTCACAGACGAGGGCAGAGGAGCACGCACATCCACCACCACTGCCCAGCATACACGGCTGCTGCTGGTGGTGCCCCTCACCACCACCACCACTGCCCAGCATACACGGCTGCTGCTGGTGTTCCTGGTGCTGGTGCTGCTGGTGCTAGATAACCACTCTTTTCTTCTCCCTCTCCCTCTCCCTCTCCCTCTCCTCTCCCTCTCCCTCTCCCTCTCCCTCTCCCCTCCCTCCAGATTCACAGACGAGGCAGAGGAACACGCACACCACTGCCCAGCTTGCATGGCTGCTGCTGCTGGTGCTTCCCCTTGTGATGCTCCTGGGGCAAACAACTCTCTTCTCCACCTCTCTCCCTCTCCCCCTCCCTCTCTCCCTCTCCCCCTCCCTCTCTCCCTCTCTTCAGTTTCAGAGACGAGGCAGAGGAACACGCACACCACTGCCTGGCATGCATGGCTGCTGCTGGGGGTGCCCCTTGTGATGCTCCTGGGGCAAACAACTCGTCCGCAGCACCCTGCTCCTGCCACCAGCACCAACACCACCAGCGCCACTGCTATGCCTTCACCAGTCACACCCAGCATCACCAGCACCACCACACCTGCCCCCGCTACAGCCACACCCGCCGCTGCCGCTGCCACAGTCAGTGCGAAAACAACAGCGGCTATTTCCCAAGTGATGTCAGCGCCTACAGCACCAGCGGTTACAGTCACAGCAATTACAGTCACAGTGGTTACACTCACAGCTGTCAAAGTAACACTGGCTACAGTCACAGCGGGTACAGTCACAGCGGCTTGACTGCCGGCCACAGTCAAGAGGGAAGGGGGTCGGCTTTTCTCAACCTGCCCAGAGATTCGAACACACCCCGGGTCGACTCTTCCCACGCTTCCCACACGCCTCGAAGCGACTCAACCCATGCGTCTCAGTTCTCCAAATCCGGTTCCTTGCGTCCAAACCAGCCTAGCACCAGCATCAACACCAGCACCAACACCAACACCGCCGCCACTGCTACTGCTGAGACTCAACCCAGCCTTGCTTCTTCCGTGGAGCTTCAGAATTCAGTTACTCTCCACTCTTCTGCAGAGATTCACTCAACACATTCCGCCATAGAGCATCAATCTATTGCTCTCCATCCGTCTTCCAACTCAACAGTAGTGGTGCAACCACCACCTAGCTCCCACTCCAAGAGTCCCTCGTCCCCTCCCCTTCCCCTCTCTCCTACCAAAAATCCCGCATCCCCTCATACCACTCTGCATCCCTCACAAACCTCCCCCACCTCTCCCAACACCAACCTACCTGGCAGCAGCAGCCCACCCACCCACCCTCCCAGCGCCCACAGCTCTCCACCCAGCCTTCCCCCCAGCAGCAGCAGCGCCACTCCTCTTCAAAACACCTCATTTGCCGGCCACACACCCCCTCCTAGCCGCTTTGCCGCCGATAGCACCCCGCTTCTCCTCCGGGGAGTCTTCACCCCACCGCACGACACTCCTCCCCACTCCTTCACCCCTTCTTGCAGCAGCACCCCGCCGGTTGAAAACACCTCATTCGCCGGCCACACTCCCCCTCCCAGCCACTTTGGTGCTGGTAGCACCCCCCCTCCCCCGCATGGCTTGAGCACTACTGCTTGCAGCACCCCTCCCAGTCGCTTTGGTGCTTGCAGCACCCCTCCCAGTCGCTTTGGTGCTTGCAGCACCCCTCCCAGTCGCTTTGGTGCCAGCAGCACGCCACCTCTCCTGAGGGGTGTGAGCAGCCGTCCTCATGACACACCACCCCATACCTCAGCCGGTCACACGCCCCCTCCTTTGCACAGGTTGAGCGCTACTGCTTGCAGCACTCCGCTTCTCAAGGGAATAATGAGCCCCCCCTCTGCTACGGATAGTCCTCCGCTCAGTGCTGCTGCTGCACGTGCTTCCTCTGCTGCCTCTGCTTGTGCTTCTCTTGCAGTCCCAAGTGCCACTTCGGCCACTGCTGCAGCCAACGCTGCTGGTGCTGATGGTGCTGCTGATGGTGCTGCTGATGGGAATGAGGATGAGAATGGAGATGGAGGAGAGACAATGGGCGAGGGGAAGGAGGGAAATTCAGGTGGTGCTTCAGGTGTTTTGGAAGAGGAAGGCAAGTATAGAAGTGGAAGCATGTCTCCCGGAGGAGCAAGCGACTGCAGCAGCAACAGCAGCAGAAGCAGTAGGAGTAGCAGTGGTGGTGGTAACAGTGGCCCTCAGTGTGGCTTGCTGTGTTTGATTCGCAGGAACAGTAGTGGTGGCAGCAGCTGCTGCAGAGGCGGCAGCAGTAGCAGCAGCCAGCACAAGACGGGGAGGGTGGATGAAGAGTCAAGAGCAAGGAAGAGCAGAGGAGGAGAGGGAGGAAAGAAAGGAGAGGGAGACGAGGGTAAAGGGGTATTGGTTGAGGCTCAGAGTCGAGGCACAAGGGGAGAGGGAGAGGAGAGAGGTGCAAGTGAAAGGAGAGCAGCAACAGAGCCTGCAGCACAAAGGGAATCTGCCCCAGCAAGAGAAGAAGCAGGCGCAGCAGCAGTAGCAGCAGAGGCTGTCGCAGCACCAGCAGCAGAGGCTGTCGCAGCACCAGCAGCAGCAGCTGCAGAACCAGCAGGAGCAGCAGAGGCTGTCGCAGCACCAGCAGCAGCAGCTGCAGAACTAGCAGGAGGAGCAGCAGGAGCAGCGGCAGCAGGGGAGAGTGTGTTGGAAACTGATGGCATGTCATCATTGCCATTGGGTGGAAGTGAGGGCCAAGCAAGGCAAGACTCCAGAAGTGATGCTCGTGGGGTTGATTTGGGTACTGGAGAGGTTAATAACGAGGATAGAAGAGAATGGGGTGCGCGTGCTTGGAGGCTTATACCTCCCCCGATGATGGTAACGGCTGGGAGGCAAAATGTGGGGGTTGAGAGCGGGAGAAGGAAAGGAAGTGAGAGGCAATAACGGGGATAGAAAGGGGGTGTGGGTGTGGGTGTGAATGATGCTGACAGCATTTAGTGAAGACAGATAAGGGATGAGATTAGGGGTGTGTTTTGGTTCTTGTGAAGGGAGGGAAGTGAAACGTTGAGATATACTGGAGTGAGAAACTTTTGAATGCTTGTCTTGGGATGGTAGGGGGCGACAGGTGGTGACTGGTTAGTTACTGTGTAATCTTCAGGGCTTTTAACTATGTTGATAAACTGTAGGGGTTAGGTGTAGAAATTAATGACTCTGTTTTGACAAGCTGGTTTCTGGTGTCAGCCACTTAGGCTATAAGCTATCTGGATCTCATTATTTGATTCTGAACACATTGGTTATTAATTTGACTTAAACCTTAAACCTGAAACCCTAATTTGACTTGGCTAATATTTTATCATTGTGATGGGAGAATACAATAAGGCTAATAACAGGTTTTAGACTTACAAAATATATATTCCCCAAGATAGTTGTAAGAAAGATGTGTTAAAATACATTTATGTTTATATCTCTCTAGGCTATGTAGCAGGCCTCTCGTTATCAGGGTAAAATACCCTTTTTGCACTGAATGGCGGGCGCTTTTTTTCAGTTACCCTTTCACAGGCAGGGTAGTGGATTTTTTACCCTAGGCCAGAAAGTGTAAGTTTTTCAATACCCTTTGAAAAACAGCATAAGGAACACATTTCTCTGACTGTACAGTGTACAATCCAAGCTATACTGGTACTGAGTGCTCCGTAGCGAGACGAAACACTATACAGGTCCCTACAAAACGATACCATTAGCGAGATTTGAACTTGCGACTTTACAGATCTAATGTGCAATTGAACCAGATAAACTACAGCCATTGATCCTGAATGTTTCGTGACTTAAACTAATCACAAGTTTTTAAGAATACCCTGCCCAAACAGACTAACTGTTTTTTTACCCTGCATTTGTCAGGGAAACAAAAATTTTACCCTACGCATCAGGGTTGACTATACCTAGAACCCTGATTACTAAGGGTGGCCCAAAACGAATCTGAAGCCCTGCTATGTAGGGGCCATCCTTAGAGGGTACAACTCATTTAGCTCGATAGTCTTGTACCACCCATCCTCACCTAATCGACATTCCTCTCTTTAGCTCAACATGGTATCAGAGCATTAGGTCCTTGGGACCAGATTTTTTAAGGGCCCACCGTTAAGTCTTCGATCTCCTGCCCGAATCGCCCTAGGCGCGTAAATTTTTCCTTCCTAGCGCACGTGCCCCGCTGCCCAGCCCGTGCGACGCCCTGCCCTGCAGCCCGCGCACTGCGCCAGCTGCTCGCGCGCTGCCCCTGCACCTCGCGCGCTGCATTTGCTGCTCGCGTGCTGCTTTTTCTGCCCACGCGCTGCTCGCCCTGCCCGCAAACTGCTAACGCGCTGCTGCACCTGAGCTGCTGCTGCCGTACGCGCTGCTGCGCTGTGCCCTACAAACCGCGCTGCTCTGCCCCGCGCACTGCCAGCCCGCATTGCTTGCGCGCTGCCTGCTGCAACCGCCCGGTGGCCTTGTCAAAGTGCCAGTTGAGGGCCCACTGTTCTGCTTTTTGGCAGGGAGGGTATGGGTTGGAAAGGGTTTTCTAGAGAAATCAAATGGGAGGACAGGCCCCCAGAAGTCAGACTTTTTTGTCTGATTTGCTTGTTTTAGTCTGAGATTTCAGACTTTTTTTAGGGTGTACTCTGTAAAATTCAGAGTTTTTATTGTCTCAAGTCTGTGAAAATCAGATTTTTCTCTAGGCTGACTCTGACGTTTCAGAGTTTTCCGGGAGTGTACTCTGATGAATTCAGAGTACAAACGAGTTCCGACTCTGAATGAATCTACATGCGCGCCAACACCCAGGATTAGCTGTGGTTACATGCATTGTACCTGTACCGCCGCCCTGCGGCCCGATGTTTCCCTCGTACAGCTGGATGTTTCACCCGCCCTGCGGCGCGTTCTTTCCTTCGGTGTAAGATGCTGCAGCTGTTGCCATGCCACCCACGTAAACGTGATGGCAAGCAGACGCTCCTTTAGGCAGCATCGTGTACCACGATGCTGCAACATCCACACCACACACTGCAACGATGCGCCTCGTCGTTGCCGTGCATGGTAGGCAACCACCCACACAACTCAATGATGGCCCATCTTGGTAAAGGGCCTTCGTCTTTGTGCTAGGGTTTCATCCACACCCCTCAGCTACATCTCACGGGCCCAAGCCAGTGCCCAGTTTTGCCTCAGCCATCATCTCTCTAGTTAGTTCCTGCTCGGCAGGCTCTTTCACAGCCCCGCCATGGCGGTGCTGGACAATCCCGCCACAGGCGACGACGACCCTGATGAGCGGCCTGCCTTAACAGGCTTGGACTTCTTGCTTAGTACACTAGATCTTGATAAAGCTGCACGCGCCATGCCCGATACGATTCCCATACAGAAAGCACCCGCGGCTCCAGTTTTCTCACTTTCTGCCGACCATGTGGCAGAGACATCTGCGAAACCAATCGGTGATTCACAGTCGCAGATTCCGACTCAGACCACGGCGCGCACGACCCGTCTCAAGCAGGCGACCTTGACCTTCGGCAAACCTGCGTCGTCAACTGCCAACGTCACGAACGCTCCCGGAACATCTAACCGACCGCGACCTCGCCTCAATATCAATCTGGCCGAGCTCATCGAGGGAGTTTACGACGAAGCGATTGACAAGTTCAAAAATCATTGGTCTACCCGGTTTCAGTGGCTCAGAATCACTAAAACCACTACCGGCTTGCCTGCGTTCAAGTGTACCGTTTGTGCAGCCTTTGCTGGGGATGCAGGAAAGTGCGGGAGGCGCGGGAGAGGCGCCACCGACCTGCAAACACAGTCTTTCCGTAAACACGCTGGCTCGACGAAGCACAAGCTGGCGGATTGGGAGACAGAAATATGAAGAGGAGTGCGGTGGACGGCAGCCACAGATCGACCAACATCGCGCCGCGGTGGACACTGAGAAGATGCGGACCGTCGCCCTTCTGGACTCGCTGCTGTTCATCAGCAGGTCCGACGCGCCCATGGGGATGTGGGTGAAACTGGTGCGGTACTTGTCGGAGAAGGGCGTGCAAGGCTTCCCTAAAAGAGGGTACGGCACCTACTACACCACGTGAGTGCAACTGCCGTACGCCTCTTTATAAGTACCCACGTTTTAATAATGTTCTAACTAAATTGTTATTGACTATTGGTTCCATGTGCAGATACGGCTTCGGTGAGCTGACGCAAGCTACAGCTACATGGCTCCAGACAACCCAGCTGCAACATGTGCTATCGTTGCCCTTTTTTTTTTTGCAACTCTGTCAGATTCAGACTACAACTTTGGGAGAGTCTGACGAATCAGACAAGCTAAAAACGAATCTGAGGGCCTGGTGATGATGACGATGGATTTGCTGACTGGATGTAGGTAGGGTAGTTAGTTAGTTAGTTCTATTCTAACTGTGATCTTGTGAAGGCTAAGCAGCAGCATTAGTAGTAGTAGTAGTACTAGTATGAATGTAGGCAAAGCTGTATGAGAAGTGGAGTAGGCTTGCTTTATGATATGATTACTAGGGCTACAACAAGCACAATCAGACTTTTACTTGAGTGTACTCTGAAAGTTTCAGACTTTTTTTTAAACACACTCTGACGTTTCAGACTTTTTTTTAGACAACTCTGAGGATTTCAGACTAATACTGAGAGAGAGTCTGACGAATCAGACAGGCCAAAAACGAATCTGAGGGCCTGTGGGGGGATGAGAGTCAGGGTGAGCCACATCGCACGGTGATATGTAGCTGCCAAGGGGCATATGGTAGGGCATATTGTGTTTTCGAGTTGCACTGCACATACCATCTCTGTACTCTGCTAGGAGTTGATCGTCGTCGAACCAGGTCGTTGGGTGTAGCTCAGTGGGCATGCTATCCACGAGATGGCTGTAATCGACAAGGCCCATGCCGGTGTATGCTGCTGGCCTGAGGGTGGAGTCGATAGTTGACCTTGTTGAGGACAGCTGGTGGTTGAAGACTCCCATGGTTGACTTGTCATTGTGCAACCACAGCAGCTTCATTGCCTCGAGCCCTTCTGCAGACAAGTGGACAGAGAACGCTTCGAACACTTCCTCCGGTGCAGGGTAGTACTGTATTTTCTCCGGCGGGTTCAGAAACATGAGCTGAGAGCACACTAAGTAGGCTTTGTTTTGCGCAGGGGTGTAAGGTATACAACACGACATGGAAGAGAAAAACCAGCAGTTATGAGGGTGGCCGCGTGACCATGGGATGGTGACTAGCAACACTGTTTGAAATTGCCACGTCACACCCTGCGCCATCCGACACGTCCACCAACAACCCGGCCCACTTGCCACGTCACACCCCCCTACCACAAGCCACGTCACCCCCCACCCACCTGACACGCCTCGCTTCGTCATGCGCAGTGGTCACGTGTACCATTTCTAACCGCCACGTCATCCCCAACCATCACCTTCCGCCACGTCACACCCACCTGCATCCGCCACGTCATCCCCAACCCTCACGTTCCGCCACGTCACACCCTCCTTGTCCGCCACGTCCACCAACCAGCCCCACGTGCCACGTCACACCCTCCTGCATCCGCCACGTCCACCAACAACCAGCCCCACGTGCCACGTCACACCCTCCCACCCCATACCACGTCACCCCCCACCCACCTGACACGCGTCGCCTCGTCACGCGCCGCTCCCGTGTACCATTCCAAACCGCCACGTCAGCCCCAACCCTCACATTCTGCCACGTCACACCCTTTTGCATCCGCCAACAACCCGCCCTACTTGCCACGTCACACCCCCCACCAAGAGCCACGTCACCCCCCACCCACCTGAGACGCCTCGCTTCGTCATGCGCCGCTCACGTGTACCCTTTTAGGGTGCCACGTCATCCCCAACCCTCACCTTCCGCCACGTCACACCCATCTGCATCTGTCACGTCATCCCCCACCCTCACCTTCCGCCACGTCACACCCTCCTTGTCCGCCACGTCCACCAACCAGCCCCACGTGCCACGTCACACCCTCCTGCATCCACCACGTCCACCAACAACCAGCCCCACGTGCCACGTCACACCCTCCCACCCCATGCCACGTCACCCCCCACCCACCTGACACGCGTCGCCTCGTCACGCGCTGCTCCCGTGTACCATTCCAAACCGCCACGTCAGCCCCAACCCTCACATTCTGCCACGTCACACCCCCCAGCATCCGCCAACAACCCGCCCTACTTGCCACGTCACACCCCCCACCAAGAGCCTCGTCACCCCCCACCCACCTGAAACGCCTCGCGCCGTCATGCGGCACTCCCTTGCACCCTTTCACACCGCCACGTCATATCCCAACCCTCACCTTTTGCCACGTCACACCCAACCCGCATCCGCCACGTCCACCAACAATCCGTGCCACTTGACACGTCACACCCACCCACCCCATGCCACGTCACCCCCCACCCACCTGATACGCGTTGCCTCGTCACGCGCCGCTCCCGTGTTCCCTTCGAAACCGCCACGTCAGCCCCAACCCCGCCCTTGTTGCCACGTCAATCCCAACCCTCCCCATGTGGCCCGCCACATACCGGGAATGGGTTTGTCTCCTGCAACACTAGCACTCGTGCCTTGTCCACGGCGCTCATCGGCGGCGGGGTACCAGCCATAGGCAGGCCTGCCGACCCGCCGGCATAGCTGGCAGGTACTCCACGACGCAGACCGAGCTGTGCAAACATGGCGTACATCTCAGACCGCAGCGCCTGGAACTCCTCCCGTGTAACAAAATGCTCGTGCTCCGCACTTTCACCTAGGGCACCCATGAGCGGAGGAAAAGGGTGTGAAGAATCCCCCCTCTGGCCAAGGGGATCAACGTCTTCTGCAGCAGTCCCGTGTGCCCTCACACTATCACGCTGGCGGGAAAAGGGGAGCTCAGGGAAGGGATTGGCATAACTGCCTGCCTGATGCCCGCGCGAAGGATCGGCGAGAGGGGAGACCGCCCTGCCCCGGACAGGAGAAGCGTGGAGTTGCCGAAATTGGTACGAGGGTGAGGCGAGTGGGGACTGCGTGACGGGGGCGGGTGGAGGGGATTCGGATTCCTCTCCTCTTGGCGCGCCTGGTGCCGTCGCAACGATTATGCTCGGGCCGGCCCATGGCGTGTAGTACCTTGGTGCTCTGGAGGAGAGCGGTGTAACACTCGCTCTTTCGGCAGCCTTCGTTAGATGCATTCGTTACACGCTTACGGGCGGCCCAATGCCTGTAACGCGAGGGGCTGAGATGTAGAGGGAGCCGGAAAAAAAAAAAAAGAGTCGATCGGTTTCAAGGCGGGGCCAGACATGCATGCATATTCAGAAAGGTTTGAATCTAGATCGGGTTCAGGGTTGTACTGGTTTGAGACAAGAGGGTTTACCTTGCTTGGCAGATTCGTCGACCTTCTCCTTCCCTGCATGGGAGAAACAATGTGAAAAAAGGGTGTTTTTTGGCACGGGTTAGCAAATGGTTCAACACGTCACGCCAGTTTTATTGGACACAATGCTCACCTTTCTGCTGTCCCTTCGGTTTTGGGGCGGCCTGCGCCTTCTCGTTGCCACCTTTCCGCGGGGTGCTTTGGCGGACGCTGCGACGTTTACCGGCAGGTTCTTTCTTGCTGGTACCCACTGGAACCCCTTTGGCGCGGCCACCCTTTCCTCCTCCATCCCCCTTTGCTCCCTGGCTCCCTTGCTTTTTACCAACCCCTTCACTTTCGACCTTCACCTTACGCGCCTTCGGTTTGCCCGATGCTTCGCCGCGCGCAGCGTCAACTGCCCCGCGTTTTCGGGAAGGGCGAGTCCGGCCCCCCTCCTTCCCTGTACCACTCACCCGTCTGCCACGCCCGCCTCGTCCCTTCACTAGCGCCACATCCTCCT